>JAWPHD010004547.1:0-184763 GCA_037043455.1 Cyrtodaria siliqua | reverse complement strand
ATAAAAAATTACTAAATATTTTCTACTCTTGATACAGATTAAAATTCATGTTTTTTTTGCTCCATGAATATGGTGCGAAGCAAACGGATGCATGTTGCATTTTGAGCCGTAAACTCATGCAATATATGGCAAAAGTATCTATCAATTATTTTGTTTGTTAGATAGTCATCTATAGTTGTTGCGGTTATGATTTTGAAGACATGCACACACATGAGCCCACCTTGAAGGTCTCACTACACACTTAGCTCCCTTGCATGTGACTGTAGGATGATTTTTACACCATAAAAAGTAGGGGTGTTTTCTTCGGTTTGAGATATTTTAATAATTGCCCATGGATATTTTTTTTTTCTTGTTGCATGTGAGAAAACAATAGTGTGATATTGGATGAACAGCGATTAGACGACACTGACAGCAAAATGTGACACATTTGTGGGTGCTCAAAATGCGTATGAATTTAGGTGCAAACTGTTTAGTGAAAGCCGAAAAGAGTACCGTGCCTGACACACCTCGCAATAATAAAAAATAACGTGGGCTATATACCAGATTTTGTGGATTTTTATGAGCAGCAGTAACTGTATTTTCCCAAAAAAATACTTTTAGACTGTAAATGCTAGATTCAGAATTGAAAATTGGACTTTACTGCCTATGACCAACACAGTAAAATCGAAGTGTGTAGCGAGAACTTCATTGCATACTTTATCTTCGGAAAAACGTTCGGCTGGCGTATCAACAACATAGTCATCTGGTAAAATAGATATATGTAAAGAGTCATTTTCGACAAAGTCACAACGGTTTGCCGTTATGGCGTTCATATCACCACATATAACAACATTACATTTATTATCGGCCAAGTTTTCGAAAAGAATCATGTCATTCAGAATAGTATCGAAAATACTGTTATCTTCGAATAAAACTCTACCACTTCCCATAGGTATATTGTAGCACAAACATAAATACACATCATCTTTTAAATTAAACAAAGCACCGGTTAATTTAACACATGTCATACAGTCATCATTAATTTAATACAAATTATACAGTTATCATATGTTACACATGCAATATACATAACTATTTTAAGAGTTTTAATATAAATTACTCTTTTATGAGTTTTAGAGCGAAACTTTCCTCACTAACTTGCCCTGTTCAGATACAAATGTTATCATATACTTGTAAAAGGTTTCTAATATGTGTCCTTTTTTTGTCTTTTTTTTCACAGTATTCTATACCTTTGGTAAGCTATTCGATTCTAAGGTATTTCTTGCTTGACTTCCTGGGTAGAACCAGTACTAAGCAGTGCAGATAAAGTGTCTTGCTCAGGGACAGAACGCATACAGTTATGGCGGGGATCGAACTCAAGACGTTTGGATCATTGGTCCAACGCTCTACCACTAGACCACAGCGCTCCACAAATTTAATTTCGTGATTATAGTTTTTTATATATAAACATTGATAAGAAATTCAATACGTTTCTACATTTGAGGGGAAATTATGTAACATTGTATCAAACAAAACAGCAAATATACTTATAAATAACTGTTATATTATTATTTATATTAAACAATTGGCAATAAGCAACCAGTTGAAGAAGAAAATCTTACCATTTTGACTCCGATATTGTTTCAATCCAATGTATTTCTGAACCTAAATAGTCTTTATTTAGCCGAAATAGTAACTGTCTATCGGGCGCTCGCACGTATCATATATAGGCAGTTAAACTTGACCTGAATCACTCGAAGGGCATTTAGTGTTTTTGTTTCAAATAAACGATACTGGTTAATGATATAACATACATTTAAATTTTAAACTAGATACGTATGTTAGGCTATCAACTTTAAACACTAAACAAATCAACTGAAGTCGCAATAAAACGTCGTTTAAATAACCTTAATCAGCTCCCGTCGCCTGCCTTAACACACACGTTTTTTATGCGGTATTACTTTGCTTTTAGATAATATACAACATGTAATGGGGATTTAACAGACAGTCTCGTGTTAAAACTTGAAAAGTGTAGCATGAGTCATTCATTACCTTCAAGTTACCAAGCGCCCAAATATATGGGAGATCTTATTTAAGGACTGAATTCGATATTTCGATCTTTCAAGAGGTATAACAAATACACTCAAGTGATATGAAAACGCAACACGGGAATTTCCGCTATATATTGTATATACTGCACACTTAATAGCACATAATATTCCAAAGAAATCCCAAGATGTTGTTTAAAAAGAAAGTTGCAGTTAACTAGAGAAAGGACACAACTGTGATGTTGTAGACGTTTTAATCACACTACACTTTGTAACAAGAACTTCATAAATGTTGAAGTAGCTCTTTGAAACATTGAGCTAGTTCAGTACTGTATTTAACGTAAATAGTTTGCAAAATGTTGCATCCTAAGTTTGCTCACATGATTGAGCCAAACGCGTACTCTGTGAATAATGAAACATTGAAGGAATACTATTTGCTGTATTATTTGTTGTTTTAGTATATTTTCCAAAAGGAAAGGTCTTACGTAGCCATGTACCATTCGATTAAATGCAGCATATTGTACATACAATATATAGCGGAAATTCCCGTGTTGCGTTTTTATATCACTTGAGTGTATTAGGTGAGTTAAAAGTAACGAAAAGCCTGAAAAACAGTTGGCGAGTTTACGGTACGTGAAGCCCGAATGTCTTTTCATTAACTTTAAATTCGCCTAATGTTTGTCACACCCTTTTCAAAGATCAACATATCAAATTCAATCCTTATATTTACATTATATGTCTTACGTCTGCTTTCCGAAATTTAATATAAAGTAAATGCATTATATTCGTGTTCAAAATAGTATTTTAAAGCTGTGATGCGTACTGTTGAAACAGCGACGTATCCAATATTGCTCTCGGTTATAGCAACTTCCGGCAATAAGCACGAAAACGTCATACAAGCAATAACATGATATTATTCTCGTTTCAAAAATATCATTAAAATGTATTGTATAGTGCCTTAAGATTTTGTTTGTTATTTATTATATCAGCGACTTAAAACCCCATATATGCCAGGGGCGTAGCTTGGCTGAATATGATGTGTAGGCCGAGTTCTAGGGGGGTCCTGGGGCATGCTCCCCCTGTTGTTGTTTTCAGCTAGACTGTCGGAGGTGCGTTTTGGCGTATATTTCGTACCGGTGAATATGTCTATAAGAGCATCAATATCCTTACTTCGAAATTTTATGTCTTATAACTAAAAATAAGCTATCCCCCTTACCCCCATAGGCCTCCGATTTTTATTGCATTTTTCGCATTTTTATTTTTTTCGATTTCTCAGAAAAACGTGTAGGCCGCGGCCTAAACGGTCTACAGGAAGCTACGCCCCTGCATCTATATAATATTTCCTCGTTAACCTCGTGACTAGTTGTTGGGTAGGTATATAAGTCGGTTGTTACATCGAGGGCTCAGTCAAAACTATTGTAACTACATATGAATAAAGAAGGAGATGAATTTATATAAGCTTTGATAAGCTTGTTTTCAGATCCTTACTATTATAATGTGTATATAATATATGTGAACATTGTGAAATAAATATTGTTTAAACCAAAGAAAGAGATACAATAGTTTGCGCGGAGCCCTCGACATGGTTTTCGTTATTTGTGGTCGTTTGGGAATAGTTATGTTCATTAGCAGGTTCATAACTGCATTTCATTGAGTGTTGATGAAGGTGAACAAATAGGAAAATGGTCAAGGTTCAAACGTTGACACAAGAACAGAAAGTAACAGTTCTACAGATATTAATGTTGTTAAGTATGAATGCAATAATGATTTTTTTTAATTTTTTGAAAGAGGTTTGATATAAGTGCTTTAAATGAAAAAAGTCAAAAAATGAAAACGAATTTATTGATTTTCTTGATGGTTACCACTGCTTTAATTCCACCAGAAGAAAAATAGTCAGTAAAGGTCGATTCTCCGGGGTGTTAGCGTTTTTGTTAAGTCAAGCTGGATTGAGAAAAACATTGTTAAGAGAATATGTGAAAATATTAGTAACTGTGTGTTTCTTAAAATTAATGGGGACATGTTTAATAGTAATCATAATCTTATAATGTGCTTTGTTTATCATTCTCCAGAAGGTTCATGAATGAATGAATGAATGAATGAATGAATGAATGAATGAATGTCTTTATTTATAGAGGGTGACCTAATTAGCCAACACTAATCTCCCTTGGGGCCCTCTGCAAGGTCATACATATACATGTACAATGTAAAACACATATAACAAAACAGTGATATTTCCTTTACAATATTGCGCATACATGCATGCAAATACACACACATGCACACACATTTACAACTATATGCACACATCATTCTTAATATATATACATAATTATATACATGGTTTGAGGTGGTGGTGTGCATAATAAAGTACCACACAGTACACAAGATGTCAATAATTATCTAAAACTGCCAAACATAACAATACTTTTACAATAATTACATTATGATTGTGTTTTCAGCCATGTAACGCAGTTAGATGTTAAGCTTTTTAAAGAAGTACATTCTCTAATATATGAAGGAATGCTATTCCACACAATTGTTCCAGCGTATGACATACTCCCTTTAAATAGTTCTTTGTTTGGTCTTGGCGTTATATAATTTAATTCGTAAGCAGATCGTAGATTTCTCTGCGAGATAACAGTAGGATGAAACATATCACAAATATATGACGGGACTGCATGTTTTGATACTCTATACATAAATTTTGCCTTTTGGAGAAAAATCCTTTGCTCGATATTAAGGGAATTAATGATAACTAGTGCTTCATTTAGTGTGGTATATTGGTCGCCTAAAATAGTACGACATGCTCTTCTCTGCAAACGTAATAACAGTTGTATGTTAGCTTTCTTTGTATTTCCCCATATTATATTACAGTAATCTAGATGAGGTTGAACATATTTTTTAAGATGTATAGAAACTCGAAAGATAAGATATGTAATGCATTTGGTTATTCCCTTATGGAATTGTACGTATAATATACACATGTTGAACGGACGATTATATGATGACAAAGATGGTACCTTTACCTCAACAGCCAACGAGGGTCTTAGCTTGGTAGATTATGTCATTACATCATCAAATTTATTTCCATTTGTCTCTTCCTTTGGCATTGGAGATAGAACTCATTCCGACCACTTCCCCCTATTATTTAAACTATATTTTCAGAAGAATATTGAGCATTATAATAACAATGATGAAGCGTCTGATACAACGCCATTATTTAACAGATTTAGATGGAAAATAAGACAAAAATGATGAGTTCATTAATCAAATAAGGTATATTGTAATAGATATGTCAGATGGTATGTTATATGCTATAACTGATTATATTAACCAATGTGTAAGTGTTGTCGTTGATATGTATCATAAGGCGGCCGAGTGCATGCTTGTTAACCTTAATACAACATCTACTAGACTAACCCAACCAGAGTGGTGGGACAATATGTGTGATAACTTAAAAAAGACAAAAACAGAGCATTGCGAAGTATAGGTCAATTAGCAATAAAGCAAATTAGCATTTTATAAAAGCTGTAGAAGCAGATTCAAAGCTACCTGTACGGCAAAACAAAATGAGTTGTTACATGCAATATATAGACAGTTATAAACGATGCTCAATTTGGTTTTAGAAAACATCGCTCTACTACTGATGCAATATTTGTGCTTAATGCCATTGTTAGTAAAATCCTTAATGAAAATGGTCGCCTAGCGTGTGCCTTCATAGATTTTAAAAAGACATTTGATAGTATTTATCGCAACGGGCTCTGGTATAAACTGTATAACTTAGGTTTAAGGGGTAAACTTCTACGAGTAATTCGTGATATGTATTCTAAAGTTAAAGCTCGCGTGAGAGGCTGTTAAACATATTCAGACTATTTTGAGTGATTGGTTGGTTTAAAACAATGGGAGGTAATGTCTCCGATATTATTTTCACTATTTCTAGAAGATATAGAACTATTTTGAATGAATGATGTTAATTCTGGTATAAATCTTGATGATATTTATTTAATTCTTATGTTATTTGCCAATGACATGGTGATAGTAGGTAAATCACCCAATGACCTCCAAACAAGTTTAGATCTTCTACATTCTTACTGCAGTAATTGGGGACTAAAAGTAAATCTCGATAAAAGTAAAATTGTTGTTTTTAGAAAACGAGGTGCAATCAAAAATGACGAAAAATGGACTTACGATAATATACCAATGGAAACGGCAGACAATTTCAATTATCTTGGTACCGTCTTTAATTATACAGGTAATTATAATTTAAACAAAGACACATTAGCTGGTAAAGGTTTAAAAGCACTAAATACTTTACTTGTTAATATACGTAACTATTCACTGAAACTAGTACAATATGTCAGCTATTTGATGCCTTCGTTAGCTCTATATTAATTTATGCTTGTGAAATATGGGGATTTAGTAAAGTAAAGAAATTGAAAGAGTTCACCTAAAGTTCCTTAAATCTCTGTTGCATGTAAAATAATCTACTTGTAATGCTGTTATATATGGCGAGTTATGTAGTATCCTATGTATGTTAATAGATATGTCCGTATTGTTCAGTATTGGTGCAAAATTGTTAGATCTGACAATATCATTTTACAACATTTGTACAAGTCATTAACATTCGACTGTCATAGGAGTAAAACTAATTGGGTTTCTCGTGTCAAAACATTGTTAGATGATACCGGGTTTTCTGATGTATGGAACAACCCAGATGGTGTTAATTTAGTTACTTTTCATCTTTTGTTCGAGCAAAGAATAATCGATCAATTTGTTCAGTCATGGTGTACTACTGTTAATAACAGTCGATCTGTGTGTACATACAGACTATTTAAGACCACTTTCAATTATGAGTATTATCTAGATAAAATACCACAGAAATTTCGCAAGACTGTCTTCGCATCAACTGCGGATTGAAACTGGTCGTTATGGTGTTAACAGAATCGACCATGATCAACGCTACTGTTTAATTTGTAATTCTGGTGATCTAGAAGACGAATACCACTTTATGTGTATATGTCTAGCATACACTGACATTCGAAAACAATATATTAAATCGCGTTACTTTGTTAGACCAAGCGTTTTTAAATTTATTCAGCTAATGCAGTTTGTTAGTTTTTCTGTTATCTCAAAACTTTGTACATTTGTATATCAAGCGACAATTATTCGAGAAAACATAGTTAATCGTCATGAAAATGTACTGTAAATCTCACTTAAAGTAAATACTACACCATCTTTTGCACATCTATATGCTTTAACGTTCTTCATGATACTTCAATATGTATATATATATGTACATACATACACATTGCATTGTTCTATTTTTTTTCAATGTACTTAGTACATGTACAATCTCACGTTCAATATATGTTTGTATATCTTTTCCGTATAAATCATGTTTTGCTCATTGCCTTTATGTATATGCACATACCTTATCATGACTGACTGTTGTATATTGTATTATTCATTGTATCACGTAACAAGAAACATTGTAATGTTTACGTTACTTAATAAAGAATCTTGAATCTTGAATCTTTAAATGCAAAATTTAGCTAAAGGTATTTAATCTTCGTTAAAGATAACAAATGCAACGTTAACGGTAATATATCCTGTTTAAGGTAAACACACACACACACCTTAATTGTAACCGCTTTGCATGTCAGCATAAAGTTAACAACTTTCTGCGCGAATGGTAACACTATTTTTCAACGTCTGAATGTAAAGTTAGTTATACTAATGGAGACACTTTATTCGGTACGTTTTGACTGTACTCGTACACAAAGGCCAATGGAAACTCTCAATCGTGTGACGAAACATTAACTATTGATAGACATATGTAATATTAAACCAAACAAGGATTATATCAACGTAACATAACAGAACGAAGTGTATTTAGCTCGAAGACATGACAGCCATTCAATACAGAAAAGCGAAAGGTAACATTTGGGTATTTCTGTTTTAATCATTTAATTCCTTGTTCGTGTGTGCTGATGTATTCGTATTTACGTATTCCCATGTAGAAACTGAAAACAAGTAACTGATTCATATCCGGCCTTAACAAGTCTTATCAGTAGTATTGACAAAAGTACTTAAACGCAAATAATTACTTGATGTAACTAAGACAAACGAGAGTTTATGATTAGCATGTTTGGTTAAACAAAATGTAGTATTAGTTGAAATTTATTATTGTCGTCTGTATTTGCAAAGTGTTTGTAATACTATACACTCATGGACCAAATGGTCTACTTTCTGTTTAATAACACATCGTTATAACGTGTAACATTGTTTTGAACCAACAATTTGTTTTCATATTTAAGGTCAATCTGTAATTGAATGTACAAAAAGTATATAGTGAAAAGGAAAATCTAGTTTCATAAGCAAATTAATACACACCAGGTAGGGTTTGATCAAAGGAATATACCTAAACAACAAACATCACATTCTGGTCAACACTGGTTTGTCTTAGTTACATCAAGTAATTATTTACGTTTAAGTACTTTTATTTGCTTGCATTCCGGATTATAAGAATCTTTCATGGGTATCCGGTGAAGATAGGGAATTCCAACCCTCGTATACGTGTTTTTATCGGAACTGAGGCTCTGCAGAGGTTCCGATTAAACACTTATACCGAGGGTTGGAATTCCCTATCTGAACCGAATATCCATGAAATATGTTTTTCTTGCATATCAGATACATGTTGTGCGTTGACGCCGCCAGCTACTAACGTTTTGCATCCTTTCCTGTCTACCGGATGCGCGTGAATTTTATCTCGACCCTAGGGTGAGATGGAAATATATAGCCCCGCTAAAATGACGGATATCCTTGTCCGATATGCAAGAAAAGGTTATCCGCGTTTTAAAACCTAATCTTACACATGGGGGGAGATAAAGGTCGCGCGCTGGTATCATCAATGACAGCTGCATGACGTGATTGTGTAACTAAACATGAACACGTTAGTAGTTGGCGACTACTGGGAAGCGCAGAGTGTAAATGGTATACAAGAAAAAGAATCGATCATGGGTGATATGGATAATTCAGCCCTCGTTATAACTGTTTTAATCGGAACCTCGGCAGAGCCTCGGTACCGATAAAACAATTATACCTCTTGTTGAAATTCCCGATCTTCACCGGATACCCATGAAAGATTCTTATAATCTTAGTCAAGTGATTGCCAATCTAATCATATAACAGTGATTTACTTTCCTACCGAATTTCTGAAAAAGTTATTTTTGAAAACAACGGAACCGGTGTAATAAAGTGAACTGGTCCCCATACAATAGTGCATCTTTGTATGAAGTCTAAGGTCGATCTTAACAATATTTCACTCATATCACGACGGTGCCTGCTTTATGCAGAGTGCCTTATATTATTAGTATCGTGATACCACACAGAACTATCACGCCTTAGAAACATGTCATGATAACCCACCCATTCACACTATACTGATATCAGGCCGACCAGTCCTAGAACTACCCTTTATATGCTGAAAGCCAAGTATGGAAGCTACTGGTAACAATGTTTATGACGTTTTTGGTATGACCCCCTAGTGGAAGCAAACTGACTCCAATCATCAGCTATTGTCTACCAAATAGAGTAGACCTATAGAAAACACAAACCCCGTTAGAACACGGAGATACTTACTTTATCATGAAACCAAACATGACTGCTAATTACATTATGTTCTTAAAGGTGTGTATTCAGTTGTACACTAACAAATGTCAACATTTGTTGGACTCTTCGTAATTGTAAAACGCTTTCTACTTTCACTTTCGATTTTTATATCTAGAAATGTCAAAAACATGAGCTGCATTTCATAATATCCATAATATAATGGCATGTCTAGAATACAACTACCGAATCCCATTTCATTATCTGAAGGACGTTCATTTCCTACAGTTGTTAATGCGCATCGTTTTCGCGCTGACTACGATCGATTATATACAAAGATAACATGCTTTTCCCCAAATGTTATGTAGTTTCAATAATGTTCATACTTATAAACCCAATTAACTGTTTAGATAATGAAGACTTTTGTTGATACATAGAACTCAAGTATAATGCATTATTTGCTAAAGACATGAAGATAGTGTTTAGCCGCTATAGCTTTCATACTCTTTTTACATTACGGCCAATCTGAAACGTGATAATTAAATCACGAAATGTTACTGACTTGTTGATTGTGTTCTGTTTATACAGAATACATTTAAATATTAAATAGGGTATGTAGATGTTAACTTTCAAAGAACCAGTCTGTGATTTTTTGCTATAAAAACACATCGATATTAAGAAATTCTTGGTTATAATTGCCTTTTTTCTCAAAACAAAAATACGCGAATAATATATATTTGTTTATATCATTATCTAAAAGTACACGATATTTTCTGACTAAACAAACGTTTCGAAATAGGTATATTCATAGGATATAGATGTATATACTATATACATTTGTTTCCAAAACATCATTTTCCCCAGACTTTGAAAGTCTCTTCATGTATACATAGAAAAGTATCATACTACGTTTAGCTTGAATACAATTAAAGCTTTTTTTATTTGATCTGTGTGATTAAATTTCTGGTTTATTTGCATGCATTATGTTGTGCTGAAATGATAGGTGATTTACCAAAAATGGAAAATGGGTTATTTACTTACCTTGATATATCTCAAAAAGCAAGTCTATTATATTTGAATATAAAAGATGTTTAGAAAAGGCAGTTCCAAAAAGGCAACATATTGTACAAGTTATATTCATATAAATAAACTATAGGACATGTCCTTATATAGTTATTTAGCAACATAAATAAAATTACTGAAATTGAAGGAATGAGTAGATCATTTTAGATTTTGAATATTCTTTAATATGAGACTTTGTGACTATTAACATGATTAAGATATGTTTTCTATTTCTTTGCTATGTTTTTTTTTCTCCACAGAATGCTTCGAAATAACTAAGATGACATGCTTAACAGGACAAGAAAGATAAAGGATCAGTTCAAACAAATTTGATTCAGTGGAGACTATTAAAGCTTTAAATATAAAGAGATTCGAATACTATTTCTATAGAGGAGAGAGGTTCATGATTTCTCTGTTAACTACATTTACTATTTAAAAACATATTAAGCACAACATAGGTTTCAGTAGTTTTGTTTTACGAGTTAATGTACACATTTGTGTAAACCTTGCAAAATATATATGTATAAACAAACTATAATTATCACTCTTAAGGTAAACTACGGATTTAACATTTTTCGTTAAAACATAAGATTCTTATTTTTCGGCGATATCTTCTTTTCGAGTTGAACCATTGTGCCCTAGAACCAGTGATCAATGATTTCAAAAGCATTCATTTTATTTTTAGAATTCGCCCGCTCATCAACCCATCAGATTCGTCTCATCAATCAAAATAAATCAATCCTAGATATAACAAGTCTAAATAGGATTTAAGAATTTAGTTTGGGTGTATAAATAAAACTTGATTTAAATATATATATATTTGTATATCCAATTATTTTTCATCTAATAAACACCATCATAATTTAATAAATACAGAGTTAATTTAATAAATATAAATGTATATACTCCATATTGATATGGTATCTAGATTTAATGAAAGCAATTAACAACGTAAATAAAATTTAATAATTATTTTTAACTGTTTGTTAACAGAAATAAAAGTGGCAGTCATTGAACAGTTAACATGAACATATGAACAAAGTTAATCCGGAGATTCTGAAAGGTTAATTTGTTCTTTTTATATTCAAGAATGTCCACTGAAAAGCTTCCTAATAACAGTTTAATGATTTCTTTGTCTCAATAAAATGAATAACCACTACTGTAAAGATATTTTAAATGTTGAACTTACCATTATTCGACAAAGGTGAGTCTCTTCCAACTAAGACAGTGTGTAAAAATGACGGCGAACTGTTTGGCTATTTTCATTTTATACAATGTTGCAACTAATGTGCTCCCGTGGACAGGTAAATCTAGGCACTAAAAAACACTTAAACAGATGTGTGGATTTATATCGCAATTGGAAAACTTTCAAAATACTTCAACATGATTTACGAAATATATACACAGATTGTTTTAAATCACAAAAGTCTTTTGTTCAGTAAGGGTTTGCATTTGGAAAAAAAAGTACTTCATTCCAATCAAATAAATTTAGACGGCAAATAATATCTTTCTTTATTTAAAAAAACCCACTGCACTAACATTTTAAATTTCGGCTTTTACACACAATTCCATAAATAAACGTGTTGAATGACATTTAATCTATTTCATCGAGAGTAAGCGTTGAAAAAAAATACAGCGACGTTTATTTTTTTTTAAATGAGCCTAGCATGTTCAGTGTGTCTATTGCTTAATAAAATGTACCCATTTTTCTTTCTCTTATTAAATAGAAAACAAAACAGAAAATAATAAATGATGTATATAGGACCATTAGATCGACCACCACCAATAGTCCAAACAAAACATTTATTTGAAAAGTTCAGTACACAAGGGAGTTATCCCCCTTTTCCCTAAACCATGCATTTTTGGTAAAAACACATAAAATCTACAAAAATATGTCTAAGACAATATTCTCTATAAGTCGTTTTCGAAAAAAAAACAGAAAAAAAAAACACCGATTTCAAAAATCATCACATTACCTCCCGTTAAGGTTTCCATAGCATCTATAAAAGAGTATTGATTGGCAAAACTTGAAACTGTTTAAAGGAATGTTTAGCCCTAAGTGAAGTGTGCCTAAAAACATCAAACATTGTTTAATTAAAGCGCTATTCAAGCTGTCCGGCGCCCTCAAAAACTGGCCTTTGGGAATACCAGCAAAAAAGGGGATGCTTTTCTTTTGAGTATATATTTTCAGACTTTTACCAAGTACTTTTCATATATTGTAATTAATGTTTTGAACTGTCTGTCCGTCCGCTTTCGTCCGTCTATATTTTTATATTAAATATTTCTGTTCGTCCGTCTGCTTGTATGTAACACGCGCATCAAACTTCAGCATTTATTTAGTTAAGGTCGCACGCAAATAATAACATATTAATTCCCATCGATGGGAATGATCCTTTTTCCGTATACGGTCTAAATATTAGCGTATTTGTCATATATATCTTCACTGCATCAGTGCAAGTGCTTGCTAAACAGTGCATTGGAGAAGCAGCCGAATATTACCACGTGCATAGACCTCATAACTACTCTCTTATTTACGTTCAGTGTTTTGTACGCATGTGCCGGTTCGCGGGAATTTTAGTGGTCTTAACACCCGCTAGTTTTAAGTTTATACTAAATGACAGAAACCAAAATCTTACAAAAATATCGGCTAAAATAAAAGTCAGATTTCAATAGCAAACGTTTTGACGTCTTTTTTATTAACGGATGGCCAACATCATGGTGTAAATGTGAAGATTAAAAAACAGGGGTTTTGTTACTGAGAAACTGGCGGACGTGTTATTTTTATTTAACGTTGACGGAAAATGACGTACTACTTTCCATTGTCACGTGTTGCTATGAAAAGTAGACGGCGGAGGTAAAAAATTACTCTGCTCCCCCGACTCTCATACATTGTTCTCTTGATATATCTACCGTAGTATATTAGAGTTTTCTATACATCTAAACACTTTGTACTGTTATAACTGATGATGTTTTATCGCCAGCATTTATTAGTGTGCAGCAAATTTAACCATACTTTATTGTGTTTGAGAACCATATGCTAGAATGACTATATACATTTCTTTTGGCATAACATATATGACGTATTTTAAAGTCGATTAGTGCCAACTTTCACAGAAAAGGCATTAAACCAAATTATACATATTAAGATTTGAAACCATTTGGGGGCCGGGATAAAGAAGAAAAGACGACAATTCAGCCGCGAAAAGATGCCATTTAATGTTGTCGTCTTTTCGTTAATTCTTGTGGCCTTCTGTCGTATTTTCGATTCTAATCTGTCGTCTTTTCGTTCAGTCATTATTTCGTCTTTTCGTTCTGTCGTCTTTTCGCGCTCCATTTGTCGTCTTTTCGCACTGAATTTGTCGTCTTTTCGTCATGTCGTCTTTTTCGTTCTGTCGTCTTTTTCGCGGCGAAATAACGAAAAGACGACATTTCAGAAATCAGCTACCATACTAGCATGTATTGTTTTAGTTTATTTTTAGCTTTGGTCTTCATCTTCTATTTCACTGGAAGTAGAAATTTAGGTAGGGTCAACTAGGCATCATAAACAGGGATCATTCAAATTGAAACCGGAATTCGGGGACAAACCTACTTTGAGAAAATATTAACTAAAAGGACGACGATTGCCATCAGATGAACTAACGTAGGGCAACAGCTATGCTACTATTACAAAACTAATGTTTGTGTTGCTTCCAAGGGATCCTCTTTTCAGTATTTAGTATATCCCCGCCACATACCTCACAATCCCACAGAAACCAGCGGCTTCAAGTGGTTTAGAAAAGTACAAATATGTCATAAATCACAATAAAATAGTTATTGAATGCATGTTAGTATTCGCAACTACTTATCGTTGTCGTCCAAATTGTCCATGATGTTTGCATTTTTTGGACGGTGGCAGTTTAATGCGATCTTAAATTACGTTTTGAAATAGTTAGTATTTATAAAACTGAAGTCATGTTGCAACAAAATATACATATGGTATGTGCAGTGGAATATATATAAGAACACTGCATTTACAAGTAACGTAATTAAACTCATCTACAATATTTCTACTGGCTTATTGGAATATTGTATCATTATGAATATTTAACAATACTTAACAACTTTCATTTTATAACACTTGTCATCGGTCATCGGTCGTAGCACCGCTGCTTTTACTGGTTAGGCTGATTTTTATTACGATATTATATAAACGTAAGCCGCATTAAAAAGTTGCCACAACCTTTATTGATACAGTAACTACACCTGGGATTAGAACGACATGTATAAATGACGTCTGACAACCATAAAATGTCTTCCGGTACATCGTATCACTATTTTTATCTATAAATCACACAAGGATTTTATGAATTTTATAGATCCATTTTCATCTTTAAACACATATGTTACTTATACAATGTTGAAGGTAATGACATTTGGCCCGTTTTAATAGGGTTTTCCTTATCGTGTATTGTAATCAAGACCTAGACAATTAATATGTAGAGTTTAGGACCACATTTATTCGTCAGTTTTTTAAAACATTTTTTCTTATAGATATTTGATACGAGATAATTCGTATCTCTAATGAATACTAATTGGCCAATATTTGATTTTTATAAAATGGTATTACCTTCCAGTTTGCATAGTGTAAGTATTTTAATAAACGTTTAGCATGGTCACTGAAATTCCTTTTGTATTAGCACATGTGTAAATTGGAAACAACACCTGTCAGAATAAATGAAGTACTCTAACTACGAGTTATTGGAAGTTAAAGTATGGCAGACAGCGGAAATGGACATGCCACAAAAGAAATAAAATATAATAGTTTACGCCCATTTCGATGTTTTAATCAACCAACTCTATGATACCATACTCTATCTCTTATATACACTCTGCGTCATCAATACTAATTCCACATAATAACTCTGTTTCTTATATCTAAACCATATGTACTCCTTATACTATTAAGTTTTCATTCAGCAACGTATTTACTCGTTCGTATTTTCAATGTACAAATATTGCATATTGCTGGAAATTATTAGGAACCGAAATATTTAAAAAAACAAAAGTGATGCGTTTCTTTTGTGTTTCGGTGTATCAAACGTATTTCAAAGGTAAAACACGTGTAACCATGCCAATCGCTGATTTACATGCTAAACAGTCTGGAAGAGCATTCTATTTGCATTCGTACAGATCCTTTGTATGACACTATTTCCAAAATGCAAAGCTACACACATGTGCTCCGACCCCATATTGTCAAATAATTTGATCACGTTAGACATTTTCTAAAGTACATATCGTAATAAACGATCGATTTTATTGATCTGATTTTGCCGATCTATTCCTAAATATTCCAATATTTCTGAAGGTCTTATGATTTTTTATTTATTTATGAATATAAATAAAAAAAAAATGTTTTAACTACACAAAAATAACTGCTGACCTTAACTTCTCGCTTTGCCCAATATTTACAGATATCTGTGGTACATTCTCAAATACGTTTGGTTTCTTATTTGAATTTCGAATAGGTGGTTCCACTACTCCTGCCTTTATAGATTTTGAGTACTGTTTAATCACCCTTAGGAAATGTTGCCTGCTTTTTAATTTAGTCTTTTGACTGTTACCTGTGATACGCAAGCTTCATAACCTCTAAATTCCTATTTGTTTATTTCGTCCATTGTTTTCTCGTTTAGAGCAAAGCGTTTTGTGGTTAGAAACTGGGACCACACGCCGCTGGCCATGGAATGGTGTGAACACACCTCATTGAAGGTTCCATGTTCACCGTCATATGCATACCATCTTCGGGATAGCTTAACGTTTTGTACTAATGGCATTTTAAACATTGAGTTCTGCTCAACCCTGGGCTACAGGGCGTGAACGGTAGCAAGCACTTTTCACTACCGTTCATGAATAAACCGAGACTTTTTTGTATTTATCGTGTTCGAAGATTTCCAGATTTCTCCTTTTATACTTTTTTCAGCTTAAAATGTGACGGCGACGAAACGACGGACGGACGACGAACGACGACAGACGACGGACAAAGTGATCCGTAATTGTCTGTCATTCTACGCAGGAGACACAACAAAATAGAAATGTAGCAGACTCGGTTTCACTCTATCCACTGTGCTATAACGCTTCTTGAGAAAATGGTATACTAACTACTATTTATTATGAGGCAAAACAACTTTACCTATTTGAACGCAACTCAAGATGAATCTATAAATATATAGTCCATCTTGTCGCACGTGTACATTACCATTGTTATCAATATCAAACTAATATTCCGCCTCAAAACAACCATATCTCGACTTGTTATTTAGCGCTCAAATTAATAAACGTTCATAATATAATGAGTTAAGGGAAAATATATAAAGAAGTTTTATTGGAAAAGTCCAAGTATGTTTAAATTTTTGGAACTTATAAATAGTGAAAATCACAAAATTATAACAAATTTGAGTGTCTTTGCTTTTAAAGCCTTTGAGAAAAGAGGGCTAAATGTGTTAGATAATAGTAATTGGTGTTCAAAACACATTTTATTGTTAAAATATATGAAACTTACTCTTTAATATTAAGACCAGTTATTTTAAAGTTGTTTTTGTTTTGTTCTGTATTTTTATCAAAGATTTCAAATGTTAGTAAAGTTTATTTGAAGTTTTCTATAAAAGGTGAAATAAAGTTATTTAGGATTTAAATGACTTTCATCTTCTCCGCATATACTATTCGATTAAAAACTGTTTAAAATGTATTAATAATAATAATAGCATACATGATTGAAAATATTTCTTGAATTGTTACTTTCAAAAGCTTTATAATTAGATATCGTGTTGAGGTTGAAATACTAGTACTTTTGCATAAGTACACATAACTATTGTATATACCTGCTGTCAATCTAGTAAATATGTTTGTATCATCATGGGTCTTATGACCTTTTGGAATTTTGCTGATTAAATGATATATATATATATATATATATATTATAAACTGTAGCACTGTATAAATGTTTTTTCCCCATCTATATATATATGTGGAGAAATATTGTACAAACCACTAACCAGCGGATTCGAACCCGCACCTAGGACACCAACTTCGACACAGCGCCTCGCACAATAGCCGACGCCTTAGACCCCTCGGCCACCTAGCCAACCTAAAAAGATTTGTTTCGGTGGACGGGTGATACTATCTTAGGTCGTACTGATATCTACGTGCCTTTCCGTCAAATAACGACAACCATAGCGTATAATTTATACGATAGAGGATATAATATAAGAAAACCTAGAAAGCCACAAAGCAAGAACACAATGACCTGGCAGAAGTCAGGGCAACAAAAGAACAAAATATATTGAACCGAAGAGAACAAAGCATATTGGAAATGGGTCAACCACTAAATATGCAGTCCGTTGCAAAATGTTAGGGTCATCATCTGTTTGGATATTTTTTGAAAAGTTTAATAAAGATTGCATACCAGTGAGCATGACAAAGAAACTTACAAAGTTTGTATATCACGACAACGAGTCAGGTCATTCTATAACCAAATGAACGCAATCGAATCAGGATGAGTGAGGATCAAACCAATCTCAAATGGAAGCATTAAAAATCGGTTAGTTCAAATTTAAGAGAACCAAGTTGAACCAAGGCAAGCTGAAATTGTGGAGTTGTGGAGTTGTGGAGTTGTGAGGATATATAAGTGTTTCTGTGTTAGGGTGGTAGGGAAGGGGTGGTAAACACTTTTTGACATTTAATTGGTGGTATTTCAAGTGTAAATATTTCTGAGTCATCTAAATTCAGTTTGACACATGGTATTGATTCTATTATTTATATCACTAAAGTAGACAATGAATGTTATATATCCTTATATAATTCTCAAAAGTACGGTGATGGAGGTCAACACAAAGAACATGCATACTATTTTTATTTCAGCAAAGTGAGCGGTTTTGGTTAGGATGCCATTTAAAATATCGTTTATTAAGGTTTAATAAAACATCATTAGTGTTATTTTACTGGTCCTTTGGGACGCCCAATATAGGTGCCGCTTAAGGCTGTGCTAGCGGGCGTGAAAGGTATTGCTTCCCACATTACCTCTCATTAACACTCTCAATATAACCGAGTCTGCTACTTCATTCTCTTGCTTGTATGTGTTGCTTCCAAAACATCACCCTTATCAGTATTTATTAACATTCACACTAGCGTCTGTTTCGTGCAGTGTGGCGGATGTAAAAACTCTCTCTGTGCTACGAATCAGTAGAGTTAATTCTACTGGACCGCAAAATGTTAAGAAAACCAAATAAAGTTATTTGTGATTGTTTAATGTTCTGCTATACAAGGAAACAAACACAGTGTAAACAATTGATATAACTAGACCAGAAAGTCTTAATTTGTAAACTGTTATTCATGTTTCTTAATGTAATTTTTTTTTTCCACAAAGCCTTTATCACAATTATATTAGAAACTTTCTTTGAATCGACTCCTGATTTCCTCTTTTTTTATAAAAATAATACCCACGATGTAAAGCGGAAGTAAATAATATTCTACAAACTAGGTTAGACTTGCTTAGGAAAAAACTAGACCTGCATGTATGGCTCTTGTACATTTATAAAATACCCCGAATATGCCAATTACACCGAATACATGAATCTTTACGAGTTGACATATACTGCTAAAACCATAGTTTACTACAATAATCAGTTCTTATTCAAGTTAATATGAACTAACACTGACAAATGAAGATTTACGTATAGTAATCCAACATATAAACAACGATTTACGAATTTTAAGGTGTCTGCGATCATTACAATGTCGTTTTTTACTTTTATAGCTTACAAAAACACTTTCATCATATTACAAGATTTTCTGCAATGTGGTTATCATCAAGGTTGCTAATATGACAGTTACAGTCATTCGTGTTGAGCCAGCAGAATTGCCTGAAATATAGTAATAAAGAATGTCAGTAAGTTAATGCCTTACATAATATCAAGTGTTTCTCCAGTGCATTCTCGAAATTATATCGACTGTGTGCTTAGTATAACCCCAATTTCGGAAAGACATGTTTATACATTTCACCCAACAAAACACTGTTGACAGTTCTTGAAACATGGTTAATATAGATATAAAAATCGAACAGGAAAAGCAGCATTTAAGGACGACAGTCAACCACAAACACACACAGAAACTAAAGTTTGGTGAATGGGGCATGCCTGTTTTAAGCTAAGCATAACGGAGGCTTTTTAGAATATTACAAATATTAGACATTGAAACAGTACAAATTGGATTCCATTTTAATAAATTCTAAGTTTCAAATATTAATATTTCATTTCAGTTCAACGTTTTTTTCCCACTGAATGAAGGTCATAGAAATTGAAACAGAAACCCTTCTAAAATGATATATAAGAAGTTCAACGCATCCGGTATAATTTTGGCATATTTTGCTTTCCAATAATTCATCAAATACGCAGTGTTATTATAGTTACCATATATTTCTTCCTTACTTTTCTTTCTTTCAAATTATAATTGTTAATTTTTTAATTAATAATTAAATCTTAAACTAGTGGATGCAATTTCCAAAACAATTTACACGCGTATTTGTTTAAACATCTCAATTTTAACAACTCCATTCCAACTGTACATTGTTTTTTTTATATTTAAGCTTCCAAGAGATCCCCTTTTCAGTATTTATTTAAATAACTGAAGGGAGATATGGGGACGGTGGATATTTCCTTTCTTTTATTTATTTTCCGTTGGCCGTTATTCTCTGTGTATGTTTTAAACATTCGCTACTGCTTATAGTTCCATGTTTAATTATCCTATATCACAAACAATAGCATAAGTGTTGACCCCTCTAAAACGTGTTTAGGTAAGTCATTTTCATTCATAAGCGATGTTTAATTATCTTTAAAACAATCATAGTTGCTATGGTCATAAATCTCTTTGAGAATCTTAATAACTGAGAAGAACTGTACTGACGCGATGTAAAATGTTGTAACGAATACACACTTTGTACGCCTATACACCCAATTGTAGGGCCTGTTGCATGATACTACGGTACTTTGAAGTGTGTGGCATTTGTCATTGTGAAGAGCGCCAGATAAGGGCTGCAGACTTGATTCATTAAGGCTATTCAAAATGTATCGTTTGTTTATTCATTAATGTATGAGCAGTCAATGGACTTGAAAGACACTTGACACAAGTGTCCCAAACCGTATCTTTAATATCTTTTCCTGGTGTAAACAATGGAGGAATCGACGAAATGCATGATACTTTTTCCTAGTAAGGGTTACACAAAATTCCGTTATCGTGATTTTAATGAGGAAAATGGTCTTATAGAAACCACAGCAACCAAACCGAATGGCACAGAAGGTCCGCATTGTACCACAAACTAAATAAAATGTGCAAATACATAGCCAATGAAAAGCACGATACACAACCGAAGGAGTGTTGAAGACAGGCTTACCGATTTGGGACGGTCAGCGGGCAATTCGTGACCCTAATATGACAACGTTTGATGTATTTCGTCAATTTGTGTCAGGAAATGTTATTAAAGATACCTTAAAGGGACAAATAGGTTATGTTTATTTGAAGTCCTTTTGATACAGCATACATCCCGATTAATCAATCAAGTTATTGGTGCTAATTTATCAATTTCCTACCTGGTGCTCTTCCGTAGATAAATGTCCCTCTCTTCCAGAACCGTAGTATTATGCGACATACCTCGACTGGTAGAGCGTAGACTGTTATGTTATTAACAAAAACTATTAATCAACAATTCAATAACGCATACTCAAACCTTCTACCTACTTGGTTTGACAATTTATATGCATGTAGTCTATGTGAGAAACCCTCAAAATAATGATTTTATTATTCGTGTAAATTAGAACTAGAAGCCTTACCGACGCATAAACCGTCTTCAGTGGTATACCAAGCTTTGCAGGCGCATTTTAACTCCTTACACTCTGAACCTGAAACTGTACAAGCGGTGCTAACATTGACCGTCGTACAGGGAGCACCAAGAATTGCTGTAAAAAAAAGAATGTACAAGTGAAGTTAATAACATAAGGAAATCTTTCTGATGCATAACTAGCACATCACGCCAACTCTTGCCATAAGCAGTTAATGTACCTATTTTCGCTACACATACGTCCATTTCACCAACTTATTGCAATGATTTTACGTTTTCTATGAGACTTCGAAAATGCATGATGCACGTTTTACAATTTACAGAAGATAAATTATGAATCGAAAGAACATAAATACAAATATGGATGAATATTTTAGTAGAACGTTTCCAATAAGAGTGGTACATTTCTAAATAAGTAGCTCGATTTGTCAATTTTTTTCTAAGTGCTTACAAATTAACATTTAGCTGTTAACGTTGTTTTATCCGAAAGACAACCTTATTTATCCTATCCTATGCTAAGAAGCCTTACCAACACATGCAGCAGTTTTAACAGCATACCCAGCTTTGCAGGCGCATTTTGACTCTTTACACACCGAGTTGGCAACGGTACAAACGGTGGTGGCATTTGCGGCAGAACACTTCGAATCAAGAGTTGCTAAAAGCATATGACAGGATTTAAATGTAAGACACGTGTTTACAAAAGAAAATACTTCTATAGCTTATGTACAAAATAAATGTTGATTCTATAGATACAGTTCAATCCCGTGAAGGCTTCATATGTTTATAGCTTGTCTTCCACAAAAGCACTATGCATCATATCATGTTCACATTTACACATCTAACACATGTTAATGGTATATTGGATATGTGTTTAATATGTAGTAAAGTACTATGATATATAGTATATTAAGCAAACTTCAGGGTCGTTTCGTGCCAATAAGACATTTATAATTGAGCGACTGTATATCAAGAAAGATAAGATCAGTCGTTTAATGGTAGTACATTATTAACGTCCCATAAATTGCCTTAAACTACAAAAATACAAAACTATATTTTATTGAATTTGT
This sequence comes from Cyrtodaria siliqua, assembly GCA_037043455.1. Taxonomy (NCBI): domain Eukaryota; kingdom Metazoa; phylum Mollusca; class Bivalvia; order Adapedonta; family Hiatellidae; genus Cyrtodaria; species Cyrtodaria siliqua. The sequence goes on along the minus strand of JAWPHD010004547.1, from coordinate 162,135 downwards.
GTGGAGAAATATTATTTGGCAAAGGTGTCGAGATTCGAGATACCTACCCTATGCCAAAAGAATGAGTACCAAGTAATATTGTTCCATACAAATTCAATAAAACTTTTTACCGGATACTTTCAAATTGATTTCTGCTAATATTATTTAACCTATTGTCTACCGTACATTTTTAAGAATTAGTGTTATTTCCGCATTGTGTTTTTGTTTGTGTTCATTTTTGCTCTTCGCTGATAATTGCGGCTGGATACTCTTAAAATAAATTGATAGAAACAACTCACGTATTTCTTAATGTTTTAATGCTGAATTACGTCTTCTTTGGAATTGTTTTGAGATACAAAAATAAATATGGAACTTTTGGTTGATGATGTTTGTATCAGTTTACTTAAAGATTCCTACCGCCATGTTCATGATTTTAACCGAGAAAGTGACTGTGAGAAACATTGTCAACGTGCCGAACGAATTAAAAGAAACGAAATTCTTTGGATGCATATCTAAGTTGTAGCGACTTAATATTTGTTGAAAAACATTGTAAATTTTAATAAAAAGTCATGTCTCTGCTGATCTTTGGCAATAATTATTTTTAAATACCCGTCAAAAGTAACATTAAAAAAGTATGCGTTTATTTCGCGGCTCTTATCAACCGCGTGAATAAGTTTAGTTGCAGTATTAGGGTAAACAGAAATGGTTAATACAGTTCTAACACACTTCATTGACGGTGGCAGTTTAAAGAGATGAACGTAAAACGTGAAGTAAGTATTAAGCATTAACATTAGTACCTCGATGTATTAATCTAGTATCAGTTTGGCTTTAAACGTAAAAAAAATGTAACACATTTGGATTGTGCCATTTGTCTTTATTTCTTACATAGGTTTTATCATCTTTGTATCAATACGAGTTTTTGGTTGACTTTGGTCTTTGAATGTTACATTTCCTGTTCGACTTATATATCTACTTTTAGATATATGTTATTGCAATATAATCAACAACTAAGAACAGACAAAGACAATTTGATTTCAAGTAGTTATTCATAATTATTTTCAAATACGCACATCATTTATAAACACTAGAGTTTTAAAACGAAGATTACCGTGTGTCGCTTTAGCCAACACAATATAATATACACTCAAGTGATATGAAAACGCAACACGGAAATTTCCGCTATATATTGTATATACTGCACACTTAATTGAACATAATATTCCAAAGAAATCCCAAGATGTTTTTTAAAAAGAAAGTTACAGTTAACTAGAGCAAGGACACACCTGTGATGTTGTAGACGTTTTAATCACACTACACTTTGTAAAAAGAACTTCATAAATGTTGAAGTAGCTCTTTGAAATATTGAGCTAGTTCAGTACTGTATTTAACGTAAATAGTTTGCAAAATGTTGCATCCTAAGTTTGCTCACATGATTGAGCCAAACGCGCACTCTGTGAATAATGAAACATTGAAGGAATACTACTTGCTGTATTATTTGTTGTTTTAGTATTTTTTCTAAAAGGAAAGGTCTTACGTAGCCATGTACCATTCGATTAAAAGCTGCATATTGTACATAAAATATATAGCGGAAATACCCGTGTTGCGTTTTCATATCACTTCAGTGTATATATAGATATAAATGGCTTCACGTTTTAAATGATTTTGCGACGGACTTTGCACGAAATAATAGCCGCGCTTTTTGTAACGTGATCAACCAATCGATCGCAGGATTTTTATCAAATGCGTTAGAAATAATAACAAGAAAACAGTGATACAAAGTATCACAAGCCGGTCAGAACAGTTACATAAGAAAACTGTGTGTAGATGTTAGCATTATTTTATTTGTAATTTTTAACAATCAAAACACATTTATCATGAAAGATTTGAGCACTAGATACACTAGTCATCATGAAGTAAAATGAACATGTTTTCACGTGTGCCCTCAAGGATGTATTCTCTTGTTGCTCTGTATTGTGCCAAATCATTTAGTACCTTCCTTGTGGATTTCTATGCTATTGTTTTTGTATTTATATATATAGGAGCATCTTTGTGTTTTTCTTATATTGCCTATTAATGCTGCCTTGTTGGTTAGAGAATAGTTCATGGTGGGGGGTTCTGTATTTATACTGTCCCGTTTTATTGGGCTGACGGGAGGGTAAGTATGAGGCTTGGTGCACCCTAGGACCTGGTTTAAACCCCCAGCGGAAATATCTGCCACTGACCGTTCCAAGGCAGTAGCCCTATTGTCAACCTTTTTTTGTGTTTGTGACGTCATATGCCTTTATTCCTTCTTAACATTGCCATTCATGTTTGTCGTTTTGCGTGTTTTGGGATTTACTGTGTTCTGCGAAAGCTGCATTTCCTGTTCGACTTGTATACCTTTTTTAAATTTTGACATCTGTGTTGTATAATGTTATAATATGAATGTGATAGACATCTTAAACAGTATGTGTAATGGATCAATAAATAGAATGTTGTTTCGTGATTAGAATGTGAGGAATTAGGTATATATCATGGTTAGAATATGATGAATTGGTAAATTGTCAAAGTTATAAACAAAAAGACAACTTAATGATACTATAATACCAATTGGAATGAAAGATTAACGTCTGTAAAGGTAATCTCAGTTTTTAGCAATGTAAATTTACATTAAGGGTTTAATGTTAGATGTTTTTTATGATTGAAATATGATTATTAGTAAATGAGAATAAGTAGCAGATGAGCAGCCTATTCAAACTATATTGGGAGCCTGTTTAATACTGCATTTTTTAAACGAGATGAATAGAAATATATTACGCGATGCTGTGCCGAGCATTATATCAATGTTATCCAACGAGTTTAATACAATTTATAGTAAATAGGCACGAATGTGAGATTTTATTTATCATAAAACTCAAAAGAAAAACTGATAAGGACTATTTTTATTGAAGCTTCCTTCATAACGTTGTAGTATGATGACCTCGAATGTTTGTTTGATGACGTCATATTTTGACTAGATCTTCTCCGTGCGGCACCGAATAACGGAACTACCTCATCGAGTTCCGTAACCCGTTGTTTTGCACTGTTATGGAAATCGACGAGGTAAATTTCTAAGCACATCGAGCTAAACGGAAAGGACCGAACGATGATTTGGCCGCTATTTGCATATTTATTTCATTTGTAATATTATAAATATATCATGGCTTTATTACTCTTCCACATTGTTTATGTGTGTTAAAACTTTATAGTATATATCATATACTAAAATGTTGTGTTTTTTTTGTTAAGAATATATATCAGAGAAAAGATTTAATCTCATGATAAAATGTCGCAATCATAAAAAAATACTAGTTCAAAATTTAACTATTTCTGTCGAATTGTGCTTTAAGGACCTATTTTCCAACGCTAAATGATCATAGAATAAAAACATTGATTATTTACCTATTAGCTCGCTTATTTACTGCTAACACGTTACATGACCAATTAGCTCAGGTATATACATTGAGGCCCGAGTCAAGTTTTCTCTTGGAAAAAGCATTGGTATAATGAACGGTATCTAGGGTTTAGAAGTATATAATACTGCGAACTTTACTTTTATTAAGAAAAGAAAAGCAAATTATCAAGCAGTACTAAATACAATACTTTGTTGATAATTCATTGTTTTTAGAAGAAAAACACATCAAAGCACAACTAATGAAACACCTGCTTTTATGTTTTAATATGTTTGTTTAATTCATACCAATGATTTGTTGGGAAGGCCTCATCAACTGAAACAAAATTTAATACCAACATTTCCTCTTGCAAATGTATGTCTAACAATGATTTACAGTTACCTATACAATTTTCTCCTCCCCCAAATACAATAGGCTGGAAATAGGTCCTTAATTAAGTTAATTCTGTTCTATTGTAAATAAATGTTCCATTTCTTTACCCATATATCGACCGTATGTCGTTGGCATTATCATTGTTTAAATCCGCTTTGTTAACTATTTGCACTGTCAAAAAAATCACGCATTCATTACAAACAACAACTGCATGGATTATTATTTGGCAAATAAGTACTTGAAAGCACAAACATAAAATGGTCAATTTTGTCATTGTATGACCTACCTGACGATATGGTTATCATACTGCAAACACAGCAACAGCAAATGACGGAGAAAATCAACCTGTCCTGAAATATATAAGTCAAAAACACTGCATTACACTCAAAACTAGGACTTCTTGTATATCACTCTCGCAAACACCACCAACTGAAGCAGCAACTCTCGGAAACTTTTCAATAATCAGATTTCAGATCTCATTTTGACTTGTGTGATATTTGGTCAGGTAAACGAGAACAATTTTCAATAATATATAGTTTAAAGGGGTTTTATCTAATAAAAGAACGCATCATATTTAACTGTGTTATTCTATTTCACTACCACGCATCAATTTAAAGAAAAACTTACCATTATAAGTCCAGTCTAGTTTAAATAAAATGCGAATAAACAGTTAGCGTCTTATCAGAAGTGAACGACACACCGTGTGTTCTTATCATATATAGTCAGAGTTAATGTGAGGCACGTGGAGGGCATTATAATGAAAAAAGAACTTCTACTGTTTCCTAAGATAATGTAAATTGAAAACATTTGGAATCGTAGTATGTTTTGTGTTTTTTTAAAGATATCTTCAATGTCAACATTTTTCGAAGTTTATTGTAGTAAGAATTTAACTCCAAACTGTATAACTTCCCAACATGCGCCCTTTTTAAACACACCCCTTTTGTGTGCTACTGGTCTCTACGAGTTGGCTTATTTAAAACACCGAGATGGGCGTAGCCCATCGAGGTGTTTAAATAACCAACGAGCTGAGACAGACTCTATATTTTTTTGTAGCATGGTGTACCTAGTAACACTGTGACGTCATAGTGACCGTACTCGAAATTCCAATATCCGTTAGTTGTAGTACGGTGTAGCCACGCCCCTTTAGTTACCCTAAATTAAACGATTTAATGCTCTGCATTCATCAAAGGAAATGTCACCGACCATGCTACAATACCATATATTCACGGTCATTGAAAACGCACCACAAAACAAATCATTTTAAAAGTTAGAATTTGAGGCGTTTTAGAAAAAATACGGTATAATTCATACAACGAGTCGAAATTTAATTTTTTTACTTGCATATCTGGATTAGTGCATTCCACATTGGTGTTATAAAATGCACATGCATTTCCGGCTTTCTTCAGTTACACTGCACAAAGAAATCATTTCCTTAAAAAGCATTATGCCATATTACTGTCAGACGTCAAACATTAAAAAGGATGGAATTTATTCCGAGACAGAGTAATGCAGCTTGAAATTTAGTGGAACAGTTTACGTTTTATGAGACAAGTTAGGTATCAAGATTCAATACTTACAAAAAAGAAAATATGGTTCTGCAATTTTATTTTAAAGAGTTTGCGAATAATCCAACAGCATAAACATATTGAATTAATGGTGCGTTTTCATTGACCGTCAGTATATAAATGACAGAGACACTCATGCCGAAACTTGAATGAATATTTAATATTTGGCCTTCATTATTATTTACACGCAAGGAAATACATTGATGCTATAAAAAGTTAGTTTGTTTAATTATTCAGTCATTTTGAAGTAAGAAAAATATGACTTAAGTTATTAAATTTGCTATAACTCCCATATGAACTTATAATTACGTGTTTTAGATTAGAAGTAGATATAACAATCAACAGGAACAGTAGCATTCAAGAACAAAAGTCAACCACAAAAACACCGTGTCACAAAGAAACAAAGAATAACTATAAAGAAGAATAAACGGCAAGTTAAGATATCACAAACACAAAAGGGTTGACAATAGGGCAAAATAGGCCGCTGGGGGTTTAAAGGGTGCACCAAACCTCACTCTTACCCCATTGTGATCCCAATAAACGGTAGTGTAAATAAAGATATCCCCGCCAGGTTATAATCTCTAACAAACAAGGCATCATTAATAGGCAATATAAGTAACACACATAAATGATCATATATATATATATATAATATAAAAACAAAAGTCTGGAAAGCCACAAAGTAAGTACTCAGTGGCTTGGCAAAAGCCAGAGCGTCAAGAGAACAAACCGTTATTGGTACGACAAGACAAGATTAAAGACAAACATCTAACGCTACCGTCCTATAAGGATTTATGTAGACGTCATCGCACAATCAAAGAGGAAAGCATATTGGCGAACTGTAAATGGGTCAAACACTAAACATGCAATGCGTTGCCAAAACCATAGGGTCATAACCTCTTTTGATAAACTTTTTAACAAGTTTAAATAAAGATTGTATGAAAGTGATTATGACCAAGGAAGTTTGTAAATCACATCATCTTGTTTGGCAAAATTTGTAGCACTTGCAGCTCTTGTCGGAAATTAAAGTACTTTCTGTAGTTCTATTTATATTTCTTTTTGGTCGTTACGCTTTATCTGCTAAGAGATCCATTCATATTGTACATTATTGGTTGACGATAACACACGCTAACATATGTATTTAAAGTGGTACACTAAATCACATTATCTGACTGTTAAGAGGACATTTGAAATGAATGAAATCCTTATTATGGAATGTTTATATAGTTGTATGGTACTATAGAGAGTTTTTGTCTCCAGCTCATTCGTTTTGCTAGACCGTGTAACGATGTTAATGTCTTTGCTGATCGAAATTAAATTATAATTTATATAAAGATAACTGTCTTATTACAAACTACGTACACCTTTTTCAAAAACCTTCAACGAAAACCTTCTAGAGAAGTAGGAAATCAACCTCGTCTCCAGTCTGTTTAATTTGAAAAACGTCCAAGGTCAAAGACGTTACTTGGTCAGTATATTAGGTTAGTAAGATGGGCATTTGTTGCATAATGAAATCAGATCAGAATGTGGGAATTGAATTGAATTGAATTGAATTGAATTGAATTAAATTGAATGTTGTTTAACGGCTCATCAACACAGTATAGGTTATATAGAGCCGCCCAAGAGAGAGGGGAAGTATACATAGGAATCCGGGAACCGTGCCCATCCGACGGACGAGGTTAAGGGAAAGTGTCTTGCCCAAGAACACACCGACGAAACTCAGTGGCACCACGGAGGATTGAACCCAGGGCCTCCGGTTACAAATCCGCCGCGCTACCGACTGCTCCACGTCAGCCTTCTCAGAATGTGGGAGAAATTGGACATCAGTACATTTAAAAACGCAACGATAAGTTTCAGTCCGCAGGTTTATTGTTCAAGTGTTATATTAGTACACAAGTCTCTTTGTCCAAAATATTAACATGTGGCGGTAAACAGTTGCATAATATTTGCTCTATTCTTTCAGCTAAAACACATTTTGCATGAGGAATTAAATTCCACTCTAGAAATTCAAAACATACCAAGTGTTGCGTTTTCAAATGTTCTGAGTATAAGGTTTACCACCACCAAATGCATGTAAACCTCCAAGGTGTTGTCGAATGTAGTTCCCATAATAAAAAGTAATCCCTATTTATGATGGAAATGGGCATTATAAGTAAGGGAAAATAGGTCATGTCTATTCGATTGTATTGTTATATGTATAAGAAGTGTATTAATAGGTTTTTACCGGATCATTGATGAACATTTTCCAAATTTCGAATCTATGCATACACTGTGTGAGCATCTATCAATGAAAACTGCTGTACCTTTGACCGGCTTAATAAACAAACAAGACCATTCTTACATGTCGTGTGGGTCACACACCTTTTCTATTGAATTTTCATGTGATTTTTTTTCTATATGAAAATTACACTGCCTCGTTATACTTACTTGAATAGAAGTTTCAGCAAATCATTAATATGTGGCATTTTAACATCGGTGTCAATGGGGAAAATAATTGGTGGTTTCATACCTATAAGTCTTTATAAAAACACGCATGCGGTGTTCATCAAAGGAGTTCAATATAGATAAATTTTATAAACGTCGACACATTGCTTTGGTAAATAGCCCATGTCAATATCATTGAAAGTTACGTTGAATATAAGACTCGAAACATTTTATAAATCTGTTTAACTCCCGCAGTGCATCTTATAGATTGCATTTCATTTATTTAGAAAGAACAATACCGGCAATGATCCTGTCAGGTTATATTTGTATGTCCAGTCATTAGTTTCGAGCTAGAAGTATATGTAAACAAATTCAGACTTTGAAGTTTGAAGTGTAATTGGGATCAACAACTTGAAATAACGACCCAGCCACTTGAACAGAACAAAAAATATTTATATTCGTTATGAAACTATACAGTTTCGATATTTAGAATCGGATGCTTGTTTCTATGCTGAGCAAAAATAAAATGTACTCCTTTTTCTTTCCCTTATTACACAGACAGCAAAACAGGAAATAATCAATGATGTGTATAGAATAATTAGATCGGCCACCACCAGTAGTCCAAACAGTATTTTTTTTTGAAAAGTTCAGTTCACAAGGGAGTTATACCCCTTTTTCTTAAACCATGAATTTTTTATAAAAACACATAAACGCTAAAAACATTACCTCCATTTGTCCATGACAATATTCTCTATACGCTGCTTTCAAAAAGAAATCATAGGAAAACACAACACTGATTGTGTAGGTAGCAGCTTTTGATTATCACCAATCATCCAATTACCCACCCCCACTTTAAGGTTTCCATAGCATCAATAAAAGAGTATTGCTTGGCAATATTTGAAATTGTTTAAAGGAATATTAAGAACTCAGTGAAGTGCGATAAAAAACATCAAACATTGTTTAATTAAAGCGCTGTTCAAGCTGTCCTACGCCCTAAAAAAAAAACGGCCTATGTGAATACAGCAAAAAAAACGGGGTACCTTTTTCTTGGTTTATATATATTACATAGTTTAATACGTTTAGAAGTATATTAATTGTAACTCTGTCATATGTGTTAAATGATATTTTGATGAAATAGTATAACCTATGTTTCGCTTTTTTATTTTTCAAAGCGAGATAAACCATTTGGTTTTCTATATCAAAAATCATTTGAGTCATATTCAAAGGCGAATATGTTAATTTTATTTTTTGGTAATTGTGTTTCTAAAAACACATATGCGTCTAAAATGTTCTCGTATCTGACTGCTGTGGGTTGGAATCCCACTGGGAGCACGACTTGTCAAGTGAGACAATGTGGCGAATTTTACGAATGTCGGGAGGTATACAGTACTAATTCTACCCAGTTAAAAAGGACGAGGTGGTCTGCCTCTACCACAAAAACAAATCGACCGTATGTTAATAGATGTTATTCAAAACAGTAAATTAAATGCATTTTAATTTATAAAACTTCCTTTTGCACTGGATCGACTTATTGAGTGATTAGTGAACCCTCTGAACAAGTGGTTATAACAACAACTGACTACTCGTATATGAAACGATTTAATCAAAATGCAGCTACTACTAACTAGCAACATATACGACTCTCCACTATTACCCATGATACGTGCAATTTATCACAAGGTATCATGTAAATGTGATTACACACTCCTTATATAAATATATCATGAATTTAATATGTTTGTATAACCCGAAGCGAAAACTTTATTTTACAAATAAAACACGATTGTTTGCTCAAAGTAGTTAGATTCATGTAATACTATTTGTTAATAAACTGTTCAATAACGAATCCTGAAGTGAATGAATTGTCTCTATGTTTGATAAATGTATTCAAACTGTGTTCCGCTATTGATATTCAAACTAATTGAAACATTAATATTAAAACAAATAAAAAAATAAGCTATGTACTAACATTTCAAATAGATAATAAGTACATATTCACCTACTTAAAGATTATTTGGTGTGTGAAATAAACAGCATATTTTAGTGACCACGTTAACAGGAAACGTTTTGTTTTTAGTTATTTAAAAACAAATCTATAGGTTTAGTATAATTACATCATAACTTTATAAAATTATCGTTTAAAAAAGTGATAATTATCTCTCTCATACTTGACTCTCTACCTATCACCTTGTAAACAATGGGTTCAAGTGTGCCCGAAAAGGCCCCAGTAGGCTCATAATCATTATACAAACGCATGGGTCTCTCGCTCAGAAAAGAAAATGTAAACATGTCTATTTCTGATGAATTATTTACCCCACATGTCCATTGGAATTTCAGAACTGTATGTATGCTGCTAGAAACAAAGTGCTTTAGAGTAGGCATTGTAAACATACATATCCGTGACGCGAAGAGCTGACACCTCAGTTGTGCTGTTGTAGGCTGTTTCAGTGTTTAATATGTCACTCTTTCATCTACTTTCTCACCAATTTTTACTAAATAGGAGAGTGAAAGACGATTTAATTAAGCCGTTGGACTTGTATTAACAAAATTGGCGGTTTAGTAGCCTGTTTTCTTTGAGATATCCTTTACTTTTGCATTTTTAAAAAAACGAATTGATCGTGGATTATGGTCCCTGAAGAAAAACTTTAGCGAGCAATTTATATTGTAACTAAGTTTCAATACAATTATTTTAGCAGTTTTATATTTTCCTTTATAACTATGTAAATTACGTGCCGTGTCGGAAATCATAAATACTACTTGACAATATTTGAGTTCAACCATAAAATCAGTCAAATGCAATAGTAATACACTTGAATAATCTATTTCAAGAGAGATATACTTTTAAATGTCCATTAGTTTGGTATGTTGTAAGAAATAACGGTCAACTTGAATGAACGTTGGCAACGAAAACCTTCAGTCTGAAAAGATACAGCATAATGAATTGTATGTCCAAGTACCATTTGTATATTGGAAGTGTTTCAGAGACGACGATCGGGGAACGAATAACCCAAATCTTTAAAACCCGTTGAGCGTTTTCAGAGGACGTGTAGTTTGTTTGACATTATTGACATGCGACTGGCATACGGATGTCAGAAATGACGATGTAAGGAATACAGTTGATTTAACTAACATGGTCTTTAACTGTTAAAGCTAAACACCAGAATATTCTGTCTCCTCGATTAACTATTGTGTCTTTAGCAGTTTCTTTAATGCAACACAACTCAACCGACATAGGTTCAGGTTAGGTATTTCCCAATTAGCAGACCTGTTAAATGTACACTAATTAAGAGTACACTTAAAGGATTTAAAAAAGCGCATTACATCAAATGTCTTCAACGTCATCATTTCATATAATGTTTCACCTGTACCTTTTTTGCTTGGATGTTGGAAGGTTTCCTCAAAAAAGCTCAACGACATTCAATATGAAATATTGTTGATCCGCGTAAGCTAACCCAACACGTTTTGATTGTAATGCGTCTGAGTATAGTTAAATACAATATCAAACGAGGGGAGATAATAATACGTTTCCGAAACAATACGTAGGTGGATGATAGAACAACAGTAACACAAATTCCTATATATCGTGTTGATAAAGACAGTACACAAGAGGATGACACTATATATGTTATATGTAGTTTGGCTGGTAGAATTGAAACAAGCGTAGCGATACAATAGTGTTGATTAGTATAGACCCGTTAACGTTGTGTGTGTGTACTTGTGGTACAATCACGGTTATATTCATTGTAGTTATACACCGTTAACTTAAGGAAAACACTAGTATAACGTTACCAAGATAAGATCTCAACCAGAAAAACAAAATCAACTGTTTTTCCCAACAACAACAATTTTGATGGGTCATTGACACTCTCTCAAAGAGTCAATTGAAAACCATCATCAGAGCTCCCCGTGCAACATTCCTCAAGGAACTGGCCAATATAAATATATATACCTAAAGGAACTGGCCAATATAAATATATAATGATCTCTTCTAAGTAAGTCTCCACAAAGCAATATACCACGACATTTAGTATAACAACACAGAGGTCATCTGACATTTAACGGCATATGAACTACGTGAAGAAGTATTCTCAACAGCCACTGCATTTGAAGAAAACAAATATACTCATCTAGCATCCATTACGGGTCCGAGTATTAACTTTCATACCTCATCCAACCCCTTCTCCAAGAAGGGAAAACGGGGTTGGCTGTGGTATTAAAATTAAACGTTAATTTCGGCTTCAAAAGTTTGCATATTTTAAGATTAAAACATTTAATAGGTAATATTAAACAGGTTATCCCATTTGGTCAGTAAAACACGTTTTTAAACGTGTTTTATTGTAGAAATATCTGTTATCAAATTCTGCTAATATAAGCTTTCACATCGCTTAATAGAATTAAGGGACACGTAATGGAAATAAGTATAAAAGTCGAACAGGAAATGCAGCTTTCACAGAACACAGTAAACCCAAAAACACGCAAAAAGACAAACAATAATGGCAATGCTAGTAAAGAATAAAGACATATGACGTCACACACACATAAGGGTTGACAATAGGGCTACCGCCTTGGAACTGTCAGTGGCAACAAAGGCCGCTGGGGATATAAACCATTGGAAACTGGAATCATAAGCCGCAGACGTTGGAAGAAAAGAAATATACTCATATATGAACCAAGGATAAGGGTATCAACGATCTGTGTCATAAAAAGAGTATGATAATGGACCTTTGGAAACGGCCGAAAACGACACATACGAAATATTGCAGTCTCGGTTTGATTTAAGACTATTCATGAGCGGTAGTGAAATATGCTAGCTACCGCTCACGCCCTCTAGCCCCGGGTTGAGCAGAACTCAATATTAATAAACTCAATAGTTCAACATTTTAACCATCCCGAAGATGGCATGCATATGGCGGTGAACATGGAGTTAAATAAAGTTACACTCTTAAGACGGATGTGCTATACAATCAGAAGCGATTTAATCGTTTATAAATTTTACTTTTTTTATTGTTTCCTGGTTCAACACTTTCCCATGAGAGATTTCTCAAAGCAATGTTTTATTAAGAACGCGCCTAAAAGCTTGAAAAAAAAATGGAACAAATATTCAAAATATGTTTATGTTCATGTCGCAAACACCTAAAGATATATAAATATATAATATTGAAAATACACTAAAATATTTCCAAACCACCCAAACAATGTGTTGATACCGAATACTTATACGTGAGTCAGCTACCTTATCGTGAACAATCTGTCACCAACTGTTCTGTTTTACCATTACACAGAATGTGTGTTTTTACATAATGATGGTGACAAGGTAGCGCGATAAATGAGTAATAGTTATTTAAAACTTCTTGAGACATGCATAGACGTTTTGAGACGGAAACACAAACAACCACAATATATTACTTTTAGGCTATCCATCAAAATATCCATATTCACATACATGTGTTTAACGTCGGATGTAAATAAACTCTTTATAACTATTGTGAAATTTAAAGTGGCAATCAAGTCATGCTATTTTTTTACTTTTTGTGTTTTGTGTCTTGAAGACATGTCTATGGCTTAAGACATATCTTTAGATAGACGTCGAGCGCTTGTATTTTAGCTATAATAGTATAAAAACAGAGTATGATAATGCACCTTTGGAAACGGCCGAGCACGACACATACGTAATATTGCAGTCTCGGTTTGATTGAGACTGTTCATGAGCGGTAGTGAAATATGCTAGCTACCGCTCACGCCCTCTAGCCCCGGGTTAAGCTGAACTCAATATTCATAAAATCAATAGTACACAATTTTAACCATCCCGAAGATGGCATGCATACGGCGGTGGACATGGAGTTATATGCTTCCCCATGTCGTACGGCGTATGGTCCCAGTATCTAATAAAATTAAATGCCCCGAAGAGCGAAATAAACATAATGGAATGTAGTTGGGAGCAGCGGTTATGAAGCCTGCGTATCACAAGTAACAGCCAAAAGACTAAATTAAAAAGCAGACAACATATCCTATAAGTGGTTAAACAATACCCAGAGCCTTTTATCGGCCGGAGTAATGGAACCACCGAATCAAAAATTAAGTAAGAAAATAAAAGAAATTGAAAATGTACCACCGATAACTAAATACAAGTATCGGGCTCAGCGATCTCCAAAGATCGAATGAATAACAGTACTGATTGCAAGCGCGGGGAGACATTTTACTGCCGCCACACTGCACAAGCAACGCCACTGTGCTATAAAAAAGGGTATAATAATGGACCTTTGGAAACGGCCGAGCACGACACATACGTAATATTGCAGTCTCGGTTGATAAAACTTGTCTTTAGGACGAATCTTGAAAACTGTTTCATGGGATGCTGATGTGTCGCTAGATGTTTCATTATGTTTACATGCATGACTAGTATAATTACATCATAACTAAGAGACTTAAATGAATTATTTGAAATAAACATGTTTATGAGATGACAACGTGGTATAGGTTTAATTTCCTCTCCAAATCAATCGGATATGGTGCATTCGAAAGTAGTTCTATATCAACGAGTACTAATCTTTGTTGCCTTAAACCTATTTTTATTTCTGTTTCCTGTTATTTTGGGGCTGTAATTATATTCGAACTATGATCTCTTGATTGCATTTCCTCATGCTTTTGACAGTTTTAAATATGAATTTCAAAAGTGAAAGTTGACTGGGTATGAATGTGCGAGTGTCTGAGCAAATGTTGACCTTTTGTCTCAGTGTATGAAACTTGCTGAAATACGTTTTTTAGTAACTAACCACCTCTTTTGTCTTGCTGATTTTTAATTACAGGCACGTGTATCTTCATGAAGCAGTAAGTTTCCCAGTATCCATACGAGTTTTATGTTTTCTACATGTTTTTAAACATGGTCAGATAACCATGGAAGGTAAACGAGAAATCTTTAGTACAATTAACCCTATATAGATCCTGGGATCCCATGTGTTCTTTAATATAAAGACCAACCTGCCGTCATTCTCGTAAAGGAGTGATGTTTATTTAGCGTTCTGGAGCTTTTGTCTTCAAACTATATTAAACAGAATGATACTCATGACATAAAAAGTAACTCAGTCTGAATCATTTCAACTTATAAATCCATTTTAATAAGCAAAGCACACATACACAACAATATATACATATATATATATATATATGTCAGTATTTATAGTACGCATATATATGAAATACTTGTCTCTAACACACAATATACATATATCACGGTAGTTTACATGATATTAAAGGCATTAGAAAACTTAGATAATGTAATTTATTAAATATCGTGCCTTATTCAGAAAATACAAACAGGCTTTAGTTGTTGGCATGTAACCTATTTGTCTACTAATCTGGCCTAGCATTAACATGATTAACACACGTTCATATTACTTTCTGAAGGAACATAATACCAGAAGAAGGAAAAAGAATGCAAATTCTGCAATTAACAGAACTTAGACCATTGTACAGCGGAGAGTTGTATTTGTCAATGTACATCGGAACTAATTTTTCGATCGAAACGCATCAGTTATAAAAATCAAACTTATGCAGGTTTAGTAAGCATTGAATCTAAACATAGTTGATGCATGTACAGACGTACAGTCACGGTGTGAAGTTTTATACTCAACTGTATACTCGCCAGATCACCAACATATTGAACACTTTCTAAATTTGACGGCCATTTTCAAGGTGTTTGCTTGTCATGTAATGCAAAATATTGCATCATCTGGAGATCACGTCACGTCACATGGTAAACACTAGCGATGGGGATACATATGTTTGACCGTTAAAAACCAGGATGTGATTTGAAAGAGACAATGAAAGTATAGAACATGACAAACATAATATATTCCCATCAACGTTTGTTTAAAAATAGCTTGTGTATTTTTAAATATAAATGAATATTGATATGTATTTAAACTGATGCAACTTTAATTTTCAGTAAGCAATTCCATCGTAGGAATAAAAATGGCTCTCTGTAATTCTGTACCGGATGTGTGTTTTAGTCAAAGTGCATTTCGGCATGAAATTAAGAGTCTCGAAACAACATATCTGTTTCGCATATTTTGAAGGGACACAGGACATTATTCTCGCGGTGTTAAATTCACGGTGTTTGTACACTAATTTAATGTGTGCAGGTCATAACTAAGATCTTCATTAATAGTTCATAAACATTAAGTTTTCATAATACTTTTTAATTTGGTAAAATGTATGCCTACATCTTTGAATACAAGTAGGAATAACAGTTATTTTTTTTATTTTCTCTTAATGTTAAAATAACAAATATGGTGTGAAATGAAAGATCTAGCATGATAGGTAAATGATTTATCCTTTTTGACGCGAGAAGTGCCTTGTGTCCCTTTTAGAATTCGTTGTAAAACACACTAAACCAGTAAATATCAAAGACAGTTACTGAAACTTGTCTGACCGACCTAAAACGTATTACTTGAAATGATTGATTAATAAACAATAGTTCAAGCAATAAACATGTACTTATACAATATATCCAATAATTTAACGCATATCGTACTTAAATACAACACACTCAGTTTGTAATGACTTATCTATTGCAGGGAGATCAGAATACGCTTCCGAAAATTATTGTATTCTCAGACAAATATTTTCCCTACACAACATGGAAATTATCGATAAATATTTTACGAAACATATAGCTGCCGTGGTACAACTACCTCTGTGTATTTAATCATGTTAAAATAGTAAAATCATAATATTAATGTAACGACATTGTTTATATTCAATATTCATATATTTGTTTACTCGTCATGCTATTCTGCAAAGATTGAAACCGAAACGATTTGTTCAGATAGTAACAATAGAAAGGCTTATGTCGATGATCGCACATTTTTCTCTCTCTGTTAACCTATAATCGTACCTTTAAAAACAGATTTAGATATAAAATCATTGCATTTAATTTTTGTCTAAAATGGCATTTTCGAATTAGTGTACATATTTTATAGCAAACATTTGTTTCTATATGCTGGGATAAAGAAAAGAATATACATTATCCTAAATTGTTTTACCAAACATTATATTGCAGAATTTGTTGTTTATAAAACATTAAACACAGTAGTTTCCGCTGCATCAATTTGTATGTATCTTCGAAATATTTGTCTTCAGGTTTTCACAACTTAAATAAAAATGATAACCATTAATATTGTGTGCTAGCTAAATTGTGCCTGCAAATATAATTCAAACAAGGGCTCAACATAGTTGATAATCCGCCAAGCAAGAACTCGTCTATGGATACAGAATTGAACAAAAGCACATAAAAAATTACGAACCATAAAGCAAAAACAAAAAGTCCTATGTCAATAAAATAAACAATTATCTTTAGTTTCTGTTATAGGATTGGATTATTTACATGTGTTTACTAACTGCCGAACATATTCAGACCAAAACCATAGGCAATGTATTGAACGAAAAGATAACAATGATGTTGGAAATTAAAAAGAAGTCTTGCTTAATTGCAAATCCTACTAACAAATTATACAAGACTTGGCGTTTAGCCTTCAAGTTGCGTGCTTCAAAGGTTTAAAACAAATCTGCTTAAAAAGTTTAGAACATGAAATAAAAGTGTTTGTTCCTAAAACAGTTTATACATGAAGGTAAATATCAAGGTAGACCATGTGACAGAGATAGTCAATCCAGTCCTAGCAGCAGAGTTATCAGGACCTGAAACAAAATTATAAAGAATATAAATATAAACTCGAAAGTTGCACAATTTGTTGCGCATATGTGTATACATAATGGTCTATTTAGATTCATATTACCTGTATATCGAAAACATATATTGTCAAATTAATGCTGAAAAAACTGATCTTACACATGGGCCAGAAGAAACGTTATGCGCATCAACAATGCTGTTAGTCACATCAACAAATGCGTGACGTCCCTGTGTGAACAAATATCACAACATCGATAGCGCAAAACATGGTAATGGTATGCAAAAAAAAACAACATCATGTGTATCTGGTTCTTAAAAAAACCATACATCACTTAAAATTAAAACATTTAATAGGTAATTTTAAACAGGTTATCACATTTGTTTAGCAAAAAAACGTTTTAAACGTGTAATGGCTCGGAACCTTGACAGAGCCTCGGATCCGATATCAACCGTTTTACCTCGAGCTGGAATTTCAGATCTTCACTGGATTGCCATGAAAGATTGTTAAAATATATACATGTACCGGAGTATATACACGTTGTTCAATATTATGAGATTATTTAATTCGCCTCGTTCAAAAATAGATAATGTCTGCTTGGTACGAGTCCAATTGAATTCAGTATTGTACTCAACACTGTTAAATGACCGTTTTATTTCACACCTAAGTAATCTAACCAAACGTTGTACATCTAAATTCTAACTTGATATTACTGTGATTAATTGAACAGAACAAAAACAAAATCCTTTTCAACATGTATTAACTGTGTAAAATGCCATTTGAAAAACACACGTAAAGCATCAAAACAGTACCGTTTCAATTCAGTTTCAACAATAAAACTGTGAGATCAATCTTGAATGACTCAATGCTTTTTACTGTTACGAATTATCTTCCCATAGCAATGATACGGAAGATAAATGTTTTGGACTCCACATCTAATCCCTAGTACAAATATGGAATATGGAATTGAACGTCTACTGAATACAGATTTATGGAACTCTAGATACCAAATAGAGTACAGTATGAAACTAATATAGATGTTCTGCATTAAAGTAACTGTTTCGAGTACAGTACTGGAAATATGGGATTGTCACATGGTTAAAAAGACAAAGATATGAGTTAGGTTTATGCTGGTGTGAAATAAATGGGCGCTTGTGCCGTTGACTGTTTTAGGTTGTTTTCAATGGGCATTAGCAACGTCATTTACAAGTGTTATCACGCACCTAGACGAGCTAAAAACATAGTTGTGTGAGTGTTACCTCTTAAAAACATTTTGTAATGGCTTTGTGACAGTATGCATTGTACTAAAACATACATTATATACGTATGTCTTATTAACTGTATGCACAGGTATGTTAGTGTGCATGAAGTTTAACACAGCTAGGGCTGTTTGTGTATGTGTGTGTTTGTATGGAAGAAACCAACTTGAATGTAAAATTGTAATGTAAATTTGTAAGCTGTATGCTAGTTTTTGTTTGAGAAATTAACTACGGTTAAGGAAATTGACCTACTGATGAAAGAAAAATGCTGCTGTCATTTAATTGTAGGTTTCAAGGTTGTATGCCTTTTTGTACATGAGTTAATGGACTTAATGGAAACGCTGAATTTAAAACTTTAATGCAAATTAGCCATGTTATTGATATTGAATTACTTTAACTTGAATATGAACATAGTGTTGTCATGTTTATATAGGTATGTATATAGTTTAAAAGCTGTATGTCTTTTGGTGTATGAGTGATGTAAAACTTTAATATATATTTATTTAAAAAGTACAAACAGTAGTTGAAGGTTAATTGTATTGGCTTACGTTTTGGTAACATCTAAATGTTGTAATTGTTTTTGAAGGTATATACAAAAGTAAGTAATGAACTTCATTAAATGACCGCATGTATTGTATGTTCTAGAAGGCTACCGTTAGCGATTAAACTAAAATATGCTTAATTCATGACACCATGTACTACATAATTTTACCAGCTGTTTCGCATGTAGCTCCTGTCCATCCAGTTACACATGAGCACTTGTTAGTGCCAGAACAGGTTCCACCGTTTGCACACGCTGGAGAACAGGTAAAGGCTGAAATGAATAACACAATATACAATGATTGAGATATCGCGAACGAGCAATAATTACAGTGACATTGTGTGACATCACAAACATAAAAGGGCTAACAATAGGGATACAGCTTTAGAACGGTCCGTGGTAAAAGGCCGCTGGATGTTAAAACGATATTATCATGGTTATAGAGTGCACCAAACCTCACTCTTACCGACATTCAATAAAACCGGGCAATGTAAATAAATCAATCAGCACCAGGCCTTATCCTCTAACAAACTAGGCAATGTTAATAGACAAAATAACTATAACACTAACATTATCCTGTATATAGTATATATAAATATGAAAAAAAAAATCCTAAAAAGACATAAAGCAAGTATCAATGACTTGGCAACATACAAATAGAGTAATAAATACTGAAAAGGTGATCCATCGGAAGCAACAAACACAAACAAGAGAGAAAAGTAGCAGACTCGATTTTATTGAGTCTGTTAATGGGAGGTTATTATAAGATACAACACCTCTCACGCCTTCAATGCAACACAGAATGGGCTTGATGATCCCAAAGGACCAGTAAATAATAACCCTACTGATTTTTAGTCGGGGCTACTTTTTACGTCCGCTACACAGCACTAAACAAACGCTAGTGTGAATGTCCATACATACTGAGTACACCAATAAGGGACGACAATATAAGCTTGAAGAAACGCATCAAACGTCACTGTCCTTTCATGATTTCCTTTCATGATTTCGGTCACTGCATAATCAAAGAGGAAATATAAATAGGTCAACTACCAAACATGCAGTGCCTTGCGATATGGTAGCTAGGGTCATAACCTTTTTTGATAAACTGTTTAACAAGCAATAAATATTGTATGAACGTGATTATGACCAAGGATCTTATAAAGTTTGTAAATCACATCACCATAAAAGTCAGGTTGTGATAGTCCTTGTCACAGAAAGAGTAATTACATTACTTTATATTTAAAAGGAGATCAGGGTTACGATTATAACCTTTTGCAAAGTTGTATCAAATTATATGGCAAAGGTAGCCCTGGTGGAGTAACTTTTGAGTTTTAGAGTTTTTGAGAAATTAACAAGACATTCGACTTGAAAATGATTAAATTTATGAAAACTTCAAGTTCGAAACATCAGTTGCAGTCATTGTTATGATTTCCACCTCTATACAAAATAAGTAAGAAATTGCTTAAGAAAGAAAGTAAAAAATATAACTTAAGATTTAGGGGCAAAAATGAAATATAGGGTCCTATAGAAACCACAGCGTCCGAACGCAATGGCATCGTAGGTCCACACTGTACTGCAAACAAGGCACTTGGATAATACAATGAAAGAGACAAAAACAACAGAAAGGGTGGTGAAGACAGGGTTACCGACTTGGAACGGTCAGTAGGCAATAAGGCCTACTTGTTAGCTTGAATCGATTTTATATGCGCACAATCCGCGCTATTATTCCTGTCTAACAATTAAGTCCACATCCAGAGAAACTAACTAAAGAAACACATACAAAGTAATAAACATCTCAGGATGTATCCAGAATCGTACTGAACAACAATAGTAGTTGCAGCTAAAGAGAAAACCAATCTAGGTTACGACCAGAAAACCCGAGGCACGAAAGCTCATGCACCCACATCCCTTAGTTGGGGTTTCAGTAGATGCCATCATAGAGTCCCAAGAGGTAGTCCAGTCATCGCACAAGTGAAATGTGAAAAGTGAAGCGTAATGACTGACTGTAGAGGGGTCAATCACTAAACGTGCAGTGCGCTGTAAAACCGAAGGGTTATATCCTTTTCTGACGAACTTCCTGATTAAATTTGTAAAGCGGTCAGGAAACCCGTCAGACCCCTTTAACTTTCGAAGTTTATAGACCACAGTTCCAGAAAATGAGGGTTGTGATATTTCTAGTCGCAGAAGTGTTTTGAGGTTGGTGTTGTACTTTTCCAGCAGGCCCTCGTTGCGGCGGTATAATTTAGAGAAAGATCTACGTAGTTTGTGATAGCGAAAACACTGCTGAAGAAGTTTACTTGTAATAACTTGATTTCGATATTGAAGTCAATAACATCATTACACGCTCTAGCAAATCGAATGAGCTGGGAGATATACACCCTGCATGAGGTAGCACGATGTACATTTCCATCCAGGTGTGGATAGTTAACGATGTAAAAATTGAAATCATCTCTCTTATCATAGATTTTAGTATGAATACAGTCATTTGAAATCGAGAGATGAAGATCGAGAAATGCTGCTACTGTATCCGAACTGTTGGCTTTATTCAACGTGGGCTCTGGTGGATAAATGTTAGTAACCATATGAGCAAAGAACGGATTATCAATATTGAGTATGTCATCAAGATACCGAGAAGTATTATTAAAGGCATCAATAATTTCACCCTGGCTAGCAGGTGACAAACTCAACATAAGATCTCTGTTTCATAGCAGTACAAAAACAAACCTGCAACAAGTGGCGCACAGTTAGTACCCATAGGAATACCAACAACCTGTCGCTAAATAGTTTTACCGTATCTTATAAAGATGTTATCCAGAAGAAAAGGTAAAGCTCTACAAACATCAGTACAAGTCCACACATTATACTTATCATTGGGGGCGTTAGTAAAGAAAGCCCTGACATTATTACAAGCTAGAAAAGTTGTACATTCCCTAGCAAATGTCTTCTGAATAAGCTGAAGCAATGTTTCTTTGATAAGATTATGTGGTAGTGTAGTATACAGCGTAGAAAAGTCGTAGGTGCTTAGAGAAGAGGCATGAAAATGCTTACACCGTAGTTTGTCAATAACTTCTCCAGTGTTTTTGATAGATCAAAACAAATTGATTCCTGAGTTCTCGAAAGCCTTTCCGCTATATTTTACAATATGTCTTTTAATCGCGGAAAGTAAGGAAGTCAATAGTTTTGATATATTGGTCGTGGTACATGAACTAGAATTTAGCGATAAATGTGCTTTGTAAGGAATGTTGTGAAGTTTGGGTATCCAGTACATTGTGGAGAGCTTCGTCTGCTTACTAATTACAGAAACCTTTATAGTCTCCATAAAGGTCACATGCTGGGAAACAAATCATACACATTTGCAAATAATGATGAAAAAATATAAATTTTGACCAAAGATATCTTTCTTTGGTACATGAAAATACATCAACAATAACTATTTATTTTTTTGTTATAAAATATATGAACAAACTGTATATTTTGTTTAATTTATAAAAGCATCGATAAGATACGAGCAAACTGTCCGATTATCTGTCAATTTCTTTATATTGCGATAACATTCGAACTTTTAATTCATGCTTTTGTCTTAACATAAAAATACGATCAAATTATTGCAAATATAGTTTTAAACAATTATGATAAGCATTAACTGGAATTATCTGGTTTAGGATAAAACTCTAAGACAATAGAAACATATAGGTTTAAAATTGGAAAACAGTACGCACCTAATTTAAAATGTAATTTAAAGCGAACTGCGTGAAATTGGAGATTATGTTTTATGCATACGTTCTAAATGACACCAATAATGTGTCTATCAACAGCAGTTTCATAGTTACCTGACACAGGTTATTATTATCTGACAGGAATATAAGTTAGTCATAAAAGACTGGCCAAGCCCACATATTGTAATTGTCTAAATATACCATATGATTGTTAGATTTAAATAAACTTTTAAACGCTAGTTTAACATTTCGCAGACAATCATAGTGTTTAAATGGTATTTTGAATATCATTTCGACTTGGCATTGGTAATTATGTTAAATAATCTAAACTGCCACATTTCAGTACAAAACCGTTCTTCCAAATTATATACATGTGTTGAGGTCATACAATAATGCATGTTTTCCGATTAAATGAATTATTCACGGGTACTTAACATACCCATAATTGAAAATACGTAAAATGAATTGAAAGTTGGTAATTCATAATTCGAAATTTTGGCACATCAAGTGTGAATACTGTTCCTATACGCGTTTACGTGATAAACTTAATACATGATAAATGGCAAAGAGTATTACTAGATGTTGAATATTTCGAGATAAAAACTTAAAGTCATATGACAGTATTCAAAAATCTTTACAATGGTCCAGAGACGGTTATTTCTGTATGCAACTCATATTACTTAGTGAGACGTTATGCGATTATACTAAAAAGTGTTTAACACTTTATATTAATCTATCTGAACTGGCGTTTAGTATCCAAAACCGATCTCCTGTTCAAAGTTTACCTGTTCCATATGTATCGCCTGTCCACCCAATTGCGCATGAGCATGTGGCAGTGGCAGAACAGGTTCCATCATTTGCACATGGAGTAGTACACGAAAAAGAAGCTGACATAAAGAAAACACAACATAATATGCTAGTAATGATAGAAATATAATGAAAACGGGCAAACTTTCAAACCTTGCAGACTACATTAACCTCAAATGTAGTTAAACATTTACAAAATCCGATACTTTAATTTGTAAATGAGCATTTGATCGAATAGTATTCAATTTGTCTAAATTGTAGAAGAAGTAGATATATTGATGAAGCAATGACTATTATAGCTTCGAACACTATTTACATGCCCACATGTAACACTCAGTATATACTTATTATTTTCATGCACACCTTTTTTCATATACTGCTACCATGTTTTGTACAGACACTTGTAGTGCTTCATTGTATCTTGACATATTATAGTATTATAATGAATACAATCCGTATATGACTAGTATATAACTCGAAACAGCATCTAGCGAAACGTGTGTGCTTTACTACTGCCTTGTGTTTTACAATCATTAAAATAGGCCTCATTACCGAATAAGCGACTCTACTGGGCACAATTAGCTTAGAAATTAAGAACATTTTGAATCTGTAATTGATTATGTATACATAGCTACCGTTACGCGATTTGACTGAAACGCGTGCCACTTTATATTAATGGAAAAACAACATATTCCTTTTCTCCATAGTTTTACCTGTTGCGCATAATGCTCCTGTCCATCCAGCTGCGCATGAGCATGTGTCAGGACTAGAACAGGTTCCATCGTTTCCACATGGTGTAGCACAAGTAGCTAAAATAAATGTATATCCTGATGAAATGTTCACGAACCCATGGCGGTCCATCGGATAATCACAGTTCGACGTCCGTTTTTCGGATAAGAACGTGAAATCGCTCCGTTATTGAGCAGATAGGTCAGACGATGTGGAAGCTAACGATTTATGGTCGTGAAAACTAGTGATGATTTAGAATATTTGGCATCTGTTTGAATATAAATGTGTTTTTTACCATAGCTCTAATGGTTTTCCTTTGTTCTTGCTTATGATATAATTTTCATAAACCTGAAGGTCTGAGCCTGTGCTATAAATGTCGGTATATTTCAGCCGTACTATAAATGACATATTCGGAAGTTATACCATGGTCTACTCAATTTTACGCGCGCGCAGTTATAATTTACACACAACCTGTCAATCAAAACGACTAAACCATTACCAAAACAGCAGTCCTTGACATTGCATTTGCCCAATAATATACAAAGGTGATTGGCTGCAATAATCAAAACATGGGTCATGCACATGCTGCGTGATAATGCTATTTCTTGATTGGATCGAGCTGTTATTTTTACTGAAAACTGCAACGCCCTACTACTTGCACATGCGTAGTTGGATAAATGGCTCCGGTACCAAACATGTATAGCATATTTTTCTCGTCTGCGATTGATACTGCACTCTCGGGCCTGCGGTCCTCAAGAAGCAGTATAAATCGCATATACTCGAAAAATTATATGCTATATATATTACTAATAACCAGCAACGGTCTAGAACTTAAGCTTGTACTTGTACATTTAATTGAATATCGTATTGTGTGCAATACTATATATGATGAAGTAGACATGTTCTTAATATCCCTACTACGCACATAATAATAGAACAGAATACATTGAATAAAAGGTGATAATTATAAACATTATCATTAATTACACTTCAATATGCAACAAATTATAGTACACCTTCCTTTTCATAAACTGCTTCTTGAACATTTCGCGCAAATCATAGATTATTTGCCTCAACCTGGACTTGTATAATTATATTTTGTACTATGAATCGTATTCCGGTATAGGACTAATATGGATCTCGAAATCTACATTTAATAAACATATACCGCATCACGTATTTTCATTTAATAGTAATACTAAGTACGAAATAATAGTGTGAAAAGAATGCTCAACCTGTTCATGAGGCTCCAACCGGAAACAATTAATTCATTACAAGTTCATTTGAGTGCATGTATTTCTATGCTCTACCCATGCACCCTATCCATCCCACATACCCTGTCCCTTAATCTTTCAAATGTGCTTTTGGGTTATAATTTGTGGTTATTTAAATGGGCCTCATCATCGGCTAAATTGATGATAAATATTTAGAAATATTAAAAACAATGTGTAAATGGGTATGTTGAAATAGCTACAATTACGCAATTGGACTGAACAAAGTTTCATAAGAGATTCACTGTTAATTATCCGTGATATATAGTACATAAATGTACCTGTTTCGCATGCTGCTCCTGTCCATCCAGTTGCACATGTGCAAGTGTCAGTGGCAGAACAGGTTCCACCGTTTGCACATTGGGTTGAACACGTTGCCGCTAGATTGAAAATTATAATAATATTATATACAAATCAAAATAACAAGAAAGAGTAATACTATTAACTGACGTTTGGAATTATAATACTAATGGCATAACCTAGAAAATACTTCTGTGAGTATCGTCATATTTGGCATATTATTGATTTTGTCATCCAGGGCCATTCATTTAAAATTAGTTACGTATAGAAGTTCCTGGAAGAAGATATGTTTATACATGTATTTACAATGTTTATCATCAACATCATGTTTATTGTCATTCAGAGTCATTTAAATAAATAGTATGGTTATGTTGCAGTTTTGTTTGGAATGTTTTGGTATAGGTACATAAACTTCCTGAGAGTTCTAGGACTATATGAACAATGCCTTGAACGAGTGTTAGTGGTTCAGTATCTCAGTATAAAGTTACATTAAACGAGACTATTGGATGTGTTAAATTGAAAAATATATTGTGAGAGGATTTATATTAAAACATACTGTGCTCATCTATTCTAAAAGTGATTTTGGATTATGTGGACTATAGTGGCGAAATGAACCAGGAAAGACGTAACATAAACTTGGATTAAAGGGACACTTGACAATTTGTATTAAATGGACACTTGGCAATATTATTTGAATGTAAAATTGAATTTTAAAGAAATACTGATCTAATGTATGTGTTTTCTGTAAGTGAATATTTTGCATTTGAATAAATGTGTTGATTATATTTTTCAATTGTTGTTGCTGGTTTTGCAATTCCTTTCTCGTTACATTTTACTCATAAGTGTGTATGTCCGCTTCATCCGCAAGAATTCCCGAGTTCGAATTCCTGAATCTACTCGGTCCTACGTTTATGCAGTTCCTTACATTTTAACTATCAGGCAATATGAAGTAATAATTAAATTTAACCTAAATATAAAAACAATTACCTGCCCCGGATTTTGACAATCTGCAAATGAAAATAATCGCAAGTAGGAGGAAGCAGGCGAGAGGGTACCACATCTGAAAAAAAGTCAATCTCAACATAAGAAGGAATGAAACGAAGTAAATAGGGCAGTCATATGAAACAAATTGTTGAAGGATAGCGCGCGTGCGAACGTGTCAGGGTATGTAAAATCATATTATAAAATTTACGCCTAAAATGACTGAGAAAGGGATGTCTTGAACACCATTAAAAAGAACTGTCCTAAAAATAGGCAATATAAGTAAAACGCAAAGATGCTCGTGTATATATGAATACAAAAAAAACAATAGCCTAGAAAGCCACACAGAAGGTCCTTATTGACTTGGCAGAAGCCAGAGCAACAAGAGAATAAACCATCGAGGGCACTACAAGACTAGATTGCAGACAAACATCAAACTTCACCGTCCACAGCCTGTCCGGTCATCGCACAATTAACGAGGAAAGCATAGTGGCGACCTGTAAATGGGTCCACCACCAAGCAAGTTCGATATTCTTCGTTTAAAACAAACATTCTATATAAGAACAAAATTATAGCTTAAATTATGTTTGGAAGCGTTCTGATTATTTACTGGAATGCTAAAAGAAAGTGTGTCGAACCAGTAGGTGATTTGAAAAGGACGACCCGATATAGTTTGTACAGACCTTGGATTATGTCGTCCTCTCATCGTTTTAGTTTCTGGTCTTTTGTATGTTTCTCTTTTGATATTGTTAATTATAAACACTTATACCCGGATTTCCCCCTAGCAACTTCTTATGGTGTTTATTTCTCTCAACTTATTCGTTTTTCTATAGCTGGTAGTCAAGTTGAGGTCTTTAATATTCGTAACCTTTGTATAAAAAGGTACTACAGCAGTGTTACATGATCATTTATGTGTTTTACTTATATTGCCTATTAACGCTGCCATGTTTGTTAGGGATTATAACATGGCGGTGATATCTTTATTTATACTGTCCGGTTTATTGGGATGAAAATGCGGTAAGAGTGAGGTTTGGTGCACTCTAGAACCTGGTTTAAACCCCCAGCGGTCTTTTTTGCCACTGACCGTAGCCCTATTGTCAACTCGAGTTTTTGCGATGTCTTATCTTGCCTGTTATTCATCTTTATACATGTTATATATAGTTGTTCTTTGTTTCTGTGTGTGTTTGTGGTTGACTGTCGTCCTTGAATGCTACTTTTCTGTTCGACATTTTTTATATCTACTTTTACCGTATATATAAAGTAATTTCGGAACTCTTCTGCGTCAATGAATATCAGAAGCTGACTTCTATGGTGACACGTCATGGTCCCTTTCATACGATCTATATTGAACTTTCTAGGAATTTTATTAAAAAAGGTAACTATATTTTCGCAACGCATTGCATGTTTAGTGGTTAAATCATTTACAGGTCGCCACTATGCGTTCCTCTTTGATTTTGCGATGACCCGATACTGAGATTGTGGATTCTATGAATACGTCCGCTAAATCCTGGAATGGATGGTAACGTTGTCTTGTCGTGCCCTTTTTGGGTTATCCTTCTGTCAAATCATTAAGTACTTACTTTGTGACTATATAGGCTTTATATATATTTATATATATATATATATATTCGTATATACATGATCATCTATTATATTGCCTATACATGCTGCCTTATTTGTTAGAGAATATAACCTGGCAGCGATAACTTTATTTACACTGTCCTGTTTTATTGGGATGACAATAGAGTAAGAGTGAGGTGTGGTGCACACTGCAACCTGGTTTAAACTCCCATCGGCCTTTTTGCCTCTGACCATTCCAAGGTGTTAGCCTATTGTCAAATATTTTATGTTCGTTATGTCACATGTCTTGCTTGTGAACATTGTAATTGTTATAATGCGTGTTTTTGGTTGACTGTGTTCTGTTAACGCTGTATTTCCGGGTCGACTTTTATACCTACTTTTGTTACTTGCTTTGTGGCTTTGTGTGCTTTTTTATATTCATATATGCATGCTCATGTTTGTTATATTTATATTTGATATTAATGCTGCCTTGTTTGTTAGAGAATATCGCCTGGTGCGGTTTCTTTATTTGCACTGTCCTGTTGTATTGGGATGACAATAGGGTAAGAGTGAGGTTTGGAGCATTGGAGCACTCTCGAACCTGGTGTAAAACCCCAGCGGCCTTTTTGCCACTGACCGTTCCAATGCGGTAGCCCAATTGTCAACATGTTTATGTTTCTGATGACACATGACTGGTTTATAAACATTGTACGTGTTGTTTGTTTTAATGCGCGTTTTTGGTTGATTGTTTCTGCTAAAGCTACATTTCTTGTTCGACTTTATACCTACCTTTGTTATCTTGCTGCTCTGGCTCGGCTGTTTGTGTCGAGGATATTCTAAATGTATGTTGGTGATGATGGTGACAGTACTTTTAAAGTTAAGTTTTTAAAGTTGAAGAAAGGTATGTACATATAACCCGACAAAATCGTATATACTTAATAATGAGCATGATTACTTAGGATATTATGCATATTAAACGAACAAGAACGAACATGAAAAATGTCATCATATGTCATTGTTCGTTTATATTATTTACTAAACAAGGAGGTACTAGCAATATTTTCGGTTTACCAAACACAATCGTTGACCTTCTACATTGCCTGACTTCATCGGATCGCACAGCGTTATATCAAATATAAAATGACAGCCTACAAAATCAGTCTGTTTGAACTTCTTGAAATATAAGGAATCGTTGCATGATAGGCTGCAAAAAGAGAATTCACATAATTCATTGCTTAGTAAGGCATGCTCTGACATTTATATTCCTTTTTATTCGCCAATAGGCCTTAGGAAACTAACATTTTTTAAAACTGCTCACAAATTTATAGGGTAAATACTGATCAAATAATAAATTAATTAAACAACTATAAGTGGTCGGATTCGTTTAAAACATTCAGTACAAGTAGTCAGGAAAGTGTCATCACAGAACGTTGTAAATGCAACACTAGTGGCGTAGTTTCTTTCATAGGATTCTGTATTCCGAGTAATAAGAGCTTCGTTCATTTTAAAATAGCGAATTCGAAAAATGATATTTTAACACATGTTTTATCATATTTTAAATATATAAATGTTTTAATTACTCATTGTAGAACGTAAGATAGAAAACGGTCTCATTCTCTTTCCTTGATTGAATAAAAATGTCATCAATATGTGTAAAAGGACTCTATAGTTTTCTTCAATTTGCACAGAAGTTATTTGTAAATGCTTATACGGAATAACATGCTTTGAAAGACATATTTAATATAGAAGCGAGTATACTTATATATAGATAATTAAATTCCTATTTTATTTTTTTGTCATTTTAAACAATTCACAAATAAGCATGACAGATTTACCTTCAAGGCCCTGGTCTGGTTTCAATCTGGTGTATCCGAAATTGAATTATCTTGCAAATTGATATTATAAGCATTATCATGATTATGTTAATCATATTTTAATAACGCGAATGTTTAAATGACTATTTGTAAAACTTAAGATAGAACATGGCTCTTTCCCTTCTTGAATACAAATGTTATCACATACTTGTGAAAGGACTCGTTTTATTTCATTTATTTTTTATTTGTTTAATGATTTTTTTGGTGTTTTCTGTTGTTTTTTATTTACTTTTATTTTATATGTTTTTTGTTTTGCTTTGCTTTTGTTTTTAATGTGTTTTTTTTAATGCTTTTTTATCGATTTGCATAGAGGTTAATTTTAAAATTCTTCCGCAGAATCTCAATACTGTCCTATGAAGCATTATATTTCACTCAGCATCAAGTATATTTCAACTTAAACGTAAACAAGTATATGTTTTATGTCGCTATAAACCATCGCCAATAAGCTGCAATTTGAAGAAATATCTTACCTTTTGTTCCAAGTCCTGATTAAATCTAATATATTTCCGAAACTAAATCGTCTGTAGTCGACACTCGGTGTATATATGTATGTGTAATTCTATAGCGTATAGTCCTTTTGGCACTTTTCCACAGTCGGACGTTCGTACGTTTTATATATTGTCATTGAAATCCGAGTTGAGGCAATGAAGAGCACTACATTAAGATAAACAACACTTGTTTTGTGACATAAAATAAATTCAAACAAAAATAATGTATAACTTGGAAACAAACGCTATTTAAAGCAAATAGCAACGTTCGCAATAAAAGGCTGTTTAATCTTTAACTGCTTATAAATCGAACAACACACATCACATTTCCCATCGAGTACCTTAAAAGACAAAGGTTTAGTGTTTGTGGTTGACTGTCGTCCTTGAATGCTACTTTTCCTGTTCGATATTTATATCTATATTATATGTAATTAGTTTTCTTGATATAATCACACCAATTCATGCTAAAACTTGAAAATTGTAACATTTGCATTTAGTAGTGGAGAGGCTCACACACGTCGCAAATGCTTACCATAAAGTGTTATGTTCCGTAAAATAGATTACCAGCATCTAGACCCTGATACTATGTAAAATTATGTAAAATAGATTACCAATAGATTACCAGCATCTAGACCCTGATACTATGTAAAATTATGTAAAACAGATTACAAGCATATAGACCCTGATACTACGTAAGATTATGTAAAATAGATGGAACATCTCCTGTCCCGCATCGTGTATCTATGATTGCTATACGGGATGGACAACATTCACTTTCTTTTAAAAGAATATAATTGTCTTCATTATTAGCTCTACTGGCCAAAGGCCAATGGGGCGTATACCATGATATGATGGCTGTCGTCCATCCGTCAGCTATTTGATGTCAACACTCTAGCACCTTTATTTTTCATCCGATCTTTACCAAACTATACCAGATTTTAATATCTATGAAAGCTCGGACGTGTTCGAAGACTAGTCAGATCGGACAAGTAACAAATGAGTTACATGTATTGCCCTTGAATTAACGAAAACTGCTATATTTTGTCTTGTCAACGTTCTAGCGCACCATTTTTTATCCTACTTTTACACTTTGCCAGATTGTTGATATTGATGAAAGCTCGGTCAAGTTCGCAAACCAGCAAGATCGGACCAGTAACAACGAATATAGATATAAAAAAAACGAATAGGAAAAGTAACATTCAAGGACGACAGTCAATCACAAACACATACAGAAACAAAGAACAACGTTAAAGATGAATAAAGGTCAAATAAGGCATCACAAACACAAAAAGGTTGACAATAGGGCTACCACTTTTGAACGGTCAGTGGCAAAAAAAGGCCGATGGGGTTTAAACCAGGTGCTAGGATGTACCAAACCTCACACTTACCCTACTGTCATCCTAATCAAATGGAACAGTGTAAATAAAGAGATCCCCGTCATGAGCTATTCTCTAAACAACAAGGCAGCATTAATAGGCAATATAAGTAAAACACAAAGATGCTCGTATATATATAAATATAAAAAACACAATAGCATAGAAAGCCACAAAGAAGGTACTCGATGACTTGGCAGAAGCCAGAGCAACAAGACAACAAACCATTGAGGGCACGACCACTGCCCTTGAAATATTGAAAACAAATGTTAACTTTTTGATGCCAACACTCTAGCACCTTCATTTTTCATGCGATCTTTACCAAACTTCACCAGATTGTAAATATCACTAAAAGCTCGGAAGAGTTTTAAAACCAGCCAGATAGGACAATAAAAGTCCGGAGTTATTGCCCTTGAAATAACGAAAATTGCTATATTCTGTTTTGTCTACAATGTAGCGGTTCCATTTTTCATCCAATCTTTATCAAACTTATATTAATGAAATCTCAATATAATTTGAAAACCAGCTAGATCGGATTAATAACACCAAAGTTATGGCCCTTGAAAATCTTCATCTGATATTTATCAAACCTTGCCAGATTATTAGTATCAATTAATGCTCAAACGAATTCGAAAACCAGGCAGATCGGACGAGTAAGAAATATAAAAAGATCGGACAGGGAAAGTAGCATTCAAGGAGGACAGTCAACCACAAAACACAGAAACAAATACGCAAACAGACAAACAAGAAGGCAAAAGCAATAATAAATGCAAACGACATCACAAACACAAAAGGGTTGACAATAGTGCTACCGCCTTGGACGGTCAGTGGCAAAGTAGGCCACCGGGGATTTAAACCGGTTCTAGGGTGCACCAAACCTCACACTTACCATACTGTCATCCCATTAAAACAGGACAGTGTAAATAAAGGAATCCCCGCCATGATATAATCTCTAACCAACAAGGCATCATCAATAGGCAATATAAGTAAAACACAAATATGCTCGTGTAAATATAATACAAAAAAACAATAGCCTAGAAAGCCACAATGAAGGTACTCAATGACTTGGCAGAAGAATAAAACGGGTTTTGTTACTCTAGTGTATAGGGACGACTTTACATGGGTACTTGAGGACTTGCAGTAATTCCTGTTCGAATGCCATTTTTCTCAATGCAAGACAAAGGATTTTGTCTTATTAATACCCCACCCCCACTCCACCAGAGACTCCATATAGCAAATAGAGCGATACAGACCCTCTTGGACCTCTTGTATAGTATATCTCAC
Organism: Cyrtodaria siliqua; assembly: GCA_037043455.1. Taxonomy (NCBI): domain Eukaryota; kingdom Metazoa; phylum Mollusca; class Bivalvia; order Adapedonta; family Hiatellidae; genus Cyrtodaria; species Cyrtodaria siliqua. The sequence goes on along the minus strand of JAWPHD010004547.1, from coordinate 128,495 downwards.
AGATGAAACAAAACTAGATGAAACAAAATTAAGTCCGAAATAGTTGTAAAGGAACACACGGCAATCTGCACCTCGACTTATTAATCCAGCACAATTTTGACTTTCAACCTGCTTGCATATAATTAAATATATGTTTGGGGTTTCAATGTCTTTGTTATGCTACCATCGCTTTTAATATAGTATTGATGCATTATAATTACAGTATATATTATTATGCACACTCAATTTGCGTTGACCTATTAATTAATATTAATGATGCTAAAAATTCAAATTATGAAAAATGCAAACGGGACGCCGCGAGTTTTAAAAAATAATGATGGGTGCCATGTGTCTCCTTAAACGTATTATATATAATGAAGATCAAATATAGTTAGCAGTTAGTAAGGGGGAAATATATGTAAATAATATATAAATCAACTATCAACATGATCAATGCCACAATGTTCGTACAGGTGTAAACTAGCGAAAATGAGAAAATGGTCCTATAGAAATCACAGATCCCAAACGAAAAGAGCAAAGAGCAAATTAACTAAACAATGAATCAATCCACAACATAAAGAGTGGTAAAGACAGAGTTACCGACTTGGAACGGTCAGTAGGCAGTAAGGCCCACTGGTTAGCTTAAATCAAGTTGTTATGTGTACATAACCTCGCTATTATCCTGTCTTCAGCGCTCAAATTGACAAGACAATTGAAATAAAAGTACATCCAATCAAAAGGATATCTCTAACAATAAAGTCCACTGCCAGAGAAATTAGGGAATGATACACGTACATCTTATTGTAAATATATATATATAAACATATATTAACATAATTAGAAACACCTCTGGATGTAGCGAGTCAATTCCAATTGGGACGGACATACTATCTGTCGACATCGGTAATTATTCATCGCGGACATTAATGAGTTGATCAGTGTGAGAGTATTTATATGGAATATAGTATCAATAATGAAATATACCTAACCGAAATCGGAAGGTGAGAAATAAAAAATATCATTTGTTATGACTAAATAAATTAAATTATGACCGTTCTCACTTTTCGAACTTTTAAAAATTATCCGGTCGCACGCTCACCGACACTGGCTGACATATTATGACGGTCAACACAATTTCAATATAAATATCAGCTGTGTGGAGATAACGTGCTTGCATTTTTGAGTGTTGCATTTTGACCAGAATATGTATGGCAAATCCACTTACTGACATAACTATAGACTTTTTTTTTTAAATAACATTGATGTTTGATCTAGAATATCGCTTGCAGATGGTCATGATGTAACATTTAAAATGCAAGTGCATGTTTAAGTGCATATATGCAACAACACCTAGAGGTACATTGCGTGTATTGGCTGTAAATTGCCCTTATATGTTTGGACATTGAAGCCTGTTACAATCAGTAGCCAAGTATAATGAAGTTGAATAACTGAACATGTACTGCAAATCTGAAAAAAATGCGTTCAGGTAATTAATTGTCAATACATGCAAGTTTGAGCATTGTTTGTTGCATTTTGACAGACATTGAGGATCATGCCAATTGACTTAATATGTAAAATGGTACATACATGCCTAAAAACAGTAATATGAACTATTCAGAATCCATTTTGAATCTTATTATGCTCCATTTTCTAAGCTACAGTAACAAAATCTGCGCGTATTACTTACTACCAAGCCTATTTTTAATAAGTCAAAGTATCCACGTTAACAAAATAAAGAAACATGGCTTAACCATAATGCTGTATATCGGACTGTCACAAAATCCAAGTTTGTAATCATATATACAAATGGTGTATCTACCTGCATTTGTGAGGTGTCATATAACGAACAACTGATTGAAATTGATAATTTATCGTTCCAGTGGATGTTTAGTATCGATCTGAGTAAACATTAGGCAATCTAATTTATACGAAGTGTGATGTTTAACGGTGGACAGTATTAGAACAACACATAATGTAAGGGATTAGTAACCATAGTCGAATACTCAGACTAATCCTTAAACATATCACTTATTCATCCAAATGTCAATGTAATATCTTAACTGCCTAACGGTTTAATGATTGATACTCTGGTGTACTTCGTTCGTTGTGATGATTAGGAATATTGGGAAATAGATCCATTAAACTGACAATTTGTATTTTTTCCAATCATGCTGAACAATTTAATTAATTTAATTTAATTACACTACACATTACACGAATATTGTATTCTTGTCTGGTGTCTTATTGTCATGATCCAGTTATAATTTGCGTACGTTATGCCGATATATCAATCTACTAATTAAACATTTTGAAAAGTGATTAACACCCAAATGAATGAATGAATGAATGAAGGAATGTTGTTTAACGGCTCATCAACAGTATAGGTTATTTAGAGCCGCCCCATAGAGAGGGGAAGGATACATTGGAATCCGAAACCGTGCCCTGCTCTTATTATCGAATAGATTCATAGAACTTAATTGCCAGTGTTTTTGAGATACCGGAAATATTTTTCGAGGTAGACAATTTGCTCCGATATAAGAACGAGTGCTCTAGCACGAGTTCTTATATCGGGGCAATTTCTCTTCCGAGGTAAATATTTCCGGTATCTCAAAAACACTGGATATTGAACTATATATTAATATTTTGTGATGATTTAAGCGGGGGAAAAACGCTATGTTTGTTATTTTACACCAGTTTGCACGAGAACGCCAAGACGACGTTACGTCATACAAACAAAACAAGTGGAACCGGAACTCTTCGTTAATTTCCGTAATCGGTATTGGGGGCACTCCTCAGTTTCGCACGAATGTCCATGTAAATCAGAAAGAAATCAACTAAGCATCTTTTAGGTCCATGGATTGTATTTATAATAATTATGAAGCACATGTTTGATGTTGTTTTCAGTTTTGAGTACTTCTAAGTTTATTTTGGTGTATTGGAATATGCATTCTTTGGGTTTTTCGGAGGGTATACATAGAAAAATGTGAACCAATCAAAAACTTCCTAAAAGTAGGTAAAATGGCTGATTTTCACTCACGGGGAGATCAGCATGGAATAACTTTTTAAAACGCCGGAGTAGGTATGTAAAATTTAGCATTTCCTGATATGCACGAACATTATGAGTGCAGACATGACCCTGATATGGGTAGGACAATTATTTATTTTTATTTATTGACATTTGAAATATTGCTAAAATTGCTTTTTTAGCATGTTTTGAGGGGTGGGATAATCTTAAAGAAATGGGACTAAAGTTGTACAGAAAATGCTTTTTGATACTTTTATTTGGTATGGAAACATGGGTAATTTTATTGTATTCTAAGAAATGTATGACACAATGATGATGTGCTTTATTTTTGCTCAAGGATTCAGGCTAAGGGCTTGTCATGGGTTTGATGATTGAGAAATGTACATTAAACTGTGGAGTGCCCCCTATTTCCTAGTGGCAGAATCTGACGACGACGTCCGTAAAACAATCGGAACGTCATTTGGCGTTTTTTTTTGACGTTCCCGCCACTGACGGAAAAGGGCGAGCAATGTTCCGTACTGCGAAATAACTCCCACTGGGAGATATTTCGCAGTAGATCAAACGAATAGATATAGCTTTTCATTCCCAGTATTTCCTATACAAATTACAGACATATATGTAATATCTATGGTTCTTTAACCGCCCAGTTTACGTCCCCATTCGACGGTCGAGGCTAAGGGAAAGTGTCTTGCACAAGAACACACCAACGAAACAGTGGCACCACCCAACACCAACATGGGGAAGAAATATACTCCATGTCCACCGCCATATGTGCCATCTTCGGGATGTTTAAACTTTTGTACTATTGATTTTATGAATATGGAGCTGCTCAACCCGGGGCTAGAGGGCGTGAGAGGTAGCTAGCATATTTCATTACCGTTCATGAACAGTCTCAATCAAACGGAGACAGTAATATTTCGTATATGTCGTGTTCCGCCGTTTCCAAAGGTCCACTCTCGTACTCTTTTATATATTGGAATATTGCAGTAATATCAAATTGTGTCGTGTTATTCTGACATATGTAACTTTTCTCTCACTTTAATCCTAAGTCTCTGCAAAGAAGTTCATATAAGTATACCCACGGTTTTGAAACAACGGGGTGGGTCTTATCTTATAACTTTATGTTGTATATGTCATAATTTATTCATAATGTAGTACTTCAATGTTACTGTGTACATTTTGTTCATCCTTTGATATCATAAACTATTCATTGGCGTGTTTATTAGTATATGTTTTATTGTTACTATTTGTATTATATACTGAACAAAAAAAGAAACGTCCGACTTTTTTGCTGGTATTTCCATAGGCCAGTTTTTGAGGACGTATACAAGCTTAAACAGCGTTTTAATGAAACAATATTTGATATGTGTAAGCACAATTAAGTGAGAACTAAATATCCCATTAAACAATTTCAAATTTGCCAAGCAATACTATTTTATGATTGATATGGAAATGTTAAAGGGAGGTAGTCTGATCAATGTTGAGAATCAAAAGCTGCGATCTACACAATCTTGTGTTGTTGTTTTTTGTGCTGTTTAGCTCTACTGGCCTAGGGCCAGCAGAGCTTATGTGATGGCGAGTTGTTCTTCATTTGTCGTCCGTCCGTCCGTCGTTTGTCCGTCGCCTGTCTGTTAACTTTTACCTCGTTAAGACGATAGGGCCTTCAATTTTCATCCGATCTTCACCACATTTTAACAGATTGTTAATATCATTGAAAGCTCGGACAAGTTTGAAAACCACCAAGCTCGAACCAGTAACAGCAGAGTTATGGCCCTTGATTTAGTTAAAAATAATATAAGTTGTCTCGTTAACGATAGGGCCATCATTTTTCATCCGATCTTTACCAAACTTTACCAGATGGTTAATATCAATGAAACCTTCATTTTTCATTCGATCTTTACCAAACTTTAGCAAAGTGTTAATATCAATGAAAGCTCGGAAAAGTTTGAAATCGGAAACGTAACAACGGAGTTATGGCCCTTGATTTAGTTAAAAATACTATATTTTGCCTCGTTAAGATGTTAGGGCGTTCATTTTTCATTCGATTTTTACCAAACTTTACCAGGCTGTTATTGTCGATGAAAGCCAGAAAAAAACAGAAAAAGGGAAACAAACCAGCCAGTTCGAACCAGTCACAGCGGAGTTATGGCCCTTGATTTTGTTACAAATGCTATATTTTGCCTCGTTAATACGATAGGGCCTTCATTTCTAATCCGATCTTTACCAACTTTAACAGATTAAATTACTTTTTTTTTTATTAGTAGTATTTTTTGTTTATTATCTTTTTTTTTCCTTTTATTTTTTAATTCATTTTTGTTTTATTTCAGTGATTTTTTTATTTTTTTACTCTTTTCATAGTTGATTTTATTTTTTTTAATTTTTTATTTCTATTTTTTTAATTACTTCCTTTCTTTTTGTTAATGCCGCGTTGGTGGATTTGACGAAACTTAGCAGGAAGCATTGCTAGGATTTCTAGTTGTGCCCATTGCGTTTTTTTTCCGGTTCGTTGAATTTTGATGGAGTTACGGCCCTTTGACATTTTTACTTTAAATGTCTTGTCGGCGCTACTTCTCCTAAACGCCTTGGTGGATTTCAATGAAACTTAGCAGGTAGCATCGGTAAGATGTCTAGTTAGGCATATCGCACTTTTGTTTGAGTTTGCTGATTTTTGAAGGAGTTATGGCACTTTGACATTTTTACTTTAAATTTCTTGTCAACGCTACTCCTCCTAAACGGCTTGTTGGATTTTTGCGAAATTTGGCAGGAAGCCAGAGTATGATGTTTAGTTGTGCAAAGCGCAGTATATCGATGACATTTTGGAGAAGTTCGAAAACAAGCTATCTCTTGTTAGTAACGACAGAGTTATGACCTTTGATTTGTTGAAAAATGCTATATTGTATTTTCCTTTGTTAAATCTGTAATTACTTCGTTTTTTATCTGGTCTTTACCATAATTGTTTAGAATGTTAATATAAAATCCCCGACCCACCATCACCACCACCACCACCCCACCTACCCATCTTTATGAAAGTTCATTCATAGAAGTTAAGAAGTACCCATGCCAATCTAGACACAGCAGACTTATTGTCCATGATTACCATCCCAGCCCTGTTGTTTTTGCAATGTCCTGATGGGAATTTTAACCCTATTGATATAAGACCGTTTTAGTCAATAGAGCGTCCACATGCCCTCTTGGGCTTCTTGTATTAGTAAGGAACTTATAGATTTCGGTAATTTTCGTAGATTTATTTAATTTTTATGGCCAAAATGCATGTTTTAAGAAAAAAGGGAGCATTTGCATACTGAACTTTTCAAAAACATCTTTGTTTGGACTATTGTTGGCGGTCTATCTTATTATTCTTAAAACATCATAATTGTTTTTCTGTTTTGCTTCTAGCAATCAACATCAGCGGAAGTTTCTGTTTTTGTTCAGTATACTATTGTTTGAATGCTTTCCAACTGGGAGACAATCAATAATCAATCAGTTATTAAGGAAATTGTAACAGGAATCTAAAATGCTGTAAATTTAATATAACCGTTTAACCTTTCAGAACCTTTTAAAAACAAATCCTGAGTTTTTTAAATTCTAAGATTTATAGTTTGTGAAAAACATTTTTATATATTTTTATCGCACAAACTTAATTTGTGCTATCAAATTTAAGCGCTTATTTGTTTTGCAACTCATATTATTATGTTGATAAATACTACTCTAGAAGCAAAGTACATGAACAAAAAAGAATATTGACAAAAATGGTCGGTTGGTGACACAAAGGCATTGGAGAGAGAGCGTTAACCCAGGTTCTATGATACACTTAACCACAGTCTAACCAAGACAATTAAATGGGACAGTGTAAATAAGGAAATCTCCACGAGGCTGAATCTAATAGAAACTAGGTTGTTTTAACAGACTATATGAAACATAGAGGTGTTCCATTTATAAATGAATAAACAAATATAAGGCCTAGAAAAGCCAGAAGTTAACATCAATAACTTCAGCTAGAGCAACACGAAATTAAAATTATTTAAGACAGTGTGGTGAACCGAGTGGTCATCACATAGAATATAATAAATACAGAGATAATAATAATAGGTCTTACATGTTTGGAGTCGGTCGTTTAAGTGTCGTGTCAGTATGTCCGTGTAGTCGATGTCCCGGAACACCCGTTTAGTCCGTGGAGTCCGTGGATCTAGAACTGAATCGGCTATGTTGTGAGGCTAACAGCCCACCGTATGTAGATTCACCACACTCCACCCACTTATGAATGAAGGAGGAAGGCGTAGGCTCCTTTTGATATGGGATTGTAGACGGATGATGCAGGCATCGTTAACAGACATACATGTACACAGCAAGGAATGATGTTGTAGATCCATATAGTTGTTAATTAGTTTGTAAGAATACCAGTGATTATTGTTACGCAATTAGTAAACAGTGTTTTTAACTGTTGAATATCCTGTACGTTGATGTATCATGCAGTGTTCGCCTAAGTTTAGACGATGTAGTTGGAGTAATAAGGGTTCTTATACGCGAAATATGAAATGACGAGTCGAGTGCTTAATGGGACATGTAAAGGATGGTCAGATGCAGAGTTACTGAAATATTAGTCGAGAAGAAAGGTTATAGGCCACATGTTTACGTGGTTATTTGTAGTTATGTTTGTCAAATTAGCGGAACTACCCCGACAGAAGAAGCTTCACCATATACGACATAATGTGAAATATATTGAAGACTTATGATGGTGACTTACAAAGGAAATCAGGAGTATTGACAACTCCTATAATGAATGCGATTTATATACAGGATGAGTGACATTAGTTATGTTAGCATTATTATGAATGAAATGAGTGAAAGAAGGCGACAGTTGAATATAAGTGTATACATGCAGAGATAAATATGTCATTGGTCTGTACTAGAAAGCCAGTACAACGACCGTCTAAGCTAGCAAAGAACAACAACTTAAATTTGCATTAAAGCAATCCAATCGATATAATTTAGAAACGTCTGTATTGATTAACAGATAGAAAGTCAGTTCAACGACCGTCTAACTAAATGACAACAATACAGAGTATGACCTAAACTGACTCAACTGGCCGACTGTAAAAGTAATTCAAGTAATCAACCACCCACTCCACCAACACATGGCAACTCAAACTACGAAAATGTTTATAATGGACCACACATGTGATGGAAAGGTGACAATATGAGGAAACTATGAAAACAATAATGCTTGAACTATTTACAAATCACTCGAGTAATACTGAATGCAGATTAACCAACTTCTACTTCTCCTCCCCCTTTATCTGAATCTCGTAACCTCCACAGAGAAAACAGGTCCTGAGTGGCCAACTGTGACATAGCCCATGTCATAGTCCAGAGTACATAACATGCTCTACAATTTAGCCATCTGTGGACTGCATCACAGAAAGCAAGATCATCTTTACCGCGAGAATAACCAGTTTGGAGAGTAGAACTAACGCATCCAAAAACTACAGCGTGCCAGATGGTGGCACCATTTAAGTTGCGAGAGAATCCACAATAGTCAACCCGATTTCTGTAACCGGAAACAGACGATTTACAATGTGTATCAAGCGGTGATCCCGTTGGAGCGCCAATTGGGATGCATTCTGTTTTGAAACTATCTTAACTGTCAGTTTCATTGAACAAATTAGTGAGGTGGCTGCGGACACGATAATATGCAATGCATGATCTCCTCCCCCTTGTGAGTCTGGACGATGCAACTGTACATCAGCTTTGAAGCGGTAACTATCAAAAGATACAGCACTTACTGGCACTCTATGATATATGACGGGGCGCTGTTCTAAATCCATTGATTTTTGGATTTCATGGCAAACACTCTCTGACAAACGATGGTGTATGTCAGGGTGGTTGATTTTGGAGCTCTGTACAGCAATGTTCGTTTCAACTGGTGTATTAGCAACTGTGCAACTTACATCTGATGAATATGTACCTGTGACAGGGGTGTACTTTATTATTGGATTACTCGCAACTGTTGCACGAGTACCTGATGCTGGCATGTAGTTGACTATTTGCGAGGTACCTACAGTTAGTGGTTCAGGTGTGTAGGTACCTGGGTTGGATATGTTGCATGTCATACACACTGAAACACTGCTGGTGTCAATTGCTGAGGAATGTGTAGGTGTTTTGACGTTGATCATAAGGTTAGTGGGTGGATGCATTGAGAAGTTGTGACCTTGATATGGAAACCCACTTGATTGGGGTGTTACATGAATGATGTCAACGGGGACTGTTGGGTGGCGTTTAAAACCTGGTGGTGGCAACACAGTGTGCGCTGGTTTAAAACCTGGTGGCGGCAACACAGTGTGCGCTGGTTTAAAACCTGGTGGCGGCAACACAGTGTGTGCTGGCGCCGGTTGTGGTACATCTAGAGATTTTGTGACCTCAACGAGTTTAGTGGTGCCTCACCGAGTTTAGTGGAGCCATAAGTTTGTTTATAACCAGGTTGGATTGGTGTTACACTAGGGTAGGTTGGGTGCGATACACTAAATTGTGAAGACTTTAACGGGGGGAAACCTTCTCATATTGGCCGTGACTTATTTATTGTGACTGCCAAGTCAGCAACTGCTGCTATGAGGCGTTCAGCCCATTGTGGGGGATTGAGTGTTTCCTCTTTTTGACTTTTCCCTGGTGGGGTAAGCAAACGATCCCCATCGTCTTCAACTTTGTCTGAATCAGACATTATGTCCAATTGATTGAGACAAGATATACAAAAAAAAAAATATGAATATGAGAAACGAGAAATTAAATATTTCTCGAACACGCGCTTCGCACACGTGGACGTGGGCGAAAAAATTCTAAGGCGTAAACAATTCTAAGTCAAAAAACCTTAAAATTTCAACGTAAATAACGTCGAAATACAACGTCGAAATAAAACGTCGAAATATATCGTGAATGCGACTAATACGCAGGCACAATTGCCGTTTACTAAAGGCAAAAGCAAATGACGAAATACGAAACACGCATGTGTCCCGTAAAATAGCATGAAAATATCCGATAAATACAAATTAAAAGATTTTCAACATAATTATATGTTGAACGCAGTGAGTGAGTTCGAAGACTATCCTCGTCGCCAGTGTGGTGAACCGAGTGGTCATCACATAGAATATAATAAATACAGAGATAATAATAATAGGTCTTACATGTTTGGAGTCGGTCGTTGAAGTGTCGTGTCAGTATGTCCGTGTAGTCGATGTCCCGGAACACCCGTTTAGTCCGTGTGTCCGTGGATCTAGAACTGAATCTGCTATGTTGTGAGGCTAACAGCCCACCGTTTGTAGATTCACCACAACATCAACCGTTACATTCTTTTTCGGGATTATACTTTTTAGACACTACTATAGAGTCAACAATATGTCGGGTAACAATCAATAAAAGAAGACAACATAGTGGAGAACTGTAAATGGGTCGCCCACTAAACATGCAGTGCGTTGCAAGATGAAATTGTAATAAGATCTTTATCTAAAGTTCCTAACCAGTTTGGTAAATAATGTATGCAAATGAGCATGACCAAGAAAAATTGTTTAATCACAAAGCAATTGCTTGTGCAATAATATTGTCTGATGCAATTACGTGCTAAATTGAAATACATTAGTACGATGACGTGCCGTAAAACACCATTCATTCATTCATTCATTCATTCATTCATTCAACACCCCTTCATTATTTAATAATGCACGAACATTTGGTGCAAATCGAGACTGTAATACCGAAGTTACATTCATTTGAAAATACGTTATACATAGGTATGAGAAAGTCTGAAATACGGATTTATATTAAACCGGTAGCATATAAATATTCCTTACAGAGATGTTTTTTCGGAACTGTGTAATATTTATGGATCTAAGGAGGTGTCTAGGGCCACAGTTTAAAGGTGATATACAAAATTTAACAATGCAAAATTAGACGATTAACGTAATACTGGTCGGCCTAGGGCTGCAACCACTGCTGAAAATTTCTCTGCTGAACAAACTTGCATCAAAGAAGATGCAAGATATAATTTGAAAGATATAGCTAGTAAAGTTTGTATTTCATCGGCATCAGTTCATGAAATTTTTACCGAGCATTTAAAGTACAAAATGGGTCCAACATCTTTTGACTGAAGTCAAAAGGCAGCTAGAGTAAAAATGGCCAGAATCTTTTTCTGAAAATTTAAAATAATTTCTGACTTACTCACAGGTGATGAGACATGGGTATTTTATTTTGAGCCCCAGCGTCGAGCCAATAAAAACAGTAACTAAAGAAATGTCAAGAAGTACCAGTCATATCCAAGCGTTCACAGAGAGCTAAACAGGTTTAATTTATTTTATTTTGAGCCCCAGCGTCGAGCCAATAAAAACAGTGACTAAAGAAATGTCAAGAAAGACCAGTCATATCCAAGCGTTCGCAGGGAGCTAAACAGGTTTTATTTTATTTTGAGCTCCAGCGTCGAGCCAATAAAAACAATGACTAAAGAAATGTCAAGAAAGACCAGTCATATCCAAGCGTTCACAGAGAGCTAAACAGATTCTGTATTCAATATTTGTTAACTCTAGACATTCTAGAGGTCCCTTTGTTCAAATTCCTGCTCCCAGTGGTCGATCTATTACTGGACACTTTAACATAAATGATGTATTAAAAATGTTAAAACATTCTATTAAAAAAACGACTTGCGACAGTATTGCGAGGTATCTGTCTTTTGCATGCCAATGCAGCACAAATGTACAGCAATATCTACCAGAGGAAAAGTGGTAATGTTGGACCAACCACCGTACTCTCCAGACTTGATCCCATGCGATTTTTTTCTCTTTCCAAGACTGAACAAAATGTTTTCAGGTCGTCGATTTGCGACCAAAAATTATTTTGGTTCTTTCATTTTCCAGTGTCGTCTTAAGGGTACTTAAGTTGTAGATTATGCTGAAGCCATTCGACAATGGATATCACGGTTACAAAAATGTGTATCGGTCAAGGGAGAATACTTTGAAGTACTGCACTAAACAAGTTTTAGATCTGAATAACGTTTTTCGAATTATTAGCTGCGTCTCAAAGTATTCTGATTGGCTCTCGTATTAGTCAAACACTACATTGTCCAATAGTATCCCCAAAACGGTCTCTATTGTTTAATATCGATTCAACACTAAATACATGTAACTAGTGTGTTAAACTCAATAACGGTGTATAGTAACATACGGGATGTAATTCATCTGGAGGTCATTGCGGATGAAAAATTAAAAACGAGAAAATGTGAGCATTGCCGAGATTTAATCAAGAGGTTCATTGCAGTTTTATTATTTATCAAATCAGCGGTTTTATATATCGAAAATGATAAACAAAAATATATTATTGAAACAAAGGATGGCAATTCCGTATTGATCAATTAATGAAATAGGCAGAAAATGTGAACTAAACTAGGTTTGCCATTATGTTTTAGCTGTGTAATTAAATTACGATCAAATTGCATCCATTGCCTTTAAACTAAATGATTTACATACTATATATACTATTCTTGGTGTAAAATAGAGAACTACAATGATTTTGAAAAGTGTTTTTAAATTAACGCTTATAGCCAGGAATGTATCCAAAGAAATAATCGAAACAAGTTTTTAAGTCGCAAAACCGTTTTTTATAATCTGAAAAATGAATGGTTTTAAGAATCTTCAAACCGAATTTAACTTTTAAAAAATGTTTATTTTTTTATTTTTTTGTAGCAAATACCGAGCCATAAACGTTAGTTTGGTGGCCGTAAAAATGCGCCCGACTACAAATCGTTTGTGTTGCTACTTACTGATTCTTTGCGATCACCAAGCCCAATTAGTGTACCTATAAAGTAGAATTCTGCTTAAGCCGGTGCAAGAGGCGTGAAAATGGTTGCACGTTATATTACCTGTCATGAACATACTCAATAAAACTGAGTCTGCTACTTTACTCTCTTGTTTGTGTTTACTGCTTCCAAGGGATCCTCTTTTCAGTATGTATTAATATTCACACAAGCGTTTGTTTAGTGCTGTGTGGCGGCCGTAAAATGTCGCTCCGACTACAAATCAGTAGTGTTATTATTTAATGATCATTTGGGATCACCAAGTCTAATCGTTGTGCCTTTTAAGTAGAATACTGCTTAAGCGGGTGCTAGGGGGCGTGATAGGTGTTGAACATTATAATAATAAATACTGAAAAGTGGTTCCCAGGGAAGCAAGAAACACAAACAAAAGATAAAAGTAGCAAACTCGGGTTTATGGAGTCTGTTCATGAGGGGTAATGCAAAGTGCAACACCTCTCACTACTCCTAGAAACAGCTTAAGGGATATTCTGCTATTAAACCATAAAGATTGGGTTTGATGATGATCCCAAAGGACGAGTAAGTAATAACACTTCTGATTGGTAGTCGGGGAGACTTTTTACGGCTGCCACACAGCCCTAAACAAACGCTAGTTTGAACTCATGAACAGACTCAATAAAATCGAGACTGCTATCTTTTAATCTTGTTTGTGTTTTTTGCTTCCAGGGGATCCCCTTTTCAGCATTTAGAAGTGTCAGTAGAACATACCAACAGTTCACGGTGAACAGTTAAGCTAAATTCCTGTATGAATACATAGCCCTTTTTTACTCTCAGTGCACAAATGGACAAGACAAGTTTGCAATTCAAATAAATAAATTAGTATTTTGGCAGTACTGGTGCAGTCAAATATTTTGTTTACAATACTAGATAAGTAAACTAGTTGTTTAACTTACACGGTTCATTCTCATTTACTATAACAGCACTTGAACCGATCTGTCAAGTAAGGTTTAGTCATATCCAATTATCAGTTTACAGTGAGACGTCTATGTTAACAAAGAAGGTCTTTACAAGTGCATCGATATGAAGTTTATTAAGGACCAACTACTTGTAATGCCGATAGCGTTAACGAAAACCGGCAATATTAATGCAATGAATGCAATAAATGTGACAAATTGCCGAAAAACGTATTAATAAGTTTCATTGTAAGAAAAGAAAGTACTCCACCGTTGTGCTTTCTAAAACACATACATATGATGTGTGGCAATCTTTATTTATGTAACGGTTAAATGCGTTTTAAGATAACCAAACAGTTGCATTTTGTAATTATTTAAATGACTTACAACATCTGTAAAGCGTAATATATCTCACTGAACACATTTGGTTTCATTATACATTTTATCACATAACATGGCTTCTGGGAGTGTAATAAGGCCATGACCTATTTCTCGTAATACACTTGTGTATTACAGATGCAAATGCGGACCGTATCACTGTGTTTGTCTACAATAAAATATTTAACCCCATTTGTTTGCATGGAATATCATACGATACGTTTAGACACCTGAATTATTTAGCCTTTTTTGAAATCTTACTTTATAAAATACATGTTAGTAACGTTAAATTTAGTTTAAGGTGTCGCATTATTTGTTGGACGAACGCGTTTAAATAAGTATAAAAATCGAACTCGAAATTCAGCTTTCACAGAAAACAGTAAACCGTCAAAATCACAAAAAGCGTTGACAATAGGTCTACCGCCTTGGAACGGTCAGTGGCAAAAAAGGCCGCTTGAGGGTTAAACCAGGTTCTAGGGTGCACTTAACCTCACACTTACCATACTGTCATCCCATTAAAACGGGATAGTTTAAATAAAGAAATACAAAGTTTATGGTAACGGTAGCCCTGATGGAGTAGCTTTTTAGTTATACAAAGATAACGAATATTAAAGTCCTCAACTTGAGTAAAAGCTCTAGAAAAACGAATAAGTTGATACACATAGACCCCATAAGAAGTTGCTCGGGGAACATATCAATCTAAATGGGGATTTAACAATATCAAAATTAAAATCATCTGTGTTGTTATAGATTTTGCTAATTATTTCAGAGATGTAAATCGAGAAAAGAAGCGTTAGTATCAGAAATATTATCTTTGTTAAGTTGAAGTTCTTTAGGATATATATTATTAACCTGACGGAAATATTATCTAATAGAAAATAAGTGATTCACAAACTTGGCAAGTCCACATAGTGTAATTGTCCAAACTGCTGTTAGTAAAA
Organism: Cyrtodaria siliqua; assembly: GCA_037043455.1. Taxonomy (NCBI): domain Eukaryota; kingdom Metazoa; phylum Mollusca; class Bivalvia; order Adapedonta; family Hiatellidae; genus Cyrtodaria; species Cyrtodaria siliqua. The sequence continues at coordinate 113,432 of JAWPHD010004547.1, read as the reverse complement.
ACACGCTTTAATATTGTTACAGGCCAAACATGTAGTATTTTCCCTAGCAAATGTTTTTTGAATGAGAGCAATAATGATATCTTTGAAAAGGTGATGTGGTAAAGTTGTATAGAATGTGGAAAAATCATAAGTACTTATAGATGAAGCTTGACGTTTATTGCAAATTTTACGAAGAACGTCGCCTAAATGTTTAATAAACCAAAATAAATTAATCCCAGAGTTTTCATAAGCTTTAGATTTGCTTCAAGATTTGCTTCAAGGGAAGAGGAGTTATGGAGCGGGTTCCGGTGACCTTGACCTTTGACCTACTGACCTCAGTATCAATATGGATCATCCTCTCACCACAGGCAATTCAACTATGAAGCCGCGTAACGTATCTGACGTCAATGAAAACAACAACTGCCGCGATATACAATGTAAATTGACAACATTAAAATGAAACTATCACGTCGTAGGTGTGTTATCTTCTCTAGATCTTCACTACGTGCACGTCGTGGAGAGGGCACTGCCGATATTCAATACCTGAGAACTTGTCATTCTCAGGTTTGAATTGAATATCGGTTGACTGAATGTGAAGGTGTCTCCTGCGTCCCATCACAGCACACATCATCTGATATCTACAGATCCTGGAAGTCAGAAGTCCGCGGGCCGGAGCCGGAGTCTAGATACCAGGGACGCAACCATAATCCCGGGTATCGAAGCGAAGGGCGAGGCCTACATTCGACAGAAGACCAAAGGTGACAGGACGTCGGGCGGTGTGTGCGGCGCAGGGGTCATACTGTGATGGGTGTGGCCCTAAGCAAGACCGTCACCAAATCGTAGATGATGTAGGACACCGTAGCGGTTGTAGACCACCACGCCAGCAGCAGACCACCATGCCAGACCAGTCCAGACCACTTCACCGCCGCAGCTAAAATTACACAGAGCGAAAGCGACAACCATCTACATACACACAACAGAAGCGACAACCACAGCAGCAGCACCAGATCAACCAACACACTCCACTAGAGAGGTCCAGACTCTATTGTGCCCATAGCGACCAGGGTTCTCCAGGCGTTTTAGTTGGCGGAGGGACTTAAAAACTTAGAAATAACAACAACAACAGTAGGTGTGTTATGTGATAAATTGAATCTTACATGCGTGACTGTCTATTATTGACTTTCATAAGGTTGTTGTATGAAAAGATAGGATATTCGGCAGAGCCTCGTATACCATCATTTTATCTGACTCGTTTACTAAAATCAATAATACACAGACACTCATGTAAGATACTCGAGATCATACATAACAATAAGTAGAGCGTAATGAAATAATCGGACTTGTTACCCTAAAAATTCAACTACAGAATATACAAACAATAGCATCGATACATAAATGGATAAGTATCATCATCACCTTCATAAAGTTAAATTTAAGACAACAAATGGCTAAACGACTTCCAATCAAGTTGGAAAAAAACACATAATTATGCAATAAATCAATATGGAGAATTGTTATGCGGATAGCTTGCGACAAACGACACTCCACTGCTTTCCGTGACTATGGTTTTGATACACGTAATTCACAATAACCAGAAATATGATAATCTTCAAATGATTTTCTATTGGTCCAGTAAGTAGTCGAAGGTCTGGCAATATGACAAAGGTTTGAATGAAATCACTTGATTAATAAATATTGTATTAATCAATCATACAATTAATTCATATCAATAAATGAAAATTAATAGCATGGTCAATATATAGATTTTTAGTATAAGTCATATGAAAACATGGCTGAGCCTATAGGAGCTGAACTGGGTCAAAACGAGATTAACTAAGGGGAATTGTTAATTAGCAGACCAAACTCTTCACTATATGCAAAACTAATAAACGATGGTTCGTGACCCAATAACTGTTTACTTCAAAACAAAGCGGAGAAAGATGCCTAATACTTCTGCAATTAAATTTAACCTCCAATGAAGCTCTTTTGAGATTCCAAGTTGATGACAACATTGTCAAACTCCTTTGCTTGTTCTATCAAAGGATGTATTTTGATAATACAGAAGATAGTATGGGATAAGTCCAGCCAGTCAAGAACATAATTTCCCTGTGTATTTCTCTCATCACCATGATGGTCATCCTGATTAATATCTGAGAGAGACAAAACAGAGAGATCAACCCAAAGAACGTGAACATAAAGCTGTATTAAAACGAATTTGCTGTATCCGAATGTTTGGTGAAAAGTGTTCGTAATGTTTAAAAATACGCGTTGCCATAGCGTTTATCTTGAATGTTTATTTAGGTTTTACGCAAGAAACATCCACATATTACTCCTTTATTACAGCTCAACGGTTTTGGAGGACCTGTCTCATTGGAATGCTTTTTTTGATGGTCTTATTTTAGTTTCAGTGTATTCTTAGTTGATTAAACTTACTTATCTCAACGTGCTCCCCAGATAAACAGTTTGATCAAGTTTAACAGCACTTGAGTGGTATTCGCGATAACCACAAACATAAACTTGAAAGAGGTTTCTTAGAAGAAGACCATGTTTTCCAAGAAGCATGAACATTAAATGTTATTACAAGTGCGGTTTTGGAGAATATATTTTTTAAAATGGTCAATATATTTTGAATATCAACAGTCACCTATCTTGGACAGTGGGCGACAACACAAGCCTGAAAGCACATCACTGAAAGTTGTGGGGGGTTGCAAGGGTCTGCACATAGTAGACGGCCCAGTTGACCTCAGACGGTTCACTTTCCCAGTTAGTGAACTCTCCCTGGAGAGTTTTACCCCAAGTGTTTTTCTATTGATATTCATGTTACAGTCAAATGTATCAGGATGAGTGTTGTGTGTATCCTTATTGCTGTAACTACACCAAGCTTACTCTATAACTGAAGTGTAGTGTTCTACCTTCGTTATTATGTGATTATTGTGTAAGCTATCCGTATTAATTATACAACGTAATTACACCGTGATTTGTGATCACGGAGTGTGTGTTAAAATCTCTCACTGAGTATTTTAACCTTGACTAACAACAGTGTTTACTTTACCAGGAAAACAATATCTTGTATGCAAAAGATCTTTCGGAATAAAAATTCCTTCGTCAGCTGCTATAAAGAAGCACCGTTGTGTTTCAGTATAGGCGTTATAGCCTAAATACACGTATACGCACTATTGCGCAATTTAAATTGTGTATTTTTGTGTAATCAAATATGTGGTCTCGGTTGTTACCGTGGCCTTTATATTATTTTTGTCTATTTACTTCCAATGTTATAATGTATACATATGCAGTAATTTCCAATATTTGTTTATATCAGAATATTTAGAAGTTGACAATCAGTAATCGATTTATGTTAATTGCAACTGAAAGCTACTTCAGTCACCCAATATACAATACAGTATAGTGTAGTTTGTTAGTAGCTACGTGTTGTAGACATGTATTGTCAGGTGTACTGAGCTATTTATTACATTTATTGTATTTATTGCACCTTGGTATAGTTGTGCGATGTGTAGTTGTCTTTTTATGTAATAGAGCCACTTTCTTCATATACTCAATGTATTATCACTACAATTCGATTACTGCGGTCAATCTCCAATATTCGCCCTACTGTAGCGTGGGAGTTTTCAACAGCATAACATTCACCCGAAGTGAATATTGTCAGTATAATGCGAGTCTGTTTCCCGCGTACTATACTTTTAAAAAGTCAAAAACAAGTTTCTGACTTATATTTTAAGCGAATGCGTGTTTGGTTACAGTGGGATTCGAACCCGCAGCGGTGAGCGGCAAGAAGGTTTGCAACGCAACTTCATTAACCCCTCGACCACGGAGGCGATCATAAAAGCTATCAAAGTTGGATATTAATTAATGCAATGGAAGAGAATAGCCCTTCCAACAAACCGACTATAGTTATTTTTGAAATGTCCATAGTTTATTATCCATGTAGTCTGTTTAACCTGTATGTGACCGTTTTGCACTAGGTGGCAAACAGAGATTTGGACTTTCATGAATAAAGACACTATTTATATGTATTCTTTAATCGGCTTAAAATGATTTTCATAGGGCGAAAATAATATACTGAATCGTCGAATTCATAAATACCTTTTAATCAACAAACCACAACAAAGTATGTGTATGCATGGTACGGATATATACGTAATACTTGTACAATCTATAACATCATGCATGAATACATGTGTAAGTCTGAAACACACACTAATACATATGATTTTTGACAATAGTACTATATAAGGTATTTGAAAACACGTAAAGCTTCATCTTTAAATGTCATATCTTATTTAGAAAATGCAAGCAAAAATTAGTTTTACTTATGATTGCATGTATGCCATTTAACATGGCTTAGCGTTTACACACGTTCATATGACTTTCTGCAGGAATATAAAACCAGAAGAAGGAATATTTTCATTTATATTTGAATTATATAGGCCAACAAGTATATACTAAACCGATTCCAAACAACTTCAATGTTCAGTGTAGTTATGTGACATACATCAGTCTTACAAATAAAGCAGATGAAGTTTAGTAAGTATTGATTCTAAACAAACTGATGTATGTACATATGTATATTCGCGGTGTGAAATTTTATACTCAACTACATACTCGCCAGATTTCCAAAATGTCAAACTCTTGTCAACAATGACCCTGTATTTGCAGGGAGTTTGTTTAATTGTACATGATAATATAAATGTTTGCATCAAAGTCAATAAACATTTGAAGATCACGTCACATGGTAAACACTAGCGATGGGGATATATATATTTGACTGTTAAACACCAGGATGTGATTTGAAAGAGCCAATTAAATAATAGAACAAGACAAACCTATAATATCCCCAACAAAACTATTTAAGATATTATTTAAAATATGTAACAGTTGCATTTTAAAATACTAATGCAATTAATGTTTTTCCAATATGATGAAAATGTTTTTTAGAGAAATCACTCTTTCAGAAATCAAAACATGGCTCGTAATTTTGTATCAGACCGTTGGTTTAGTACTAGCAAGCAGACATAACAGTAAAACTCCGAATTCTACATGACACACTAGATATGTTTGCTGTTATATTTAAAACTACTATACCAATATATAAGGCTAGTGGGCGTGTATCTAAAGCTTTACGCCTCCTAGCACCCGTTTAAGTGGTATGCTACCGGATAATTATCCAATGCAACAGTAATACTTTAGAATTACTTTAATATATTGTAATTACCAAAACAAGAAACATTGAAAAGCATATTGAAAAATATATACAAGAACGGGAGATGTTTATTTATTTTTGGAAAAAATTACCTCCTTCGCCCCTAAAAATGAGCATCTCAAATGACGGAACGAAATGCTTTGTGGGCTGGCCAAATGTATAACCTTAGATTGGTATATCGCTATTAATAATACTAATTTCTGTTTGAAAATCGTCAATCTATGTTTTGTCAAGTTTCAATGAAATGTAATAACTGATTAATTTATTATTCTATAAAAGTAGATATAAAAGTCGAACAGGAAATGTAGCATTCCAGAACCGCAGTCAACCAAAAGCACGCATAGAAACAAACCCTTTTATGTCTGTGTTGTCGTGTATTGCCTTTAAGCCTCTTAATTTTTTTTTACTTCTATGCGTGTTTTTGGTTGACTGTGGTCCTCTCCAAACCTCTCTCTTAACCTACTGTCATTCCATTGAAACAAGACAGTGTCAATAAAGATATCCCCGCCAGGTTAAATTCTCTAACAAACAAAGCAGCATTAAGTTGAAGCTCCCGCTTATTGTTGTACAAGTAGTTGAAACGAATATAATTTGCATATTGATAATTGTTATAAAAGTGTTTTCCCCTTTTTTTAAATGAGGCACTCCCTTCGTGTCACCTAAACTGAAAAAAACACAGTTTGAGTGCGTGTTGTGTTTTAGTTGTTAATTGTTTTTAAGAAGTTTAGCACCCTCCACCCCCATAACCCCCAACTCCCCCACCACCACTTCCCCTCTTATCCCTTATCTCAAATCCTGTATCCACCCTGTTTGCATAACCAAAGATTGGTATTATAATTATAATACTGATTTATGTTTGAAAAGCTTCATGCTAGTGTTTGTCAAGTTTCAATGAAGTGTAATATTTTTTTAATAGTTTAACCCGTTCTCCGTAGCTGGTGAAAGACGCGGTTATTATTTTACAAAAAGTTCAAATCGAATCTCTTTTGCATGTTAATAATTATTTAGTACAATGCATCATTAATATAGTCAACAATATGGTAACAGCTACAAAAAACTGTAATAGCTTCTATTTCCCCAATATTTGATTATGCTCACGCAACTTCAAATTTAGAAATGATTTGTATGAATAAAAAAAAGTGCAAGTTTTAGCACGCGATACATATATAAATTGTAGAATGTCATGTGTCCTTAAAGAAATTATTGTTTTTATAGCACTTAAGTAATATCAAATGGATAAATATTACAATAGTGTGATGCAATAATTTAGCATATATAATATTTCTCTTTATCTTTTAAATGACAGGTGTATTTATCTATATTTTTATTTACTATAGTTCTAATCTATTTGATTGAAACACGAAGCAAAGACTTGAACGACATATACAAATAATATTGGAAACAATAACACTATAATGTTCACCTTAAGCACGTATAAACCCTTTGTTTCAAAGCAACGCTAACACTACTTTGCGTCAAGTAAGTAAAAAACAAGTCCGCTTCAAATTGTTCACCCTAAAACAGTTTCTGTATTACAGCAAAGGTCAGGGCAGCCAGGGTACAAGCAATAGTCAGTCCATTCGTAGTAGCAGAATTATCAGGATCTGAAACAGAATTATATTGATTATAAATAATTGTTTTTATTCTACACTATGTATACGTGATCCTTCCAGCTACCTACATTTTATATTCACGTAATTCAACACGTTGTTCAATTCAATGACATTTATGTATACACTAAGAACGAAATGTTGTATAACAGTATGTAAACTTGTTTTAACAAATGAATAATGTATTTTTATAACAAAACTCAACATTTCAATTAACATTCAGACTGGATACCTTTAACACATTTCTTATCCTCTGCATGGTAACCGCTTTTGCAGGCACATTTACTACCAACACATTCCCCATTAGTTATTTCACCGGGACATGCTGCATTGTCTCCAGACCCAGTGCACGCACCAAGAGAAACTGCAAGCAAACAAACGCTCATTAATCATTTTAAAGGTTTGTCAATGGTGATGATATATTAGTATTGCAAATTGTTCAAGCATATTGTAGTGATATAATAAATGTAATTCCCTCAAATGAAAATGCACAAAATGCAAAAACATGTTACAACAATCTCGTACGTTACAATATATCATTATTTAAATGCTCTGATCCACTTGACCATCAGTGCATTACATAGCTCATGGCACTTAATAAAACATTAGTTGTATTGAGTTGCAGTGAAACGTGTCTAGTTTGGTTTGGATGTATTATATTCCACTAGGAAATCAGGTATAATCATTTTAACACGCATAATAGCACTCGGCAACTAAATAAAAATACCAGATATATTTATTTTAATATCATATTAAAAATACGTATCTGATCGCCTAAACATTTATATTAGAAATAGGATATTTCAGCTTGTATTATGTGGTACTTTTGTATTTTATCCCAACATACCTTTTTCGCAAGTTGTTCCTGTCCATGCCGCGACGCAGGTACATGTGTATTTGTTTACTTGATGTGCACATGTTCCGCCGTTTTTGCACGGGTTGCCGGCACACTCATCGATATCTAAAATGTATGGATATAACTTCATGTGATGAATAATAAGCCGTGTACATCTTAGTGTCCTTACCTTTCAAATAATAGAAGGTACAGTAAATGATATTTGAGCACCAAATATACAGGGACGTGTTGCATTTAGTTGCGTTTTAAAACTATGCATAAAACTGACTTCAAACCTTATGCCTTTCATTGTGTCTTGTACTCATCACAAACAAAATCATACACAACTTCGAAAAACCTATGCAACATTTTATTATGGTAACCCTGATCTACTTTTAAAATATAAAGATAGTTTAAGAACTCTTTTGTGACAAAGACTATCACAATCTGACTTCTATGGTCGTGTGGTTTACACACTTTGGAAAATACTTGGTCAAAATCATGTTCATACAATATTTATTAAACTTGTTGAAACATTTATCAAAACAGGTTATGATCCTATCATTTTGCAACGCACTGAATGTTTAGTGAATGACCCATTTACACTTCGCTACTACGCTTTCCCACAGGTTGCTGTATCGGTGTTGGTAACTAAAAATAAATAATTTATATTTAAAATATAAATAAAAACATTGTTTTCGTGTTAATTGTTGAAAACAAACATAGTTTTAGTTTTCCTGAAAAAAAGTCCCAGAGTAATTACAGACAAGGTGTGAAGCTCTCTCTGGTCCACATTTGATACCTTAATGTTTTCATCAATTATTTTCAATAACAAGATTCCGATAATTATCTACAAATCATCTGTGTTGGAATTGCAGATGTATGTCATTCTCGAAACCGAAAACCGAAAACAATTCGATCAAACCGTTTTTCTGTGACAAGTCAAAATGCTTCGAAAAACGCGATTTCCAATTAGGTATACATCACTGTGGAACACAAAGAAGCACATATTCCCGCTATTGGTGGCGATTCCCCGAATGTACCAGTGTCAATCAATTCAATCCAAAGTGATTTCAACAACGGTAATAAACATAAATAACGCTTACCTTTTTTAAAATTGCTGTATTTGACGAGAAATCGTTAGTTTAAATAACCGTTAAACAACATTCAATTAGAATATTCAAACCACCGTCTGCTGCCATTGTTTTGAATAGTCTTGATCATCTTCGACGCTTGCATTTTTAACGTTTCCCTTTGTCTTTAAACAAGCAAGCGTCGTATATGATCAAGAAGATTCTATTGAACAAATACACTGAGACAGTGGGTGGAGTGAATATTCTAAACAGACGATTTCTCGTCAAATACAACAATTCTAAAAAGGTAAGCGTGATATTTATGTGTATTACTTGTTCCGTTGTTGAAATCATCTCGGATTGAATTGATTGACACGGGTACATTCGGGGAATCGCCACCGATAACGATGAATATGTGCTTTATTTTGTTGCACAGTGATGTATGCCTAATTGGAAATCGTGTTCTTCGAAGCATTTTGACTTGTCACAGAAAAACGGTTTAATCGAATTGTTTTCGGTTTCGAAAATGACATACATCTGCGATAACAGTCAACCCAGATTTGTGGATAATTCTTGGAATTTGGCCAGTGAAATAATTGATGGAAACAGTTAGGTATCAAATATTGACCAGAGAGAGCTTCACACCTAGTCTCTATCTACATTACTCTGGGACTTTTTTTCAGGAAAACTTAAAATATGTTTGTTTTCAACAAATAACACGAAAAAAAAATTGGTTTTGTTTTTGTTAGTTCCCATTATCGATACAGTAACCTGTGTGCTTTCCTCCTTGATTGTGCGCTGACCGGACAGATTGTTTGCCCTATGGTGAAATATACCTAAATCCTAAAAGAACGGTAGCATTTGATGTTATTCTTAAATCTCGTCGTGTCTTTCCCTTAACGGTTTGTTCTCTTGCTGCTCTGGCTATTGCCAAGTGAATGTGTACTTGCTATATGGCTTTCTAGGATTTCTTACATTCATATACATGACCATTGATGTGTTTTATGGGCTATTATTGCTTCCTTGTTTGTTAGAGAATATAATCTGCCGGGGAAATCTTTACTTACACTGTCCCGTTTTATTGGTATGACAATATGGTAAAAATGAGGTTTGGTACATCCTATAAACTGGTTTAAACCAGCCTTTTTTGCCATTGACCGTTCCAAGGCGGTAGCCCGGTTGTCAACCATTTTATGTTTGTGATGTCATATATTGCCTTTTATTCATTTTGGAATTATTGTTTGTTTCTGTGCGTTCTTTGTTTGGATGTGGTCCTTGAATGCTGCATTTCCTGCTCGACATTTATACCTACTTTCAATCCTTTGTTTATGTTCTACTATGTCTTGGTATTTTATATTAATATATGCATGGTCATCCCTTTGTTATTTTCTTAACGTTTCCCCTGACGCCTGATAAGTCTGAATCCATTTTGATTACTTTCTATTATATCTTGGACTTTTATATTAACATATATACATGATCATCCCTGTGTTTTAGTTAGTTCCCAACATCGATACAGTAACCTGTGTGCTTTCCTCCTTGATTGTGCGCTGACCGGACAGATTGTTTGCCCTATGGTGAAATATACCTAAACCCTAAAAGAACGGTAGCATTTGATGTTATTCTTAAATCTCGTCGTGTCTTTCCCTTAACGGTTTGTTCTCTTGCTGCTCTGGCTATTGCCAAGTGAATGTGTACTTGCTATATGGCTTTCTAGGCTTTCTTACATTCATATACATAACCATTGATGTGTTTTATGGGCTATTATTGCTTCCTTGTTTGTTAGAGAATATAATCTGCCGGGGAAATCTTTATTTACACTGTCCCGTTTTATTGGAATGACAATATGGTAAAAATGAGGTTTGGTACATCCTATAACCTGGTTTAACCCAGCCTTTTTTGCCATTGACCGTTCCAAGGCGGTAGCCCTGTTGTCAACCATTTTATGTTTGTGATGTCATATATTGCCTTTTATTCATTTTGGAATTATTGTTTGTTTCTGTGCGTTCTTTGTTTGGTTGTGGTCCTTGAATGCTGCATTTCCTGCTCGACATTTATACCTACTTTCAATCCTTTGTTTATGTTCTACTATGACTTGGTATTTTATATTAATATATGCATGGTTATCCCTTTGTTATTTTCTTAACGTTTCCCCTGACGCCTGATAAGTCTGAATCCATTTTGATTACTTTCTATTAAATCTTGGACTTTTATATTGACATATATACATGATCATCCCTGTGTTTTAGTTATGATGCCAAGATCCTTAAAGGATAACCTACTTGCAAAGGCCCATAGTTTTGGAATTGCAATAATTAAGGATGAGTTGAGTGATACATGATCATCCCTGTGTTTTAGTTATGATGCCAAGATCCTTAAAGGATAACCTACTTGCAAAGGCCCATATTTTTTGAATTGCAATAATTAAGGATGAGTTGAGTGACTCTAGAACGAGGCTAAAAAAACAGTGGCCCATGTTGCCACTGATTCTTGGTGGTAACCATAATATCAACCATTGTATGTTTGTGATGTCTCGCACTTTGATTTTCATCAACAATTTCAATATAATGGTTTCTTTAATGCGTGTTTGGGTGCTAGCGTTCTGCGAGTGTTTCTCGTCCTGTTCGACTTCTGTATGTGCATAACTAATATTTCTGTAAACATTTCATACACACATACGCGTGATGTTTAGATGATGTATTTATAACCTTCGCCAATATTGCTTTTTGTGTATGCGTTTATAAAATAATATTTAATTAAATGCAGTCTCCGTGGCGTAAATCTGAACTTTTCCCAAGGCTAAAACGCATCCTACTGCATTCAACTCTTATGAAAGATATATCAAGTAAATCAATAATTTTGTAATCCCGATTTAGTATCCATTTTGCATAGGTGTCCCGTCATGCAATGATTATGTACGTTAATGTCGTAATACGCACCTGTTTCACACGTAGGTCCTGTATAGCCAGCCGCACATGTACATACACCGTTTGCTCCGCCTGTGCAACTACCACCATGCTTACAAACGTCTGTTGTAGTGCAGTTGATAACGGCTGTAATTCATTAAGTTTATAAGTCCAAAATTAAATAATGGATCAATTGATAACACTCACTTCTCTTTTTTACACTTTAATCCAACGTTTCAGCGGGATTCATCCAACTTTTTCAAGTTTACACAATAATTAAAAGGATTTAAGTAACATTCATTTTGCGGTATTGACAATCCTAACATAAATGTTTCACGACATTGCTATGACGTCGTGACGTCACTCCTTCCTTTACGTATTACGCTGAGGTGCCATTACTAGAACAGCGCCAAGAAATCAATTATTAAAGTTAAGATACTCAAAAGTTGAAAGGCACACATACTCCCGTATAAAGGTACTTAAAATACACTTAATTGTGGAGTGCGTGGTCCAGTGGTAGAGCGCCGAACTCCAGATCGAGAGGTCGTGGGTTCGATCCTCGCCGCGGCCACGTTATTTATCCTTGAACAAGATAATTAATCCACATTGCTTAGTACTGGTTCTACCCAGGAAGCCATCGAGAGTGATTAATCTAAGTTGCAATAACTTGTTTCGCAATCGATGTAAAATAAATATGTTTAAACTAAACTAAACTAAACTAAACTTAAAATACAAAATATGTATTTCTATAGTAGCAGTACACATATCCCACTTTCTCTATTAAATTAATTTTATCTTACTAATACATAGATCTGGAATTTTAACTTATTATCTTTATTATACGACTGTATACTTAGATAGTAACCAACGCAAATTTCTCTACACATACCAAATAGTTTTATGGTATACATGATTAAATAGTTACTTTAAGTGTATCATTATATTCTGTTCATTAGATATCATATAGATTATATCATCCCGTCATTATCTAAATATGTCTAAAGAAATCATTGTGTATTATTACTTGAGTTGGTTTCTGTTCAAACATTTGTGTTAGGATTGTCAATACAGCAAGATGGATATTACTTAAATTTTGTTAATTATTTTGTAGCCTTGAAAAAGGCGGATGAATCCCACTGAACCGTTGGATTTAAGATGTAATTAATTCAGTTATGATTTCAGTTACAATAATTTCAAGATTCGTTCCACAATGATTTCCATATATAGAGGATAATTGTTGGTTTGGAGTCGGTTCGGAGTGAATATTGGATTATTAAGAGTCAGATTATTATCGTTATTACCATAAACACTGACAATGGGGAACTGATTTGTAGTCGGGCGACATTTTACAACCGCCACACGCACTAAACAAACACTAGTGTGAATGTAAATAAATACTAAAAAGGGGATCCGTAGGAAGCACCGAACACAAACAAGAGAGAAAGGTAGCTCAGTTTGTATGGTCTATTAATGAGAGGTAATATAAAGTGCACATACTCTCACGTCCCGCAAGTACAGCCTTAAACAGTATGCTACGTTAAATCAGAAAGACAAAACCAACGTATCGCAATTCGTGAACACTTCATGCGAAGAGTATTTAGTAGCTGTAATTTATGTAGACACTGATAAAAAATATATAGATGATAGTTGTTGTCTGATTCATGTTCATCTCGAAGTATGAAAACATTTAATTTTCTTTAAAGTTATGTCTCGCTGATAATACAAAAATATAAACAATTTATCTAATAAATAACTGAGTGATGGAGAATGAAATACAAATATTTCACGAGTGGTGCAGCTGAGGGTAAATTATTCTAGTTTCAAATCAAACTAACAAAACTTACAAAGAAACAACGATTTTTTTATTTTTATTATATATGGACTAGAGATGACATGAGTAATTCATCGTTAAGCATTGAAACAGTTGGCAAGTAAACGTATGTTATAGCTTCAAAACACTAGAACGGTGAATCTAGAACGTAAGAATTAGAAACTACAATATAATGACACAGTTTCTTTTATGTTAATTTGGCTAAATACGGAAAACTGCAAACATTTTTCTTCAAGTTAAACTGTTCCATATAAGTATGTAATGTAATTATGAGCTGCAAACACGCTTGTAACACAAATTAGTATAATGTATACTGGTCAAGCTGCGTTTCTCTATACCTTTATATATGAATACATTATGATTTGGGATACATAAAACAATATGCAAATGAACAACAGATTAACATTACATTTTTAAGATTTTACAGACATAAATCGAAAATATTACGAGCGTTATACAGAGGCTTTTGTTTGTGTAATATTAGCACCTTTATATACGGGAAACAGTCTTATACTCAGTCACAACAGAAAATGTATAAAAACAGAACATGTGTAAACTGATGTTTTTTTTGGAAATAGTTGTGATGACAAATTTCTCAATTTGTTTAAACAAGTTTTGAAAAGAACCAAATGCATACAATAATAAAATAGTGATACTATTTTTGACTCGTTTTTGCAGTCGTGTCACATTGCTATTATATAATGCATTCAAAAGGACATATCTAGTTATAATGAATCAAAATATTCCGTAATGTGATACATGTCATAAACATGCTATTCAAATTCCGAACAAGTACAAACAAGTACACATCTAAGACTCACTCTCCAGCTCATGGTATACGTATAGTTTATGTATGCATGCATAAAGTATACTTTGTTAATTTATTTTCTAGAATAATTGTTAAACAGAGTTATTGAGATTCTGAGTACTTGCATTGTGTATTTTTAGGCTTTTGTTTCTTTATATTCATATATACATGAGCATCTATGTGTTATATTCATATTGCTTATAAATACTGCCTTGTTTGATACGGAATATAACCTGGCGAGGATGTCTTTATTTACACTGACCCGTTTCATTGGGATGACATAGGGTAAGAGTGAGGTTTAGTGTAGACTGGTTTAAATCTCAGAGGCCTTTTTGCCACTGACCGTTCCAAGGTGGTAATTAATTGTCAACCCGGTTGTGTTTGTGATGTCACATGCCCTATTTCTTATTAGCGTTGTAATTTATGTTTGTTTTAATGCGTGTTTCTGCCTTACTGGTTCTGTGAGAGCTAAATTTCCAGTTATATCCTTGAACCAAATTGTAAGAAGTTCGTCCTTTTAAAAACTCCTACTTGGACTCCTACTAAAGACTAATTGGCCCTTGTTTCATTTCGTTTACAGAATGGTATTACATTCCAATTTGCATATGAGTCTTTTAACAAGCAAGGTTTTACGCAAGCGTAAAAAAGCTGCCAATAAGTAAATAAGCATGACTGTTAGCCTGTGAAGTGATAGGAATGCAAACAATTGTTGTAATTTGATATAATTATTGAAATTATGAAAGTTATCAAGCTGAAATAAGTGTTGTTATTTTTAATTATAAAAAGTAAAAACACAATGAATGCGTTAATATTGTTTATTTTGAAACCTGAGCAAGGTTTCGATTGATATAATCTTTCCAATGAAAATCGATACAAATTAGACAATATTCTTAAAGTGACTAGACAAAATGAAACTGCTTTTTTTATTAATCAAAAGGGACTTAATTTTGTTAAAATAAAAGCAAAGATGTATGTAACGTGGCTCTTTGTTGTGGTCTTATAATGAATAATGCATGCGTGAAGTTTCAATCCATTATATAGATTGCGTGATCCAAGCTTATATACAAATTGGAACCAAGGTTAATAACTTTAACAAAGTTTTTCTAACTATTAAAGGGGCCATTATTTTGTTAAAATTAAAGCAACGGTTATAGAACCTGGCTTTGGTGTGTTGTCTTATGATGCAGAATTACCTAAAGTAGTTTTTGAGATGCAAGTTTACATAATAACTTTAACAAAGCTTGCCTTAGATGTATACAAAATTAAACCAAGCTTACATAAATGTACATAACTTTAACCAAGTTTAAACAATGAAAATACATATTTGAACTTATTCCATTCCAGTACTTGCGGTTTCATTCAGTTTCACTTACACTTTTATTATGCTACGTAAAACATCCCGGACGTAAAGTTCCCGGAAATATTACCGCATGCTACACTTCAGTCGACTGATCTACGAAAACGTCATTTCAGCAAGTAAAACGGTAATCTTTGAACATTGCAATATATGTGTTTATACCATTCAAGTGTTTTTAGAGGAGTTCACTATGAATTGAACTGGTAATGCATGCCCATCTTAAACTACATGATTCACAGTCTGTTAACCATAGACAAATACAAAACCCATATAAGAATCAGATGCCTTCGGCATTGGAATAAAGACACTTAAGAGTAAGATGGATGTTTGGTGCACCCTTGAACCTGGTTCAAAGACCCATTCGACCCGTTTGTGTTTCTGATGTCACATGCCGTGCTTTTTATTAACATCGTAATTGTTGTTTATTTTAATGCGTGTTTGTTGACTGTGTTCTGTGGAAGCTACATTTCTTGTTCGACTTGTATACCTACTCCTTTCTTCGTACTATTGACATTTTAAATATTGAATTCTGCTCAATCCGGGTCTGAGCCCGAAATTTATATACAGATATCAGTGGAACTTTAACAAGTACTTCGTCATCTTACTTTAAAAGGCCAGCTTGTTTAATCACCTTGAAGATATGTTGTCAGCTTTTAATTTAGTCTTTTGACTTTAAGGAGTGTGTTGTTTAAAGATTAACATCCCAAAATATGTTGGCCACACACAGGGTCAATAAATAAATTCAATAAATCCAAAGTATGCTGCTACTAATCATTTTATGAAATGCGCTGCAATACTAAAGGGTCGTATCTTTTTCTGAAGAATTTCCACATTAATTTTGTGAAGAGGTCAGGAAACCCGTCAGATCCCTTTAACTTTCGAAGTTTATAGACCACATCTAAATAAAATAAAGGCTATGATAATAATTATTACTTATAACAGAAATGTGTTAGGTTGGTGTTGTACTTCTTCGGTAGGTTTTCGTTGCGGCGATATAAGTTAGGGAAAGAACTACGTCGTTTGTGATAATGAAAACCTTGCTGAAGAAGTTTATTTGTAATGACTTGATTGTGATCATTAAAGACCTTAACATCATTAAAAGCTCTAGCTAAACGAATGAGATGGAAGATAATTATACACTCTGTGTGATGTAGCGCGAAGTACACCCCATCCAAATGTGGGTAGTTTTTGATGTCAAAGTTAAATTTATCCCTTTTATTATAGATTTTAGTATGTAATGTATGCAATCATTATAAATATACTGGATAAATGTTAGTGACCATATAAGCAAAGAACGGATTATTAATATTTTGTCATTTAGATACCGAGTTGTATTATTAAACGCAATAATAATGTCACTCTAGCTAGCAGGCGCCGAATTCAACATAAACTCTATTGTATAGCAATAACAAACAAATCTGCCAAAAATGACGCACAGTTAGTACCCATAGGGACACCAACAACATATAGGTAAACTGTCGTACCGTATCTTATAAAGATTGTATCAAGAAGAAAAGATAATGTTCTACAAACATCAGCGCAAGTCAACATATTATAATTATCATTAGGGGCGTTTGTAAGAAAGCCCTGACATTATTACACGCAAGAAAAGTTGTTTCTTCTCTAGAAAAGGTATTCTGTGGCAGATTAATCAAGACTTTATTAGGTTACGTTCCACTAATTTGAACAAAAAAAGTTATAGACATTTTTTGGCCACAAGCGATCACAGTTACGTTGAGATTTCAGTTCAAGTTAAAATGATGTAAATGACGTAAGACAATTTATATAAAAGAGGCATTGAGTTTTCAAATCTACGAACAATTCGTCCCCTTGCAAAATGACGTCGAGTCATCTGATATAATACAATGGATATACAATGGATGGCTGTGAAGACATGCTATCTCTTTTACACTGAACATGACTAGCTCTGAAAACATGACTGTTGCAATATAAAGAAAGTATCTAAATACAACTCTTATAATCATATTATGCATATAATTCTTATTAAGTAGTTTGCTTAATATATATTGATAATACCCATCAATAGAGATTTCAATGAGATGTGGTTTGTTTTCTTTTAATTATTTGTTTCCAGTGATCATGTTTATTAAATAATCATTTGTACCCATCAAACATTTTATATTCACGTAACTTAACATGTTGTTCAATTCCATGACTTTTATTTAGACACTAAGAACGAAATGTAGTATAACAGTATGTAAACTTGTTTTAACAAATGAATAATGTATTTTTTAAAACAAAACTCAACATTTCAAATAACATTCAGACTGGATTACTTTTAACACATTTCTTATCCTTTGCATGGAAACCACTTTTGCAGGCACATTTACTACCAACACATTCCCCATTAGTTATTTCACCGGGACATGCTGCATTGTTTCCAGACCCAGTGCACGCACCAAAAGAAGCTGCAAGCAAACAAATGCTCATTAATCATGTTAATCATTTTAAAAGTTTGTCAATGATGATGATATATTAGTATTGCAAATTGTTAAGGCATATTGTAGTGATAGAATAAATGTAATTCCCTCAAATGAAACTGCACAAAATGCACAAACATGTTACAACAATCTCGTACGTTACAATATTTCATTATTTAAATGCTCTGATCTACTTGACCATCAGTGCTATAAATAGCTCATGGTACTTAATAAAACAGTTATTTGTATTGAGTTGCAGTTGTTAACGTGTCTAGTTTGTTTTGGATGTATTCTGTTCTACTAGTAAATCGGGTTTAATCATTCTAACACGCATAATAGCACTTGGCAACTGAATAAAGATGCCCGATATATTTATTTTAATATCATATTAACAATACGTATCTGATCGCCTAAACATATATATTAGAAATAGGATATTTCAGCTTGTAATATGTGGTGTTTTTGTATTTTTTCCCAACATACCTTTTTCGCAAGTTGTTCCTGTCCATTCCGCAACGCAGGTACATGTGTATTTGTTTACTTGATTTGCACATGTTGCGCTGTTTTTGCACGGGTGGCCGGCACACTCGTCGATATCTAAAATGTATGGATATAACTTCATGTGATGACAAATAAGCCTGTACATCTTAGTGTCTTTACCTTTCAAATAATAGAGGTACTATGATTGATATTTGAGCACCAAATATACAGGGACGTGTAGCATTTAGGTGAGTTTTAAACCTATGCATAAAACTGACTTCCAGCCTTATGCTTTTCATTGTGTCTTGTACTCGTCACAAAAAGAAAGCATACACAACTTCGAAAAGCCTTTGCAACATTTTATTATGGTAACCCTGATCTACTTTTAAAATATAAAGGTAATTTAAGAACTCTTCTGCAACAAGGACTATCACAACCTACTTCTATGATCGTGTGGTTTACAAACTTTGGAAAATACGTGGTCATAATCATGTTAATACAATCTTTATTAAACGTGTTAAAACATTTATCAAAACAGGTTGTGATCCTATCATTTTGCAATGCTCTGCATGTTTAGTGACTGACCCATTTACATCTCTCCACTACGCTTTCCTCTATGATTGTGCGATGACCGGACAGATTGTATACCCTAAGGTGACATCTTCCTAAATCCTCAAAGGACGGTAGCAATCGATGAATTTCTTAAATCTTGTCGTGTCATTCCCTTAACGGTTTGTTCTCTGGCTGCTCTGGCTTCTGTCAAGTCAATGAGTACTTGCTGTGTGGCTTTCTAGGCTTTTTTACATTCATATATACGTGACGTTTGATGTGTTTTATTGACTAGTATTGCTTTCTTGTTTGTAAGAGAATATAATCTGGCGGGGATATCTTTATGTACGCTGTCCCGTTTTATTGGTAGGACAATATGGTAAAAGTGAGGTTTGGTACAAACCTATAACCTGGTTTAAACCAGCCTTTTTTGCCATTGACCGTTCCAAGGCGGTAGCCCTATTGTCAACCATTTTATGTTTGTGATGTCATATATTGCCTTTTATTCATCTTTGTAATTATTGTTTGTTTCTGTGCGTTCTTTGTTTGGTTGTGGTCCTTGAATGCTGCATTTCCTGCTCGACATGTATACCTACTTTTAATCCTGTGTTTATGTTCTACTATGTCTTGGTATGTTATATTAATATATGCATGGTCATCCCTTTGTTATTTTCTTAACGGTTCCTCTGACGCCTGACAAGTCTGAATCCATTTTGATTACTTTCTATTATATCTTGGACTTTTATATTAACATAAACGTGATCATCCCTGTGTTTTAGTTATATCATCTATAGATGATGCCAAGATCCTTAAAGGATAACCTACTTGCAAAGTCCATATTTTTGAAACTGAAATAATTAAGGATGAGTTGAGTGACTCTAGAACGGGGCTAAAAGAACAGTGGCCCATGTTGCCACTGATTCTTGGTGGTAACCATAATATCAACCATTGTATGTTTGTGATGTCTCGCACTTTGATTTTCATCAACAATTTCAATATAATGGTTTCTTTAATGCGTGTTTGGGTGCTTGCGTTCTGCAAGTGTTTCTCGTCCTGTTCGACTTCTGTATTTGCATTTCTAATATTTCTGTAAACATTTCATTAACACATACGCGTGATGTTTAGATGATGTATTTATAACCTTCGCTAATATTGCTTTTTGTGTATGCGTTTATAAAACAATATTTAATTAAATACAGTGTCCGTGGCGTAAATCTGAACTTTTCTCAAGGCTAAAACATGTAATGGTTTGCATCCTACTGCATTCAACTCTTAAGAAAGATATATATCAAGTAAATCAATAACTTTGTAATCCCGATTTAGTGTCAATTTTGTATATGTGTCCCGTCTATCAATGATTATGTACGTTAATGTCGAAATACGCACCTGTTTCACACGTAGGTCCTGTATAGCCAGCCGCACATGTACATACACCGTTTGTTTCGCCTGTGCAACTACCACCATGCTTACAAACGTCTGCTGTATTGCAGTCAATAACGGCTGTAATTCATTAAGTTTATAAATCCAAAATTAAATAATGGATCAATTGAAAACACTCACTTCTCTTTTTTACACTTTAATTCAACGTTTCAGCGGGATTCATCCAACTTTTTCAAGTTTACACAATAATTAATAGGATTTAAATAACATTCATTTTGCGGTATTGACAATCCTAACATAAATGTTTCCGACATCGCTATGACGTCGTGATGTCACTCCTTCATTTACTTATTACGCTGAGGTGCCATTACTAGAATATCGCCCAGACCTCAATTATTAAAGTTAAGATACTCAAAAGTTGAAAGGTACACCATAATCCCATATAAAGGTACTTACAATACAAAATATGTATCTCTATAGTAGTAGTACACATATACATGATTACATAGTTATTTTAAGTGTTATCATTATATTCTGTTCATTAGATATCATATTCTATTGATTATATCATCCCGTCATTATCTAAAATGTCTAGAGAAATCATTGTGTAATATTTCTTGAGATTGTTTCTATTGAAACATTTGTGTTAGGATTGTCAATACAGCAAGATGGATATTACTTACATTTTGTTAATTATTGTGTAACCTTGAAAAAATCGGATGAATCCCACTGAACCGTTGGATTTCAGATGTAATTAATTCAGTTATGATTTCAGTTACAATAATTTCAAGGTTCGTTCCACAATGATTTCCATATATAGAGGATAATTGTTTGTTTGGAGTCGGTTTGGAGTGAATATTGGATTATTAAGAATAAGATTATTATCGTTACAACAATGAACACTGACAATGGGGAACTGATTTGTAGTCGGGAGACATTTTACAACCGCCACACGCACTAAACAAACACTAGTGTGAATGTAAATAAATACTAAAAAGGGGATCCGTAGGAAGCACCGAACACAAACAAGAGAGAAAGGTAGCTCAGTTTTTATGGTCTATTAATGAGAGGTAATATAAAGTGCACAACCTTTCTAGTCCCGCAAGTACAGCATTAAACAGTATTCTACGTTAAACCACAGACAGAACCAACGTATCGCAATTCGTGAACACCTCATGCGAAGAGTATTTAGTAGCTGTAATTTATGTAGACACTGATAAAAAAATATATAGATGATAGTTGTTGTCTGATTCATGTTCATCTCGAACATGTCGAAGTTTGAAAACATTTAATTTTCTTTAAGGTTATGTCTCGCTGATAATACAAAAATATAAACAATTTATCTAATAAATAACTGAGTGATGGAGAATGAAATGCAAATATTTCACGAGTGGTGCAGCTGAGGGTAAATTATTCTAGTTTCAAATCAAACTAACAAAACTTACAAAGAAACAACGATTTTTTTTATTATATATGGACTAGAGATAATATGAGTTATTCATCGTTAAGCATTGAAACAGCTTGCAAGTAAACGTATGTTATAGCTTCAAAACACTAGAACGGCGAATCTAGAACGTTAGAATTAGAAACTACAATATAATGACACAGTTTCTTTTATGTTAATTTGGCTAAATACGGAAAACTGCAAACATTTTTCTTCAAGTTAAACTGTTCCATATAAGTATTGCTCCGCGTAATGTAATTATGAGCTGCAAACACGCTTGTAACACAAATTAGTATAATGTATACTGGTCAAGCTGCGTTTCTCTATACCTTTATATATGAATACATTATGATTTGGGATACATAAAACAATATGCAAATGAACAACAGATTAACATTACATTTTTTAAATTTTACAGACATTAATCGAAAATATTACGAGCGTTATACAGAGCGTTTTGTTTGTGTAATATTAACACCTTTATATACGGGAAACAGTCTTATACTCAGTCACAACAGAAAATGTATAAAAACAGAACATGTGTAAACTGTTGTTGTTTTTGGAAATATTCAAGAAGTTGTGATGACAAATTTCTCAATTTGTTTAAACAAGTTTTGAAAAGAACCAAATGCATACAATAATAAAAAGTGATACTATTTTTGACTCGTTTTTGCAGTCGTGTCACATTGATATTATATAATTCCTTCAAAAGGACATAATTATCTAGTTATAATGAATCAAAATATTCCGTAATGTGATACATGTCATAAACATGCTATTCAAATTCCCAACAAGTACAAACAAGTACACATCTAAGACTCTCTCTCCAGCTCATGGTATACGTATAGATTATGTATGCATGCATAAAGTATACTTTGTTAATTTATTTTCTAGAATAATTGTTAAACAGAGTTATTGAGATTCTGAGTACTTGCATTGTGTATTTTTAGGCTTTTGTTTCTTTATATTCATATATACATGATCATCTATGTGTTATATTCATATTGCTTATAAATACTGCCTTGTTTGATACGGAATATAACCTGGCGAGGATGTCTTTATTTACACTGACCCGTTTCATTGGGATGACATAGGGTAAGAGTGAGGTTTAGTGTAGACTGGTTTAAATCTCAGAGGCCTTTTTGCCACTGACCGTTCCAAGGTGGTAATTAATTGTCAACCCGGATGTGTTTGTGATGTCACATGCCCTATTTCTTATTAGCGTTGTAATTTATGTTTGTTTTAATGCGTGTTTCTGCCTTACTGGTTTTGTGAGAGCTACATTTCCAGTTATATCCTTGAACCAAATTGTAAGTTCGTCCTTTTCAAAACTCCTTCTTGGACTCCTATTAAATACTAATTGGCCCTTATTTCATTTCGTTTACAGAATGGTATTACATTCCAATTTGCATATGAGTCTTTTAACAAGCAAGGTTTTACGCAAGCGTAAACGAAAGCTGCCAATAAGTAAATAAGCATGACTGTTAGCCTGTGAAGTGATAGGAATGCAAACAATTGTTGTAATTTGAAATAATTATTGAAATTATGAAAGTTATCAAGCTGAAATCATAAGTGTTCTTATTTTTAATTATCAAAAGCAAAAACACAATGAATGCGTTAATATTTAAACAATAAGTTTAAAGTGACTGGACAAGATGAAACTGCTTTTTTTATTAATTAAAAGGGATTTAATTTTGTTAAAATAAAAGCAAAGATTTATGCAACGTGGCTCTTTGTTGTGGTCTTATAATGAATAATGCATGCGTGAAGTTTCAATCCATTATATAGATTGCGTGATCCAAGCTTATATACAAATTGGAACCAAGGTTAATAACTTTAACAAAGTTTTTCTAAGAATTAAATGGGCCATTATTTTGTTAAAATTAAAGCAAAGGTTATAGCACCTGGCTTTGGTGTGTTGTCTTATGATGCAGAATTACCTAAAGTAGTTTTTGAGATGCAAGTTTACATAATAACTTTAACAAAGCTTGCCTTAGATGTATACAAAATTAAAACAAGCTTACATAAATGTACATAACTTTAACCAAGTTTGAACCATGAAAATACAGATGTGCACTTATTCCATTCCAGTACTTGCGGTTTCATTCAGTTTCACTTACACATTTTTTATGCTACGTAAAACATCCCGGACGTAAAGTTCCCGGAAATATTACCGCATGCTACACTTCAGTAGACTGATCTACGAAAAAGTCATTTCAGCAAGTAAAACGGTAACCTTTGAACATTGCAATATATGTGTTTATATCATTCAAGTTTTTTAGAGGAGTTCACTATGAATTGAACTGTTTATGCATGCGCATCGTAAACTACATGTTTTATAGTCTGTTAACCATAGACAAATACAAAACCCATATAAGAATCAGCTGCCTTCGGCATTGGAATAAAGACACTTAAGAATAAGAAGGATGTTTGGTGCACCCTTGAACCTAGTTCAAAGACCCATTCGACCCGTTTGTGTTTCTGATGTCAACTGAGAAACTGAGCAAAAAGGTACAAACCCTTTATTGATTAATTTGACATTTTAATCACGCATTTTTAAAAAACATATTTATTCCTAGAAAAAAAAACCATGGACCCCCTTTAACTAGGAAGAATAATGATGCATGTAAGGCTATAATGGATGTAATATGACTGTACTATTTTGTATGTATTGTGTTTGGCGATTTCCAAATTTCCCCTTTCATATACTTGTACATACATGTATCACAGCAACGCTGCCTGTGCAGTGTGGCAGGGGTAAAACGTCTCCCAGCGCTTGCAGTCAGAACCGTTATTCATTATTCCGATCTATTGATATTTCTGAGCCCGAAATTTATATACAGATATCAGTGGTACTTTAACAAATACTTCGTTATCTTACTTTAAAAGGCCAGTTTGTTTAATCACCTTGAAGATATGTTGTCAGCTTTAATTTAGTCTTTTGACTTTAAGGAGTGACTGTGTTGTTTAAAGATTAACGTCCCAAAATCTGTTGGCCACGCACAGGGTCAATAAATAAATTCAATAAATCCAAAGTATGCTGCTACTAATCATTTTATGAAATGCGCTGCAATACTAAAGGGTCGTATCTTTTTCTAAAGAATTTTCACATTAATTTTGTGAAGAGATCAGGAAACCCGTCAGATCCCTTTAACTTTCGAAGTTTATAGACCACATCTCCATAAAATAAAGGCTATGATATTACTAATAACGGAAATTTGTTAGGTTAGTGTTGTACTTCTCCGGTAGGTTTTCGTTGCGGCGATATAATTTAGGGAAAGAACTACGTCGTTTGTGATAACGAAAACCTTGCTGAAGAAAGTTATTTGTAATGACTTGATTGTGATCATTAAAGACCTTAACATTATTAAAAGCTCTACTAAACGAATGAGCTGGAAGATAAGTATACACTCTGTGTGATGTAGCGCGAAGTACACCCCCATCCAAATGTGGATAGTTTTTGATGTCAAAGTTAAATGTATCCCTTTTATTATAGATTTTAGTATGTAATGTATGCAATCATTATAAATATACTGGATGAATGTTAGTGACCATATAAGCAAAGAACGGATTATTAATATTTTGTCATTTAGATACCGAGTTGTATTATTAAACGCAATAATAATGTCATTCTAGCTAGCAGACGACGAATTCAACATAAACTCTATTTTATAGCAATAACAAACAAATCTGCCACAAGTGACGCACAGTTAGTACACATAGGGATACCAACAACATATAGGTAAACTGTCGTACCGTATCTTATAAAGATTGTATCAAGAAGAAAAGATAATGTTCTACAAACATCAGCGCAAGTCAACATATTATAATTATCATTAGGGGCGTTTGTAAGAAAGCCCTGACATTATTACACGCACGAAAAGTTGTTCCTTCTCTAGAAAAGGTATTCTGTGGCAGATTAATCAAGACTTTATTAGGTTACGTTCCACTAATTTCAACAAAAAAAGTTATTATGGACATTTTTTGGCCATAAGCCATCACAGTTACGTTGAGATTTCGGTTCAAGTTAAAATTATGTAAATGACGTAAGACAAATTATATAAAAGAGGCATTGAGTTTTCAAAACTACGAACAATTCGTCTCCTTGCAAAATGACGTCGAGTCATCTGATATAATACAATGGATATACAATGGATGGCCGTGAAGACATGCTATCTCCTTTACACAGAACATGACTTGCTCTGAAAACATGACTGTTGCAATATAAAGAAAGTATCTAAATACAACTCTTATAATCATATTATGCATATAATTCTTATTAAGTAGTTTGCTTAATATATATTGATAATACCCATCAATAGAGATTTCAATGAGATGTGGTTTGTTTTCTTTTAATTATTTGTTTCCATTTATCATGTTTATTAAATAATCATTTGTACCCATCAGACACGCATTACGTGTTCCCGCCTTAATTCCATTTAGCTTATATTAGCACGATTTTATAACGGATATTTCGACAATAATTTAATTTAATAATTTAAATAGAAAGTTTACATAACACAATGTTTGGGCTCGACTTGCCAAAAGTAACACAACCCGCCAAACACCGATTTGTATGGAACGCCAATGCTGCCTTCTGATGGTACTGGTCCGTATGTTCTGTGCATTTACCAAGTTGTTCTGTGTTAACTACATTTTGTCCTGTAGAAACATCATTTTGTTCTGTACATTTGTCATTATGTTATGTGCATTTACTAACTCGTTCTGTACTAACGACATTTTGTCGTGTGCATACATCATTTCGTTCTGTGCATTTGTCATTATGTTATGTACTAACGACACTTTGTTGTGTGCATACATCATTTCGTTCTGTGCATTTGTCATTATGTTATGTGCATTTACTAACTCGTTCTGTACTAACGACATTTTGTTGTGTGCATACACCATTTCGTTATGTGCATTTGTCATTATGTTATGTACTAACGACATTTTGTTGTGTGCCAACATTATTTCGTTCTGTGCATTTGTCATTATGTTATGTGCATTTACTTACTCGTTCTGCACATTTTGTAAGTTGTGATGTACATTTGATAAGTCGTTGTGTGAATTTACTAAGTTGTTCCGTTCTGACGCCATTTTGTCTTGTGCATACATCATATCGTTATGTGCAAACATCGTTATTATGTTCGGATACATTACACTGGGCAACGAAATGGGTAATATCGGGGGTAGTCATACGGTACCGTCACACCGGTGCGAAAAAACGGAGTGTCTATTGACACGTTTGTAATAATAGCACAACTATAAGAGTATGTCGATAGCGGTTATCACGCCCGTAATATTTACAATATACTGTTATGAGTTCATATTTTTTGCCAATTTTATATAAAGTCGTATAAAGTTTAATTTTCGTAATGTATTGGTTATATTATATACATGTTTGTAAGTGTTCTTTCCCAAATGGTCAAGAAACTGTATCTTAAACGTACTTATATTAGACATTGTCATTGTCATATATTAAACATATATTAATGTGCTTGTTAGTAATTAAAGAAAGAAAATGTATCATATCTTACCTGTTTTTTTTTAATGATTATCGTTCCTGAATTATTTACACGTATGCGATTCAAGTACAGAAAACGTAGTAGTAGATACGTTTCCCATTCTCACTTCTATTATACGTGTCACTAACGATTATCGTTCCTGAATTATTGACACGCCTAATATACGAATTATCGTTCTGAATTATTTACACGTATACGACTCAAGTACAGACAACGTAGCAGTAGATACGTTTCCCATTGTCACTTCTATTATACGTGTCACTAACGATTATCGTTCCTGAATTATTGACACGCCTAATATACGAATTATCGTTCCTGAATTATTAACACG
Organism: Cyrtodaria siliqua; assembly: GCA_037043455.1. Classification (NCBI taxonomy): domain Eukaryota; kingdom Metazoa; phylum Mollusca; class Bivalvia; order Adapedonta; family Hiatellidae; genus Cyrtodaria; species Cyrtodaria siliqua. Next base: position 85,665 of record JAWPHD010004547.1, on the reverse strand, counting down.
TATGAGATTCAAAAACAGATAACGTAGTAGTAATTTACTGGATTATCGTTACTGAATAATTGACACGCTTAATATACGAATTATCGTTCCTGAATTATTTTTTGTGTATAGAATCGAAGAATGAAGTGGATTGTGTCTATATAATTCAACACGTATTTTCAGTGATTCCGAAGGTGGTTTATATGTCAATATCTGTGTAATAAAGTGAATTTATACTGATGCCATGTAAATTTACATTTTAATATCTACGTTTTATGCCTTGAATCGCATACGTGTAAATAATTCAGGAACGATAATTCGTATATTAAGCGTGTCAATTATTCAGTAACGATAATCCAGTAAACTACTACTACGTTGTCTGTCCTTGAATCTCATACGTGTAAATAATTCAGGAACGATAATTCGTATATTAGGCGTGTCAATAATTCAGGAACGATAATTGTTAGTGACACGTATAAAAGAAGTGACAATGGGAAACGTATCTACTGCTACGTTGTCTGTACTTGAATCGTATACTTGTAAATAATTCAGGAACGATAATTCGTATATAAGGCGTATCAATAATTCAGGAACGATAATCGTTAGTGACACGTATAATAGAAGTGAGAATGGGAAACGTATCTACTACTACGTTGTCTGTACTTGAATCGCATACGTGTAAATAATTCAGGAACGATAATCATTAAAAAAAACACGTAAGATATGATATATTTTCTTTCTTTAATTACTGACAAGCACATTAATATATGTTTAATATATCGCAATGACAATGTCTAATATAAGAACGTTTAAGATACAGTTTTATGACCATTGGGGAAAGAACACTTACAAACATATATATGATATAACCAATACATTACAAAAATTAAACTTTATACGACTTTATATAAAATTGGCAAAAAATATGAACTCATAACAGTATAATGTAAATATTACGGGCGTGATAACCGCTATCGACCTACTCTTACGGTTGTGCTATTATTACAAACGTGTCAATAGACACTCCGTTCTTTCGCACCGGTGTTACGGTACCGTATGACTACCCCCGGTGTTACCCCTTTCGTTGCCCAGTGTAATGTATCCGAACATAATAACGATGTTTGCACATAACGAAATGATGTATGCACAAGACAAAATGGCGTCAGAACGGAACAACTTAGTAAATGCACACAACGACTTATCAAATGTACATCACAACTTACAAAATGTGCAGAACGAGTTAGTAAATGCACATAATATAATGACAAATGCACAGAACGAAATGATGTATGTACACAACAAAATGTCGTTAGTACATAACATAATGACAAATGCACATAACGAAATGATGTATGCACACAACAAAATGTCGTTAGTACAGAACGAGTTAGTAAATGCACATAACATAATGGCAAATGCACAGAACGAAATGATGTATGCACACAACAAAATGTCGTTAGCACATAACATAATGACAAATGCACAGAACGAAATGATGTATGCACACAACAAAATGTCGTTAGTACAGAACGAGTTAGTAAATGCACATAACATAATGACAAATGCACAGAACGAAATGATGTATGCACACAACAAAATGTCGTTAGTACATAACATAATGACAAATGCACAGAACGAAATGATGTATGCACACAACAAAATGTCGTTAGTACATAACATAATGACAAATGCACAGAACGAAATGATGTATGCACACAACAAAATGTCGTTAGTACAGAACATAATGACAAATGCACAGAACGAAATGATGTATGCACACAACAAAATGTCGCTAGTACAGAACGAGTTAGTAAATGCACATAACATAATGACAAATGCACAGAACGAAATGATGTATGCACACAACAAAATGTCGTTAGTACAGAACGAGTTAGTAAATGCACATAACATAATGACAAATGCACAGAACGAAATGATGTATCCACACAACAAAATGTCGTTAGTACATAACATAATGACAAATGCACAGAACGAAATGATGTATGCACACAACAAAATGTCGTTAGTACATAATGACAAATGCACAGAACGAAATGATGTATGCACACAACAAAATGTCGTTAGTACAGAACGAGTTAGTAAATGCACATAACATAATGACAAATGCACAGAACGAAATGATGTATGCACACAACAAAATGTCGTTAGTACATAACATAATGACAAATGCACAGAACGAAATGATGTATGCACACAACAAAATGTCGTTAGTACAGAACGAGTTAGTAAATGCACATAACATAATGACAAATGAACAGAACAAAATGATGTTTCTACAGGACAAAATGTAGTTAACACAGAACAACTTGGTAAATGCACAGAACATACGGAACAGTACCATCAGAAGGCAGCATTGGCGTTCCATAGATTTGTATTGTCTTGAGTGGTTTATGGGTAGCAATACAGATTTATTACTTATTCTTCCCTGTTTCTTTTTTCAGAAAAAGGTAATAAAAAATACAACCCAATGTATGACTGTTAATCGGACACGAGGTTCTGGCTATTTGATGATTAACAAAACGGTTCTGTATTACTAATTTAGTTTGATTTCAAAGTATGTACAAGATGAATCCTACATTGCCCTAATAGACTAAGAAGAAAACAATAGTTTCACTGGGAAAAATATTATATTTATTCTATTCTACAAAAGCATGTATTTTAGTGACATTATTAAAATTAATCAAGTATATATACCGTCTACGTCCACGACAACAGTGCAGCCTACTAACAGCGACAGAAGCACATATCGGAGCTGCAATAAAGCAAAAAAAGCTATGATATAAATGTTTTGTATATATGCCGACTTTTTATGCTCTTACAAATAATATGAGTCCATACAATTGTTTTGAATCCATTGCATTATAATATGTTTTCAATTGTTTTATTTGTATACATATTTCTATCAAAAACACACGTTTAAATCCGAGGCATTATAAAAATAGTATTCATGCTGGGAACTCCCAAACTGATATTAATGAATGGAACTAAATGAAGCGGTGTGATTTCAACCATGCAATTAGCATTGCATATGCACACAAAACAGTAATATTTTAAGAAGATATAACTTCTTAATATTATACAGTTATTTCTATAACCACGCCCCAACCTCCATACCCTCTCGATCTCGATGAGGATCTGTACCAGCCTTGACTGGATCGTAAAAATTTCGTATCGGGCTAATACCGTTTACGAATATTGACGAAGGTCGATGTTGGTCGAGCTACGACATGTATGGAACATTACTGGATTAAAGCTCTAGCTGAAGTTAAAGCTATGTCTGACTAAATGTTTGTTTTACACAGCATTGACATACCATATAATTTTATTTTTAAAATGCAAGAAAACACTTTTGAAATATGTAATACATCAGTAGAAAATAAAACAATAGCTTTCAATCCCCCGGAGTGACGCGTACGGATGTATGATGTGTATGCCCTCTAGTCTAAATGCTCTTGCGGATGGAGAAAATTAACATAAACTTTCATAGTGTTCATGTAGAATAAATAACAATTTCGTATAAGCGTACATTTTACGGCAAGCGAATGATTAAACATTAAACACACAACAGAAGTTATGGAAACAATGCCATAAAACGTTTTCATTTTTTTTTTTCTGAACAGTTTTGTTTATAAATTGCACGAAACACACACAGCGTTTGTCGTACTGCAAGAATACATTCGTTTCTTGAAAATAATAACGAATGTGACTATGACTCATTTGATATGTTTACAGATTTGCTTATTTAACTGGCATTGATTTACTTTTCGTAAATAAAATAATCATGTCTGTTTATATTTTAAACATGTGCACATTTTTAGACGACCACATCTGGCAGTATGAGAGCCTATTTCTACAGTCATCTGTGTTTAACAGAGATAAACATTCAACTTTAACTCAACTGAAGTAGTTATTTAACGTCTTTCTTAAAACCTAAAATTTTAATTCTTAAAGTAAAGATACCAAAATAACTTATAGTTCTCTTTTTACATTTTACCTCAACATTTCAGTGGGATTTACCCACATCCTACGCAATAATTACCAAATTATCGCCATTTATGGTTACATCTTTAATGGGAAAAATGGTCTCATAGAAACCACACCCAAATGCAATGACACCGTAGGTCCGTTCTGTACTACAAACTAAATTAAATAAGCTAATAAAAATGTCGAAGAATATGACAATTCACAACATAAGGAGTGATGAAGACAATGTTACCGACTCGGAAGTGTGAGTAGGCAATACGTCAGTTGATTGTATTTGCATTTAAATTTGCTATTTTCCTGACTTCAGTGCCTAAAATAATCCGATCAACAAGAATCTCAAACAATAAAGTCAACATCCAGAGTATTTGGCAAAAAATACAATCTCGGTTTGATTGAGACGAATAAATGTTCATGAATGGTAGTGAAAAATGCTTGCTACCGTTAATGCCCACTAACCCCGGGTTAAACAGAACACAACATTTAAAAAATGTCAATAGTACAGAAATCTGAGACATCCCGAAGATGGTATGCATAAGACGGTCAACATGGACCCTTCAATGAGGTATGTTCACACCATTCCATGGCCAGCGGTATATGAGACGCTTAAAAACTTCAAGATTGGAATGTGTTCCTTTACAGAATACGATTTTCTTTCTTCTTGTTTTTCGACATTTTAAAATAAAACATAGTCGTAAAATGATATGCAAACTTTATGATTTATCATATTTTCAAAAACTTCAATGTTTTTATTGACATTTTTAGAACGTCTGATAGAAAATGTTTTCATTCTCTAGCCCTACTTGAATACAAATGTTATCAATTTAAATATTGCTTTATCTATAAAATGCAATTATAAGATGGTGACTAACAAGCACAGTTAGGCTGGGTATATCCAATTGTGCTCAGTGTTGCTTATATGCTTTATATATATATGTCATCTTATGTTATCTAGATGTTCTATATCTATATATGTAATATTTTGTAAAAAAAGTATTTGTCACTAAAATAAATAAATATTATAGGTTATTGAATTTGTATGGCTAAATATTACTTGGAACGAGTTGTTTTGGCAAAGGACGACGAGCTTGCGAGTCGTCCTGCGCCAAAACAACGAGTTCCAAGTAATATTTAGCCATACAAATTCAATAACCTTTTTATTGTATACTTTCATATTGTTTTCGATCAATATTAATTGTATGACTATTACTTTTCATTGTATGTGTGTTATTTTTATAGCTTTTGATGGAATTCCTATCTTGCCATTCAGTTTCAGTTTGTGTGGATGATTATTTTGCGCGAAAACGACGTCGACGTCGGATGACGTCATTAAAAACATCAAGCGATTTTCTAAAGTTTGTTTACCATTCGATCTCGTTAAAAACTGTGGGTGAGTGACCATTTCAATTATTTTATAATTTTTTGCCATAAAAGGTTGAAAAAAAAACACGTATTTTTTTGTTGACTCTATAGGAAGGATTCCGTTATTTTTATTTGAAAGTAGTTCCTTATTTCTATTTCGCGGCTCTAAGCAAGCACGAGCAAAAGTTCCTGTGCAATATCAATGTGTGCAATATCGTAGAATATTGCACACTTAGCTCAATGCAAACTAAACGGGACAATATGAAAGTATACAATAAACATACATATACTTGCGAAATTCTTATTTATGTATCGTTTTCGTCAATGTTCAAAGAAGTTATTTTTTTAAAGCTTATACGGAATTTCAATATTTTTTCTATACAAGAACAGCAAGTATACTTAAATATAAATAACTGCATTTTGTTTTGATTATATATCATCTAAAACATGTAGTTTGAAGAAACATCTTACCATTTTGCACCTGGTCTTGTTTTAGTCCAATGTATTTCCGAATCTAATTCGTCTGTATTCGAAGCTCGGCGTATATATATATATGTGTGTGTTAGACTAAGCTTTATAGTCCTTCGGCCACATTACCACAATCAGACGTTTTTATCTACCATATACAACCAATGAAACAGAGTTGAGGCACTGAAGGGCATAATTGAATTTAGAGAAACAAAACATTAGTTTTCCGACAATTGTTTAACAGTTTACTTTTAAATTAAACAACATAAATCTCCCATCGTGTGCCTTAAAGACAAGGGTTTATATTTGACTGTTTTGCTTTTTACATGATCACCTCATGCACAGATTTGAACTTTTTAAACTTGGTATTTATCATGTAATACACAATCAATTAACCATGAGCCCGCATACATGGGAGGTCTTCCCTGTCAAACAATTCTCACACGATACAATAAAGAGTTACGTTTCGTATATAGAGGATCTTACATGAGTACTCATTCATTATTACAGTTATTAGAGCGAGTTGACAAAATGATATAATGCGGGGCTCTTGCCGAGAATTATAAATTCAATAATGAAGGAGAACGAGTGTTAGATTCTATTTGTTACATAACTTATAAAAAAGAGTATTATAACGTCACATTACGTCAGAAAACGTACATTAACGTGACGTCCATGGCGTTATTAACGTTATGTTATACCACTAGTGGAATATCGAAAATACCGAATGGTGTTATTACACTCCCACACCACATGTTATGTGATAAAACAGATTATCAACTTCTAAAAATGAAAAAAAAAGCATGGAATGTACTTTGCTCGTATCATGGAATAGCTTCTTGATATATACATATTACGACTCAGCTCGACTACAAGTTCTCGAAGACAAATGTATTGAAATATCAGTTTATAATCATTGCACATTTAGTATGTTTAGTATTTGGGACATGTTTACCTATTTATATTTCGCCACTATGCTGTCCTCTTTGCTTGTGTGATAACCCGACAGATGTGGACCTTATGATGGCGTCTACCTATATTCTTCAAAAGAAGGTAACGTTTAGTGCCTGTCTTTATTCTTGTATTGGCATGCCCTTAACTGTCTGTTTTATAGCTGTGACTTCAGCCATGTCATTAAATACTTGCATTGTGGCTTTCTAGACTTGTGTTGTTTTATAATCATATATACATGATCATTTTGTGTTGTACTTTTATCGGCTAGTGCTGCTTACAGCCTGGCGGGAGATTTCCTTATCGACACTATCCCGTTTAACTGGTATATAGGCTGAGAGTGAGGTTTTGTACACCCTAGAATCTAGTTGAAACACACAGCAATCTTTCTGTCACTCACCTTTCAAAGGCGATACCCTGATAACTATGTATCCATGTAATTGTCGTGTATTTTGAATGCATGTTTTGGTTGACTGCGTTCTCCTTTGAATACTACATTTCGTGCTCGGCATGTTAATCTTCATTTTAGGAAAAACCTTTTCATAAACAAAACCCGGATCGAACATGGTCATAATGTGGTACACTTGTAGCTCTTTTCTGAAAAGGTATGAAATTAAAGCACATTGTGGTGGTACCTTTTATATTTCTTTTAAGTCGTTACCCTTTATCTGTAAGATATTCACTCTTACTGTACATTATTGGTTGACCATAACACAGTCCAACAATATGATATTTAAAGAGGCACACGAAAGCACATTATCTGACTGTTAAGAGGGCAAGATGCATTCAAAGATGAAATCCTTATTAAAAACTGGGGAATAATTGTTATTGTTGTATGGAATTATAAATAGATTTTATCTACAGCTCATTTGTTTTGCTAGAGCGTGTAACGATGTAAAAGACTTCGCTGATCGAAATTAATTTATAATTCATAAAAAGAAAACTTTCTAATTTCAAACAACATAGACATATTGCACAGTTCTTCCGCAGCGACGAAAACGTTCTCATTAGGTGATTCCGCCTTAATTCCATTAAGTGATGAAAGAGCTTATATTAGCAGGATTTTAAAACGAATATTTCGACAATAAAACACGTTTAGAATACTTTTTTACTGACAAATGCTATAACCTGTTTAAAATTACATATTAAATGTTTTAATTTTACAATATGCAATCTTTTTAAGCCAAAATTAAGGTGTTGTTATCCAAGATGGATGTTCCTGAAGTTAAACTGTTTTACCAAATGCCAAAAACATTACTTGGTCAATATATTAGGCTACATTAGTAAGATGAACATCATAAACACAAAATGGTTGACAATCGTGTTTTCAATAATATAAGTATTTGTAAATAATCGCATGCGGCGTCCATTACGGGAATCCAAAATAGATTAATATTATAAAGGTCGAACTACCTGCCATGGTTATTGCTTTGGTACATAGCCCATGTCAATGATCCTGTCAAGTTGTATCTGTATATACAGTCATTAGATTAGAGTTAGAAGTATATGCAAACAAATACAGGCTTCGAAATTTGGTTCCTATGAAGTTTAATTAGGGTCAACAACTTGAAATAACAAGCCGACCACTTAAAAAAAGAATTAAATTAATAATGCAAATACTCGTAAACTCCCCTACTTACAATTGCTGAGATACAGATTAACAATCTAAACTTTACCAAGGTGGGTCATTGCTGTTCGTGGGTATGAACAGAACAGAATAAACGTATACTCGGATTTAAACAATAATATTACTCGCATACAACAAGTTCACAATATATAAATATTGCCAGAAAAATATTAACAGCGCTAATAATAATACACGAGGCCAGACAAACATGTACGCTATTCGCTCAATTTGATGTGTCGGTTGAAGGCGACTTACAAAACACAGCAAAACAAGAAAAAATCAAATTACGTCGATAGAATAATTAGATCGACCAGCGCCAATAGTGCAAACAAAATATATGTTTTGGAAAGTTCAGTTCACAAGGGAGTTATTCCCTTTTTCTTAAACCATGTATTTTGGTAAAAACACATAAAAGCTACAAACATTACCTCAATTTGTCTCTATACGTTGCTTACGAAAAAAATCACAGAAAAACACAACACCGATTGTGTAGGTAGCAGCTTTTGATTATAACAAATCATCCAATTACCTCCGTTTAATGTTTCCATAGCATCCATAAAAAAGTATTGCTTGGCAAAATTTGAAACTGTTTAAAGGAATATGTAGTACTCATTGAAGTGTGCTTAAAAGCATCAAACATTGTTTAATTAAAGAAGCACTGTTCAAGCTGTCCTACTCCCTAAAACAGGCCTATTTGTTTGGGTGTGTATATATTGCATAGTTTAACACATTTATAAGTATATTAATTGAACTCTTTCAAATGTGTTCAATGATATTTTGATGAAATAGTATATTAACCTATGTTTCGCTTTTTTTATTTTTCATCGACAGATAAACCATTTGGTTTTCCATATCAAAAATCACTTCAGTCATTTTCAAATGCAAATATATTAATTATATTTATTGGTAATTGTATGTTTCTACAAGCACATACGCGTCTCAAGGTTCTCGTCTCTGACCGCAGTGGGTTCGAATCCCATTGGAAGCACGACTTGGCAACTGAGAAAATGTCGATTCTTACGAATGACGGGAGGTATACAGTACTAATTCTATCCAGTTAAAAAGTATAAAGTGGTCTGCCTCTACCAACAAAAATCGACCGTATGTTAATAGATGTTATTCAAAACAGTAAATAAGATCCGTTTTATATTTTTTAAAAACCTCCTTTAGCACTAGATCGACTTATTGAGTGAATTAGTGAACCCTCTGAACTATGAATCGAAATGCAGCTACTAGTAAGTAAAAACATATACGACACTCCACTATTACCCATGATACGTGCAATTTATCACAAGGTATCATGTAAATGTGAGTACACACTCCTTAGATAAATATATCGTGAATTTAATATGTTTGTATAACCCGAAGCAAAACATTGATTTTACAAATAAAAGACTATAGTATGAGCAAAATGGTTCGATTCATTTAGTACCATCTGTTAATCAACTTTTCTATAGAGAATTCGGATGTGAATGAAGTGTCTCCATGTTTGACAAATGTATTCAGAGTTCGGCTAAAGCTAATTAAAATAAGAAAAACGAAAACAGTAATACTTAAACACATATTTCGAGCCTATTGTATTAGGGGGTTGGGGTGGAGAATTTCTATAGGTAACTGTAAATCACTGTTGCAATTTCATGAGAACATTGTGATATTCAATTTTGATTCAGATTATGAGGTTCACCCAATAAAGCCTTTTTGTGTGCAGTAATATATAAACACACAACAGAAAGTTGTTCATTTAATGCTTTGCTATCATTCTTGTTCTAGAAACAATAAAGAAATATCAGACAAGTTTTGTATTTAAACTAGCTAAATTTGCTTTTCTAAATTACGAAGTTGTGTTAAGCTTTTCTTACCCAAGACAATATATAATATAGCAATTTATCATATACTTCCCTATAAATATGTTTTTTTGAATATACGATACGACATAGACCTAGCTAGTCTATACGACACATCAATCAGGATTTCGTTGCTGGGCAATAAAGCTTTATCACACGCGTGAAGTAAAGGGTGAAAAAAATGGAAATAACCGAATGTTCATCTCGATCCTTTTACCTGAGTGATACGGAAATAACCGATTAGTTACGATTGTATACGATTTGTCAATGGTATAGTTTGTCGTGTGCGTTTCATTAGTTACGTCCATCCTGTTTTCGCGGCAGATTATTGGCTATAGTATCATTATCCGTGGATGAAATAACCACTTATGACAATTCATTTTCATGATTACAAAATTTCAGATTCAATGGAATTCATTTTGAATAAGGTTTCGGAACAAAATAAATGTTATGTAACAATTACGCGACAGACATCAGGACATCAGAATGGACAAGATCTATTAATAAAATATTTTTTGTTCTCCCTGGAAAACAACGTAGTGAGTGAGCTGAAGCTGACATTTCGAAAAAGCTGAAGTATATGATAAATAGAATAAAAAATGTGTATTTTCATACCAAACCCTATAACAGGCCCTCGATCCATAGCGCTCTCGAGCTAAAGCTCTCGGGTTGATATGATGTCTCAAGCCTGGTATAGGGTGTGATACGAAAATACCAATTTATTATTCTCTCTGTAACACAAAGAAAAAACTACAAGCAGGCCTCAATTTATATAATTGAGTTTATCGGTCATGGAGCATGCAGTCAGTAAATAAACAAGATTCCCGTGCTTTTTCAATGCCCAAGTAGCGAAGGGAAATATGTCCTTAACTGATTTTAATTACTGAAACATTGAAACAAATGATAAATAAGCTAATATTTCAAATAGCGACTTAATTACTTATATTTGTTGGTGTTTCCAAGGATTATGTTGAAAGGCGTCGTAAAAAAAGGCTTATGCATCATGTGATATTAAATTAAAAGAAATCCGGGTGGACATATTTGAAATGGTTAAGTAAAAGGTTGGCGCGGCAGTGATTGACTTGCAAATGCAAACACGTATTCAGACACGTAATTGTGAGTCCGTTGCAGACGTTGGCATATGATATCCACACGCTGGTATAGCAGATGGAAAATGGCGATATTAACTGTCATGATATGAAGGAACGTCTTAGTTCTAGTAGAAAACAGCCAGCACAATCGGTTCCTGGTTTCAGCTGCTCTACGCCAAGGAGTGACAAATCTGCAACAACATCTTGTCAAGCTCGGAGTCAGAGATCCAGGTTCTCCAAGATGTAGTGTCGACTTTGAAGGCAGACTTTCTAGGCATGAAACAAAAGTACAGCGCAAATGAAGCTGCAAGATCAGACCAAATTATAGTGATAAGGACACTGTTTTAAAAGTAAGAAGTGATGTCTATCAGTTAGAATGTGACCCCCAGTGGCCTACTTTGCCACTGACCGTTCCAAGGCGGTAGCCCTATTGTCAACCCTTTTGTGTTTGTGATGTCGTTTGTATTTTTTATTATTTTTTCCTTTACGTTTGTCTGTTTGCGTGTTTGTTTTTGTGTTTTGTGGTTGACTGTCGTCCTTGAATGCTGCTTTCCCTGTCCGATATTTTCATCCTTCTTTAGACAAATAAAGCTGTGCATTGAGCGTATGGAATCGGACAAATCTTCTGATGTTGTGTCTTTAAACAACGAACTAAAGCTAATAAAAGACTGTGCGTTCATGTGAGGAGAGTATTGATGCTGCCAAATGTCGTGAAAGTGGGCACACTCAAGAAATGTCAAAAACAGTGTCAACACGGGCGGAGTTAAGCAATAAGTGCGGTTATCAGTGCAGCATCAGGAATCTACTCATGTGTCGCCTATCATTGTTTAATCTGATTTTATAATTAAATAATGTTGACTATGTACGGAACTTTACGCCACTATGTTAGTGAGGATGATAGTAGCAAATACAGTTGCAAATAGTAACACACTGACTACACCAAAGTCAGTTGATGAAATCGCCCAGGTAGACAAACCTCAAACTATTCAAAGGCCTATTTCAGTTATGAGATCGGAAAGGAGTTTTCACCGAAGTTACAGTATGTCAAATAAAACAAATGATTAATCTGAGGTTTTGGACGATTCGGGTGATTATGTTAGAAAACGTACTAAGCGTTTTTATATTTGTGGGTTTAAACATTCAATTACCGAGACAAAACTGGCGGCTTTTGTCGGCAAGAAAGGTCCCAAAGTGACAAAAGTTTCAATTTTCAAAAACAGATACAGACCGGTTGTTATTAGGCTAAATGTTGAAGACGACGAAAACGCAAGCGTGCTGTGTGATCTGCATTGTGGGCATAAGGGAGTAACTTGTAGACCATGTGTCACTCAAAATAGTTACAAACACAAGTATGGTAATTTACATAATGACCTGAATGTAAGTCCGGGTAAAGGAATAGAACGTAATGACCGTTATATGGCCTCAGGGTGAACGTGGAATGAGACCAGATTGTACAGCTGCGAGTAATATTGGCGTTTTGGGCGCGAGGGACAATAATAGAGGTGGTCGTATTCCAAGATATTGTTATGAAAATGCAAGAGACTTGAATGAAATGTATGACAAAACCGAGAACCATGCTCGCTCTGAAATCACTGATTACAATTCATATATGGAACTGGACAGTTACGTTACAGGTTGCTAAGTGTTAGATGTAACATCACTTCTGTTTAATGGCTGATAGTAGTACATTAAATATATTGTCGTGGAATGCAGCTGGTCCAGTTGTTTGTATTTGTGAATTGATGTTCAGGAAAGAAAGTGTGTAGGTATATGTGTTATTTTCGAGCATTGGTTGTATGAAACGATTTGCATGTTTTGGTAAGAATTGATTCTTCATACAAAAGCCATTCCGTATCGGATAAAGATTTGCTGATCCTATGTAACAGAAGGGTTGCCAAAGTTTGAGTGGCTGTCCTATGGAATATAAAACATGACATTTTACCTATAGACGATGATAGAATTGTAGGTATTCAATATGAAATAGGGGTTAATATGTACGCCTTTTCCAGAATCACAGTATTTCAAAGTATAGAGAATACTGTGTAAAATTAACAAATATGTCTAGTCTGTATGACGAAACGTGTGTTGTAATTATCATGTGGGACATGAATGAGCATTTACAATCTAAGCATTACATTAAATCCAATGATTATAGAGGCGTTTGCTTAAGTAGCTTTTTGAACGATATTAATATGACTTCTGTTACTCCTTTTGACTGGTGTGAGGGCGCGAATAGTACATCAAATTTGTATCACCTAACGGTGAAAGTATAATAGATAATAGTTTAATACCCAAAGAAAAAGTATAATGTGTTATTAATTGTGGAGTTTTAGATGATCAAGAACTTAATGTTTCTAATCATCGTCCTGTAATTTTTCGATTAGAATTTCAAAATTTAGTTATTTCAAGTATATTACATAATGATACGAATGGCCGGATTAATTGGTCATATGTATCACAGAATACATTAGACCAATATGAATAGTGTTTAAAGGGAATGTAGCTACACAACCAAACCACCATTACTATTGAGAGTTCCGAAATACTTGAATAAGGGTGAAAGAATTATCAAAATCGGATGATAAACAAAAACGATATGATCATTTGAAATTTCTGTTGAAACGGATATGGAAGCGGCCATTTTGAGAGCTATGACATCACGGTTCTAAATGACCATATATGGAATATTTATAAATATGAAAATGTACTGATTTATAGTGATAAAATGACAGCAGCTGTATGAAAAATATGTAATACTTAATGGTTTTAATGATTTATATGACCAGTAAAAAATCATTCATTGGCAGTGATTTTCTTCGTTTAAATGATATTTATCAATATTTTATATATGGTAATATGGAACTATGACGTCATAGTTCTAAAAATGGCGGCTCCCATATTCGTTTTAAAACAACCTTTAAATGGTCATATCTTTTTTGTTTATCATCCAATTTTGATAATTCTTTCACCTTTTTCCAGGTTAATCAAAACTCTAAATAGTAGAGGTTGTTTGGCTGTGTCGCTACATTCCCTTTAAGATGGACGCTGTACTTTTGGCAGATGATACTTATCACTTAGGTTCAAAAGATGACACAGATACTTTATACAAGGATAAGGTTATTTCTTCTTTTCTTGATTTAGATCTTTCGATTGAAAATGGTAAATTAATTAGCAAAATCTATGACAACAGAGATGATTTTAATTTTGACATTGTTAATTATCCCCACTTGGATGGGGATGTTCCCCGAGCAACTTCTTATGGGATGTATGTGTCTTAACTTATTCGTTTTTCTAGAGCTTGTACTCGAGTTGAGGACTTTAATATTCGTAATCTTTGTATAACTAAAAAGTTACTCAATCAGGCGTTTGATGTTTGTCTATGATCTTTCTTGACATGCCCTTAATGGTTTATTCTCTTACTGCTCTGGCTTCTGCCAAGTCACTGAGTACCTTCATTGTGGCTTTCTAGGCTATTGTTTTTTTGTAATATATTTACACGAGCATATTTGTTTTTTACTTATATTGCCTATTGATGATGCCTTGTTGGTTAGAGATAAGATCATGGCGGGGATTTCTTTATTGTCCTGTTTTAATTCGATGACAGAAGGGTAAGTGTGAGGTTTGGTGCACCCTAGAACCGGTTTAAACGCGCAGTGGTCTACTTTGCCACTGACCGTTCCAAGGCGGAAGCCCTATTGTCAACCCTTTGTGTTTGTGATGTCGTTTGTATTTTTTATTACTTTTGTCTTCTTGTTTGTCTGTTTGCGTGTTTGTTTCTGTGTTTTGTGGTTGACTGTCCTCCTTGAATCCTACTTTCCCTGTCCGATCTTTTTATATTTCTTACAATAGAAGTTAAATATTGCGTACATTGAAAACTAGCTTCCAAAAGTATTTTTTATTAACGCTTTTGTCCTACATAGATATAATATAAAGAAATAACAACAGTACAAACTGTTATTAGTAAGATTCATAACGGATCATTGGAAATAATCGGCTGTCCTGGCATCCAAAATATGTATACTTCCAACCCAACACAACCACAATAAATTAAAGAGAAACATACATTTAAAGGGAATAACATCGCCTTCCAATAGTCTTTCAGTACATATCAGAATGTTTTCTCTTGTTTGGGCCACTTTTATACGAATATATCAATCGTGATGTATACATACTACCTTCAAATGGAAGTCTCTAAATTCATCTGAAGTGAATAGAGACGTATATCTAACACATATGTTTGGAGAAAATAAAAAGATCCTAACAGAATGAACACAAGAAAGGTTAACGACTTATGGAGAATGTGTTATATACGTCCATGTAGTCTGATAGTTTAACCTGTTTTACCAGTTCAACACTAAACATGGTTAGTGAACACCGGAAGACATAATACTGTAGATAAAACGGTCGAACAGGAAATGTAGCTTTCAAGGACCAGTCAACCACAAACAACAACTATTAACAAACTGTAAAGATGAATAAAAAGCAAGATATGATATCACAAACATAAAAGGGTTGACAATAGGGCTATCGCATTGGGAACGGCTAGTGGCAAAAAAGGCCATTTGAATTTTAAACCAGCTACTAGGGTCATCAAACCTCACTCTTACACTATTAGGTTTCATTCTCCAACAAACATGGCAGCATTAATAGGCAATAGAACAAATAAATAATCATGTATATATAATACAAAAATGCAATTTGTTATATTTGAATATTATGACAACGTTTCTTCAGCCCCCAACCTCTGGTTTGAGACCGAATATATATAAAAGAGTATGAGAGCGGACCTTTGGAAACAGCCGAACACGATACAAACGAAATATTGCAGTCTCGGTCATTTGCCATATATTATAGTATGTAAAATGTGTAATTAATGGTGGTGATGACTAAAATTATTCATTATGTTTAATATAATCTAGATAAGCTTACTTTTAAATTATACATTATCCATACGCACGTGCATTACATTCGGATTAAAAGACATTGTTTATAACCATTATCGTTCAGTTCTACATGATGTAACTACTTGTGTTTAGCTCGTGAAGTCCTATGCAGAGCCTTAAGACAATTTCAAGTTCCGTGAAACACATGAACAAAACAGTTACACAAATAACATAATTTCTATTTTTAACTACAGGTGTCATTAGCAGGAAGCGTTAAAAATGTTTCCCGAGATATATGTCGAAGACGTCTCGACAAACTCAAAATCGCCTTGCTTGAACGCGTATTAAACGACGCCCATACGTAGTAAATTACATATTATAGATCTATAAGTACTTAAAATCAATGGTTCTGATGAAGACTATCTAAGCTGGAGATCAATAAATGCAATGGAAGAGCTTAGCCCTTTCAACAAACCGACTCTGAAACACACACTAATACGTATGAATATTGACAATAGTACTATATAAGGTATTTGAAAACATGTGAAGCTTCATTTTTAAATGTCATACCTTATATAGAAAATGCAAGCACAAGTTAGTTATGCTTATGCTTGCCTGTATGCCAATTAACCTGGCCTAGTATTAACACACGCTCATATGACTTTCTGCAGGAATATAAAACCAGTGGAAGGACAATTTTCATTTAAATTTGAATTCTATAGGCCGACACGTATATACTAAACCGAATGCAAACAGCTTCATGTACAGCTCATGTAATGTCATTTTGAAAAATGCATCAGTTATACAAATAAAACATATACAGGTTCAACAACAATAAATCTAAACATAACTGATGCATGTACACTCGCGGTGTGAAGTTTTATACTCAACTGCATACTCGCCAGATCTCTAAAATATGGAACTCTTTTCACAAATGGCCCTCTATTTGCAGGGCGTTCGTTTCTTTCTGCATATTAATGTAAACGTTTGCATCCAATCCAGTGAGCATCTGGAGATCACGTCACATGGTAAATACTAGCGATGGGGATATATATGTTTGACCGTTAAACACCAGGATGTGATTTTAAAGAGCCAATGAAATTAGAGAACATGACAAAGAAAACATATCCCCATCAATATGTATTTGAAAATATGTTGTATATTTCCAAATAAAAAGGAACCTGTTGTGTATCCAATAGTATGCAACTGACTTATAGTAAGCAATTACTTCGTCGGAAATCAAAATGGCTATTTGTAAATCGGTTTCAGATTGATAGATGAGTTCTAGCAACAAAAATGAGAAAAATGATCCTATACTACTATTTGAGTTAAATCTGCCTACTTGATACACTATAAATATATCTCGTTTATAAATGGACACGCGGCAATCTTGATACATAAACACCCTTATGTTGCCATATTCTGTTTAATTTAGTAATGGCTACAGTTATACGTGATTTTGTGTGCATTACGTGTCCGACTATTAACTTTTATACCCAATCCAACCCCTACTCCAAGAAGCGAAAACGGGGTAGGCTGGGGTATGAAATAAGCCTTCGTTTCGGCTTAAAAAGTTTGCATACTGTAAAAATAAAACATTTAATAGGTCATTTTAAAGAGGTTATCGCATTCTTTTCCGTTAATATGTTTTTAAACGTGTTTTATTGTCGAAATATCCGTTATAAAATCCGGCTAATATAAGCTTTCCCATCGCTAAATGGAATTAAAGTGGGACCACGTAATGTGTTTTGTTATTGTTGTTTTTTGTGTTGTGGTTTTGTAAAATGACAGTTTGTATTTTTCCAACAGATACTTATGTTATGCAACTTTACAGTAACAATGACATTCCAAAAAAAAACAAGGCATCCGATGCATATTAAAAGATTGCTGTGACTCCCTTCAATAGTTCGTTGTAAAACTTGAATATATAATAAAAGTAATTATCTTAATATAATTCGTGCTTTTTAATTGATGACTGGTTCTTAGACTAATACCATGCCAACACAACGTCGACATAGTAGATTAATATTAATATTTGAAAAATATGCAGTTCGTCGTGGTATTATATATTACATCTACCTGTGTGCATTTAACCACGATAAAATTCTAAAATCATAATTGTAATGTAACCATTAAATTCTTTGTATTCAAGATCCATAGCTTTCTTTACACGTAATCATTTTCTAATAATTCAATTAAAACAGTTTGAATATAAGATTTGTCTTTAGTCGGTTTTATATGGCAAGGGTTTATATATATATCATGTACATTTATAACAGTTCTCACCTATTAAGACTGGACTATGAAGCAATGATTTAAACAGAAGTATAGACATGTTGTTAACAACTAACCACAAGTATTTGCTTTCTTAAAACATAGGAACTAATTTTAGAAGACATAACGACTAATTTTCGTCAAATGTAACAGATAAACAGAATGGAAAATCATTTCTGGTTGGTGTAGTTTTTTCATTCTAAAACTGTTTCTGTATAATAACGACGATCAACGAAGCCCACGTGACAGCAGCAGTTAGTCCAATCATGGAAGCAGAATTATCAGGAGCTGAAAAAAGATTTTTGAAACAATATAAATAACTGGAAACATATTATTGCAAGTTTCAATACGTAAAACCATTGATTGGGTTACATGAGACAATAGCAGTGTATACTCATTGGTAATCCTGTTAAACATGCGAATACGTTAGACCTCATTAGCATAATTGATGGCCAGACAGATTGTGGACCCTATGATGACGTCAACCTAATTCTCAAAGGATGTTTGTCTTAAATTGTGTCTTGTCGTACACCATTACGGTTTGTTCTCTTGTTGCTCTGGCTTTTGCAACGTCATTGTGTACTTGCTTTGTGACTTTCTAGGTGATCATGTATGTGTTATACTTATATTGTCTATTAACTTGTTTGTTAGAGAATATAACATGAGTAGGATATCTTTATTTACACAGTCCCATTTTTTGGGATGACAATAGGGTATCGTACGTATGTACTTTCTATGATCGTTTAATAACTTATTGGCAATGCTTTTTATCAGGTCATATTTCGAATGACGTTGGTATTACCGAGTTCAACATAATTTGTATAATTTGATCATTGATCCACCTCTTATTTTATAGTTTATACAACATTAAATTGCTTATACCGAATGCAACGCTTTATAAATGTAATGAAATAATGTATTATCAATGATTGTCCACAGATTTACCTTTTTCTGCGCATGTTGCACCAGTGTATCCAGCGTTACATGTGCATATGTCAGGAGCAGTGCAGGTTCCAGTAGCCGAACATGGAGTGGTGCAAACAGCTTAAATAAGATATGACTACGTATTTATTTCTTCAAATCCTTCAAAACTGCACAAGTGTCTGTATAATGACTAAACAAAACACGAAGAGAACCGTATAAGAACGAGTATGTGCTTGGCACTTCAGCTTGTTCTTAAACGTTTGACCGCATACCTTAGTAAACTTTAAAAGCCATGCCTAGTTCTACATCTATGATTAATCTATGTTAACCTTTGTAAATTTTCTGCAACTATGACTATCACAATTTGTGTTCTATGGTGACGTGATTTACAAACTAAACTAAATTATAACTCTTCTATATCATTTTTATAAAAATGCAGTTAGGCTATGTATCAAATGATCAACTGTTGTCTTCAATCCTTTAAAGGATCATTCTCGTGTTGCTCTGGCTTTTGACGTCGGCGTAGGCCTCCCACTCTATCTCTAGTTGTATGTGTAATTTGCGTTTACATTTTCTATATCTCATACATTTCATGTCCTAGATCAATCAAAATTGGTCATGAGATGTTTTATAGTATTAACAAAGAACCGCATACGTCCTTGGCTCCCATCGAACTTTGGCTCCCATCGAATAGTGTGGTTGCCTATATATGTACAATGCCCCATTTCACATCAAAATTAGGTTGTAAGCTGTGTTTACAGATCTTTACCTTTTACATTTTGTTGTCCATGTCCAGCAAAATTTAAAATGCGCACGGCTTTCTTATAGTAATAGCTGGAGGGTTGAATAGGTAATTGTGTCTACAATGTAAAACTATGTGATTCCACAAATGTTGATACCTAGGTTTGACTATACATTAATATAGCTCTCAAATTGCTTGTCCTTGCTAAATATGTGCATATAATTCCGTATAGCATATCTAGATGGATGCGTAAGTAATTAAGGATCAAATGAATCATGGGTTCTTATGGAGTTCCAATTAGGATTAGCCTATGAAACTTGCAAAATGTGTGTGAAACATCAAAGCTGTTTGAAATAACTTTTTGTTTTACGATTCGTATCCGTAGCTACATCAACTTTGGGCATGGAATTCACACTTCACCCCCACATAACACATTTTAATATTTCTTAAAAATGCATATTTCTTGTTGTTTGTTTAGGAACAGTCAAGAATAATTTGGGGATGGGGTTTAGCTCTGAAGGCACTATCAACTAATCTTTTGTGATGCTTGGGTGGGAGCAAGTTCAAGGTGCGCATTGTTATTTTTTTCGTTCATTAGTTCAATTATATTGCAAAATGTCTGTGTTATGGGCGTAGTACATACATCTACTCATCTCAGTTATCCACCCACTTTCCCTCAAACCATAGTTCCTGGGCCTAGATTGTTTCTTTATTCAAATTGTTTAAGGTTACAGAGGGTTCATCACCCTCATCCCTCATCAGCTCCCTTTCTCCCATTCAGTTTCTTAACATTGTCTCTTTCTCGTATGTACACATTGTTCATAGATCTTTCAATGAGCATATCTGCGCTGTTACATCTTTAACTGAGCTCTGATAAAGCAAATAGCCGAACTGCACTGTTCTCTGACAGCTCTTGATGGAATGAAGTAGGGTGAAATTGAGATTCATTTGGGTTCCCTATCGTAAACTGTTCTGAATATATATGTATGTAGTGTTTCCTTGAAGTGTTCTCTTTGTAATGCGTCTAACTAAACAAATATGTCTGATTGATGCTATATACATGTTATATACAAAACAAGTATTTACTGAACTACTTGAAAGAATGGTCCAGGACTATTGTTGAAAATGATTTGCTTGCAAAACGGTTAAAGATTTGTTTCAAAATATCCGGTGTAAAGCATTGTGTAGACCAATTTGATTTTGTCTGTTTGCAATGAACTGCTTTGTTACACGTCTTAGAACTCTATATATACATATATATATATGTATTCACCATTTCGAATTCATTGGCTGATTTGGTTTCTGATGGGTAAACTTCTGCTTTGAAATACGAATGCTCTAAACATTTTACTAAATGGCTGATTGAGACAATAATAAATGTCATACGACATAACTAACATTTATTTCTTGCTATGTGCTTACAATAACGCAGTTATATTAATGTCTTAATACGCACCAGTGTCGCACGTTGATCCTGTATAACCAGTAGCGCATGAACATGTATCAGGAGTTCCATCGGTACAGGTTCCACCATTCGCACACACACCAGACGTAGTGCAGTCAATAGCTGTAATTCAATCAAACAATGATGTCAAGACATTCAGGGATAAGATAATATCTGAGTTATAATTGGGAAAACATATAAACAAAAGTGCGTTCACGAATGCGTACTACAAATGAAAATATATTTGTTTTCTAACTTAAATCCCATATTCACTATCAACTAAAATGCATATCATACTCATTTGTTATACTATACTATATTCAATTTCGAAGAATTCGTGTTTAGCTCATAACTGGGTTTCATAACTGGGCTAGTAACTGGTAACTGGTTTCATAACTGGGCTAGCTCATAACTGGGCTATCTGGATGATATACTTACTTTGGATACTCATTTATTTTCTTTTATGGTTCTTAACATTTATCCTCCAGAACAAAAAGTCAAATCAAGCGTTTCGGAATCTGTCTCTCCGTTTCTTGATTTACATCTTCTTATTGAAAATGAAGTAGTAATAACTACAATTTATGATAAGCGAGATGATTTTGATTTCGATATAGTTAATTATCCACATTTGGATGGGGATATCCACAATACTGTTTCTTATGGCATGTATATTTCTCAGTTAATTCGTTTTGCCAGAGCTTGTAGCCGTGTTCAACCTTCGTAATCTTAACATTACTGAAAAACTCCTCCGACAGGGCTAACGTTACCATGAGGTTAATTATTGTAACACTGATCTGCTCGACAAATATAATAGCAATCTTAAAACACTTCTTCGACGGGGTTTATCATAACCCGTCTTTTATGGAGATGTGATTTACAATCTTAGGAAGATTATCGGTCGTGATAAATTTTCATGAGTTATTTATTAAAATTATTTGAAAATTTATAAACAGAGGTTGCGACCGAAATATTCTGCGGCGCAATACATGCTCTTTAATTGTGGACCCTTTTACAGTTTGCCTCTTGATTTCCTCTTTGATTGTGCAATGACCAGACGGGCGGTGGATTCTATGACAACGTGTTCCTAAATCCTTTAATGCGGGAACCGTTTAATGAATGTCCTTCACTCCGTTGTGTCGTGCCCATAACGGTTTCCCCTTGATGCTCTGACTTCGGACAAGTCATCGAGTACATATGAGGTTAGCTTCTTAGGTTTAACTTATTTATTTTTTATATACATGAACAGTTCTGTGTTGTTTCTTATAACACATATCTACGCTTTCTCTAATGTAAAGGGTTAACTCGGCGGGGTTTATTTTTATTTCCGCTGTCCTGTTGTTTATGGATGACGACAGGGTAAGAGTGAGGTTTGGTGCACCCTTGAACCGGTTTAAACATCTTTCAAATCTTACAAGTGCAAGGTTGTGGTTCAAATCCCGTTCCGGGCAACTATGTTTTTATCATATATATTCTGGAGCCGTATATATTGATCGATGTTACCTGTACGGAGGCTAAATAAAAATGTGAAATTTTAGGTATCGATTTCTCCTTATATACCGACTTTTGGGGTGTTCGTCGATTTGAAACTACTTCACACGTGACTCATTCATATTCATGAGTTATTACCAGTTAAAATAGGGACTGTACAGCTTTAAGTAACAGCTTAAAACCTATGTACGGAGCAGTCCAACATGTGATGTCTTTATTCATAACTGCATTTCGAGAATAGCTAATAGCTAAATAAAAGGAAACTCGTCGGTAAAAACACATACAATTAAAGTAGCATTGTCACTGGTATTCCAAAATTACTATTATGAAATTTTCTGAATATTGAACAAAGGGAACTATGATAAATATAAATAAGTAGACGAACACTTCCTTGCTTTTATGTTGAAATAGAAGACGTCAGAAACAATCACGCAGCATTGAAATAATGTTAATAAAATATTAAATAATATGAACTTTTAACAAAACAAACAATTCAATACAAAAATGAAATACAAAAACATTTGTTTTAAATAAATTAAGAATACCGATATTAGTTCAATAAACATGTCTAATGGAATGACTATGCTATTTGTTTTCTAAATATTTTGAATATTCATGATAAACTCGATCGAATTCGTATGATCTCTTTTCGAAGCTGTGATATACTTATAAAACATGATTATCCAACAATGATGTTAACTATTTATTTAATGCAAACCATGACTAATACAAAATCTAATTAAATAACAATTGCGTTTGTTATTTTTAGCATTTTTCAGAATTGATAACGTTATGTTGTTGTTGGTTTCAAGGCAATACATACAAATACATAAAACAGCATACAAATCACGTGCTCCTTGGCGGCTACAGTGGGGTTGTAAAAACTCGTATTTCTTGAAATTTGTTTCAAATATATTGTATAATATTTACTGATATGATAGTGAAAATATAAACCTTTATTGCCATATAATTTAATTTACTTGATTTATAAAAGTGTAATAACTATTAAAAATGTCCACGTAATATTTGAACGGTCCTCGTATGTATGCAGTTACATAATTGTACCTGTTCCGCATGTTGCTCCTGTATATCCAGTTGCACATAAGCACGTATTAGTGCCAGAACAGGTTCCACCGTTGGCACATACTGGAGAACAAGTTACAGCTGAAATAAAACAAAAAGAAAACATAAGGATGATGATATAAAATCACAACGAGCCAGATTTACAAACCTCACATACGAGCCAGATTTACAACCCTCACAAACGAGCAAGATTTACAAACCTCACAAACGAGCAAGATTTACAAACCTCGCAAACGAGCAAGATTTACAAACCTCACAAACGAGCAAGATTTACAAACCTCACAAACGAGCAAGATTTACAAACCTAAACGAGCAAGATTTACAAACCTCACAAACGAGCAAGATTTACAAACCTCACAAACGAGCAAAATTTACAAACCTCACAAACGAGCAAGATTTACAAACCTCACAAACGAGCAAGATTTACAAACCTCACAAACGAGCAAGATTTACAAACCTTAAAAGCAAATATAGTATGACAAAATACCAATAGCATCATTAATTTTTAAACAAATAAATAGTATGTTCATGGGTATGTGTACATAGCTACCCGTAAGCGATTAAACTGAACCCCGAGCAAAACATTGAACTAAAAATAGTCTCTATCAATGAAGCCTAGTGCATAGATTTAGCTGATTCGCACGAATCTCCTGTCAATCCAGCTGCGCATGTGCACGTGCCAATGCCAGAATAGGCTCCACCGTGTGTACTTACAGGGGAACAAGTAACAGCTAAACCGAAAGAACAACATATATCATGATGGAAATATCACAAACGAGCAAGCAAAATTTTACAAACATTTAAAGCTACAGAACAACAGACATTGTATGACAAAATACCAAGAAAATGTATATACGCCATAGGGGTGGAATACTAATTTCAGTTTAACGCTTTTTGCATTGTGTGCCCTCTTAAATTTGTTGACGGTTATAGTGTATAATGCGTTAGTGTCATTCAAATAAGCCGGAACAGACGGATGTTACTTGGTGTAATTGAAATTAGAAATAAAAATAAAATAAATCAGTTAATGTGTATCGAGTAAGCTTACCCGCCTGCAACTCTTATATACATATTTGAACTCAAATATTCGCTATCCATGACAAAATGTACATAATTGTACCTGTTCCGCATGTTGTTCCTGTAAATCCAGTTGTACATGAGCACGTATTAGAGCCAGAACAGGTTCCACCGTTGGCACATACTGGAGAACAAGTTACAGCTGAAATAAAACAAAAAGAAAACATAAGGATGATGATATAAAATCACAACAAGCCAGATTTACAAACCTCACATACGAGCCAGATTTACAAACCTCACAAACGAGCAAGATTTACAAACCTCACAAACGAGCAAGATTTACAAACCTCGCAAACGAGCAAGATTTACAAACCTCACAAACGAGCAAGATTAACAAACCTCACAAACGAGCAAGATTTACAAACCTAAACGAGCAAGATTTACAAACCTCACAAACGAGCAAGATTTACAAACCTCACAAACGAGCAAAATTTACAAACCTCACAAACGAGCAAGATTTACAAACCTCACAAACGAGCAAGATTTACAAACCTTAAAAGCAAATATAGTATGACAAAATACCAATAGCATCATTAATTTTTAAACAAATAAATAGTATGTTCATGGGTATGTGTACATAGCTACCCTTAAGCGATTAAACTGAACCCCGAGCAAAACACTGAACTAAAAATAGTCTCTATCAATGAAGCCTAGTGCATAGATTTAGCTGATTCGCACGAATCTCCTGTCAATCCAGCTGCGCATGTGCACGTGCCAATGCCAGAATAGGCTCCACCGTGTGTACTTACAGGGGAACAAGTAACAGCTAAACCGAAAGAACAACATATATCATGATGGAAATATCACAAACGAGCAAGCAAAATTTTACAAACATTTAAAGCTACAGAACAACAGACATTGTATGACAAAATACCAAGAAAATGTATATACGCCATAGGGGTGGAATACTAATTTCAGTTTAACGCTTTTTGCATTGTGTGCCCTCTTAAATTTGTTGACGGTTATAGTGTATAATGCGTTAGTGTCATTCAAATAAGCCGGAACAGACGGATGTTACTTGGTGTAATTGAAATTAGAAATAAAAATAAAATAAATCAGTTAATGTGTATCGAGTAAGCTTACCCGCCTGCAACTCTTATATACATATTTGAACTCAAATATTCGCTATCCATGACAAAATGTACATAATTGTACCTGTTCCGCATGTTGTTCCTGTAAATCCAGTTGTACATGAGCACGTATTAGAGCCAGAACAGGTTCCACCGTTGGCACATACTGGAGAACAAGTTACAGCTGAAATAAAACAAAAAGAAAACATAAGGATGATGATATAAAATCACAACGAGCCAGATTTACAAACCTCACATACGAGCCAGATTTACAACCCTCACAAACGAGCAAGATTTACAAACCTCACAAACGAGCAAGATTTACAAACCTCGCAAACGAGCAAGATTTACAAACCTCACAAACGAGCAAGATTTACAAACCTCACAAACGAGCAAGATTTACAAACCTAAACGAGCAAGATTTACAAACCTCACAAACGAGCAAGATTTACAAACCTCACAAACGAGCAAAATTTACAAACCTCACAAACGAGCAAGATTTACAAACCTCACACACGAGCAAGATTTACAAACCTCACAAACGAGCAAGATTTACAAACCTTAAAAGCAAATATAGTATGACAAAATACCAATAGCATCATTAATTTTTAAACAAATAAATAGTATGTCCATGGGTATGTGTACATAGCTACCCTTAAGCGATTAAACTGAACCCCGAGCAAAACATTGAACTAAAAATAGTCTCTATCAATGAAGCCTAGTGCATAGATTTAGCTGATTCGCACGAATCTCCTGTCAATCCAGCTGCGCATGTGCACGTGCCAATGCCAGAATAGGCTCCACCGTGTGTACTTACAGGGGAACAAGTAACAGCTAAACCGAAAGAACAACATATATCATGATGGAAATATCACAAACGAGCAAGCAAAATTTTACAAACATTTAAAGCTACAGAACAACAGACATTGTATGACAAAATACCAAGAAAATGTATATACGCCATAGGGGTGGAATACTAATTTCAGTTTAACGCTTTTTGCATTGTGTGCCCTCTTAAATTTGTTGACGGTTATAGTGTATAATGCGTTAGTGTCATTCAAATAAGCCGGAACAGACGGATGTTACTTGGTGTAATTGAAATTAGAAATAAAAATAAAATAAATCAGTTAATGTGTATCGAGTAAGCTTACCCGCCTGCAACTCTTATATACATATTTGAACTCAAATATTCGCTATCCATGACAAAATGTACATAATTGTACCTGTTCCGCATGTTGTTCCTGTAAATCCAGTTGTACATGAGCACGTATTAGAGCCAGAACAGGTTCCACCGTTGGCACATACTGGAGAACAAGTTACAGCTGAAATAAAACAAAAAGAAAACATAAGGATGATGATATAAAATCACAAACGAGCAAGATTTACAAACCTCACAAACGAGCAAGATTTACAAACAGCAAGATTTACAAACCTCACAAACGAGCAAGATTTACAAACCTCACAAACGAGCAAGATTTACAAACCTCACATACAAACCTCACAAACGAGCAAGATTTACAAACCTCACAAACGAGCAAGATTTACAAACCTCACAAACGAGCAAGATTTACAAACCTCACATACAAACCTCACAAACGAGCAAGATTTACAAACCTCATATACAAACCTCACTAGCAAATATAGTATGATAAAATACCAATAACATCATTAGTTTTTAAACGAATAAATAATATGTTCATGGGCGTGTGTACATAGCTACCGTTAAGCGATTAAACTGAACCCCGTGCAAAACATTGAACTAAAATAGTCTCTATCCATGAACTCTAGTGCATAGACTTAGCTGTTTCGCGCGAATCTCATGCCTATTCAGCTGCGCATGTGCACGAGCCAGTGCCAGAACAGGTTCCACCGTGTGCAAATACAGAGAACAAGTAACAGCTAAACCGAAAGAACAAAATATATCATGATGGAAATATCACAAACGAGCAAGCAATAATTTACAAACATATAAAGCTACAAAAAACAGACATAGTATGATAAAATACCAAGAAATATATTTTATGTATACCTTGTAATTTACACTCAGACATGGCTTCTGGCAGTGCAATCAAGCCATGACTTATTTCTCGAAATACATTTGTGCATTACATATGCAAATGAGGACCGAATCTCTGTGTACAGTACATCGTTTAATCCTAATATTTTGCATGGTATATCATACGATAAGTTCAGGCACCTTAAATATTTATCCTTTTCTGAAATCTTACTTTATAAAATGCATCTTAGTAACGTTAAACGTAGTTTAAGGTGTCGCATTATTTGTAGAGCCGCGTAATGTAGCTGACGTCATGAAAACAACAAAGAGAAGTCAATATTTCTCTTACAAATTGCCGCCGTATACAAGGTAAATTGAAAACATTATTGTGAAACTATCACGTCGTAGGTGTGTTATGGGAT
This sequence comes from Cyrtodaria siliqua, assembly GCA_037043455.1. Lineage (NCBI taxonomy): Eukaryota > Metazoa > Mollusca > Bivalvia > Adapedonta > Hiatellidae > Cyrtodaria > Cyrtodaria siliqua. The sequence goes on along the minus strand of JAWPHD010004547.1, from coordinate 56,938 downwards.
AAATAGGATCTTACCCTCGTGACTGCGTATTATGGACTTTAATAAAGAAAGGATACTCGGCAGAGCCTCGTATCCTATCATTTTATCCAGAGCCTCGTATCCTATCATTTTATCTAGAGCCTCGTATCCTATCATTTTATCTAGAGCCTCGTATCCTATCATTTTATCCAACTCTTTTTTTTAAATCAATAATGTAAGATCCTCTGTATAACTGTGAGTAACATTACAACTGTTTGGTACTACATCTTGAAATTAAACATTTAATCTATGCAATACCGTGTGCGGTGAAGTTCCTCCATTACAAGAACACGTAGTTAAATATCAGGATGAATTGCTGAAACAATGGATGTAACACACACGAACACGTTGCTTAATTCATAATAATTACAAACTGCGAACAGTACACATATTTACTGCATTCCACTTGGTTAGTCATTTTTAAAAATGTCCTGCTATTTCTCAATAACACGTCAAAATAAAGTAGTTCCACTTGCACAGGCGCATACTAAAGTGAAAGTCAAACATTTAATTTGAGGCAAAAGGGGTCCGGGTTATGCTCGGGCTTTCATACACTATATCAGGAAGAAAATGTTGAACGGTTCCGACTTCCGAGCTTCAATATGTGCCTAGTTACGATGATGCAACGAAACATTACATGACGTCACTTTTTTAAACCGTTAACTTCACCGAACGAAAGGAAATAAACAGTGGATTTAAATGGACGTGGACTCACTAGCATAATACAGATTAATATACTCAGTACGCGGTTTATACAATTTGTGACCCATCAGTGACGTGTTATACTTCGATAACATCGCAAAAAATGAAAAACAATCCTTAAATACAATACACTCTTGAATATTATACACAATAAGAGATGACGGATTTATGTTACCGAATCAACGTAATAGTGGATGCTCACCAGTACATGTTTTGCCAGTGCCGGTAAACCCACTGTTACAGGTACACGTGAAGGAGCCGGCAGTATTTGTACACGCAGCATCTGTATCACAGTCATCGGTATTACCAGTACACTCATCTATATCTGAAAATAAAGAATGTTTGTGATAATATAATAGAATGAATGAAAACAAATTATTTTATAACAATGACTTTTTTTGTAAGTTTGATGTTGCGTATTACATACGTGACCACCAATAATAATGACAACAACCATATGCATATTTCACAATGATTTCGGATATTGAAATTTGGTTAACTGCAATGTCTGCAAAAACAGTGTTATTGGCAGAACACTCGCCGTTATTGAAAATCAAAGTTGTTTAGCTTGTGTTACGTGTTCAGCGTAAATTTGTGTTGAAAATAATGACTTTATACATTGGTACTCTGTTACCTAATATATCAGAGTACTCTATACTGGGTAACTAAACTTCAAATGAACATTTACTTAATAGTGTAATTGTCATCGTATATAGATATATAATGCTCATTTCTCGCAAAGACAGACAGACAGACAGACAGACGGACCGGTATACAGACAGACAGACAAACAGATTGGTTGTTATTCTTTTTATTGACATTTTCGTTAGATTCTACTCTAGACAAAGTTGTTCATACAATTACGTTAATTTGCAACAAATAAAACTGATAAAACTGATAGAGCAAAACAGTTTTCAGAATACTTGTGCCTTACACAGTAGCGTGTCCGTGGCCGAATGGTTAACGACGTTGCGTTGTAAACCTTCGCCTCTCACCGCTGCGGGTTCGAATCCCACTGGGAGCTCGACTGTACAGAGGGTAAGTGTGAGGTTTGGTGCACCCTAGAACCGGTTTAAACCCCCAGTGGCCTACTTTGCCACTGACCGTTCCAAGGCGGTAGCCCTATTGTCAACCCTTTTGTGTTTGTGATGTCGTTTGCATTTTTTATTACTTTTGCCTTTTCGTTTGTCTGTTTGCGTGTTTGTTTTTGTGTTTTGTGGTTGACTGTCGTCCTTGAATGCTGCTTTCCCTGTCCGATATTTTTATCATCCTTGTAAGTGAGGAAGTGTCGATTCTTACGGATGGCGGGAGGTGTACAGTACTGGTTAACAGCGTCAAATGCATTATGTTCTCAATGCATTTCATTTTTGAATATTTGCCCTATGGGAAGAGCTAAAACTAACACTCATTTCTCAATTTCATTTTTCATAATGATCATTTTGTTTAATGTGTTATTCAATTATACGTGTACATGCATATTTAAACAATAGACAAGTATCAAATGCATAACGTGTAATTGCATGTCAGTTGTTATATAGATGTATCTCATAACTTGCTGTCTGGGAGTGTAAGGCCGTCATGTATTTATCATATATCACTAGTGAAATAAACTTGCAGCTGAAGGCTGAATCAGCGTTGACTTTGGTATATGTGTGCATCGGAATCGTCTCGTCGATTTCCGTAACGTTTAATATACCGGATTACGAAAATCGACGAGGTAGTTCCGTTATTCGGTATCGTATCGAGACGATCGAGTCAACATACGACGTCATCATACAAACATACATAATTACAACGTCATCATAGGACAACGTTATATACAGGCATCTACACTTATAAATGCTTTAGATGAGGATTTTTTCTTTTTGAGTTATGTGATAAATAGAATCTCACAATCGTGCTTATTTAATATTGAATTTATTAAACACTTAGGATAAAATTGATATGATGCTCGGCACAGTGTTGCATCCTATACTTTTATTCAACTCTTTTAATAAATTCAATACTAAACAGGCACTGATGTTACATCCTCTATATGTCATATAGTTTCTGTTTGCATTTTAAAAATTACGATGTACAGTGGTTTCACATTTTAAAAATATGTTTAATGTATCGTCAAACTAAAGCAATACTCCAAAAAAAAAAACAGACATGAAATATAAATTATTAAATCGCATTCAAGACAAACAGCATTTCAATTACTGTAATCCTATGTACATAATCAAACAAATAGTTCTAACCCACGAGTTATTTAATAAAACATCTTAAAATCCTTTTGAGAGAATTACAGTTATATAATCGATATGATTTCCTATACTTGGTGTCCACTTCAATTGTTCTATGTAAGCGTTTCACTAATGCTCCGCTGCAAATGTTCTTGTTATTGATATACTTCAAGCCATATATGGAATATTAAATGGCTATTGAATGAAATTAATGTGTTTATTAATATTACTATGTTACAAATCTTGAATATAATATAATTGATAATTGTATCTATAATAGCTGTGTAGCCTTACCATCACAAGCCTGACTGTTAGCAATATACCCAGCTTTGCAGGAGCATGTCTGTGCATTTTTACACTCCGAATTGTCAACGCTGTCACAAACGGTGGAGTCAGACGAACAGTCATCACCAAGAGCTGATAATATATGTATATATTTAAAGGGAGAGAAATTGAACTCACTACGGCAACTTTCTAAATTGAGATCTCGTGAGACATTCACGTTCACAAGGCAGAAATATATATAGGGAGAAACATTTGTGAACTACCAAGGACAGACAACCTTCGGACGAGCTACGTCAGGACGCCTAGCTATGATGAGATACACAGAAATCAAGCGTATGAATTCGCTCCTTACTAAAGTTAGCTGCAACACACGTTGATGAACTGTATCTCTACATCATAACACACTCGTCTGGAGGCACAATTAACATATGGACGCATACATACATACAAATATAGCTCATATGAGTGGGCCACATTTAAGCGTTCAACCACACACAGCTATATTGAGACAGTGACAATGAAAGGTGTCGGATCTTGGGGATACTGTGAATTCAGTAAATATAATAAAGGGAGAGAATTTGAACTCACTACAGCAACTTTTAAAATTGGGATCTCGTGAGAGATTCACGTTCACAAGGCAGAATTGTATATAGGGAGAAACATTTGTGAACTACCAAGGACAGACAACCTTCGGACGAACTAGGGCAGGGCGCCTAGCTATGACGAGATACACAGAAAAATTCTATGGAAAATGTATCATATGTTATATGTTTAATAACGGAGATTTTAATTCATATATGTAATATTCTTGTATTAAACAGAACTTGTTTTATATCAATTATATGGAATCAGTATCGGATAGACACAGGACGTATTGAGGTTTAAATTATAAGGTCTAGTGTATCAATACCTTGGTTTTAAACAGAAATTGCTTTATTATATATATTACATGGAGTCAGTGTCAGGTAGACATAGGACGTATTTATATGTTTAAATTCTTATAAAATAGTGTACCAATATCCTGGTTTAGAAATGTTTCATATGTTATATGTTTAATAATTGAGATTTGAATTCATATATGTAAGTTGCTTAGATACTAGTATTTGGTTGTTACAATTTTGAACCCGTTCTTTTAGTTCAGTCGTCGTACAATGGCTTATACCAATAAATAATAAATATACATTTATAACTTATCTGTTGTTGTCGTGTTACCCCCATGAGAAGGGTGAATGTTAAGAGAAATGACATTATTGTCGCTTGAGAGAAGCGAATTAGACGATAATTGATTTCTCTTTATGTGAGTGATTCTCATAGGGGGCGCACTCTCAGTGGAGTGCACATGGCGTGTAGAACGCCAGTTTTTTTGCCATTCAACGTTGGATGACTTACCAGTCAACACGTTCAAATTTTAGATTCTTTGTAAATCTTGCTGCAGTAACTTATTACATATTATGGATTTGAAGACATTTTAAGATATGTTGTCCGGCTGTATTAGTTCCATTGATTATTGAAACGTTTGTACTTTTGATAGTTAAAAGTCAAGTCCGAGATCTTATCCTGAGTGATACCTTGAATAAAATGTTATCGGATACACGTTTCCCATACGTGGGTTTTTCGCGGACGGCTAGGTATTACATTGATGGTGCTCTGTTTAAATGTGGAGCTGGTGCAGTAGGGATGACATTTTATATCTTAGAAATGATAACCTTTGTTTAATACAGTTTATGTTTAATTTATCACCATTAAAATTTGCATAAATAATTCCGTCGAAGGAAAGTGTATTATAAAAGGGAGAACGCTGGGTCGGTTGTATGCTAAAATAGTAGATATAAAATTGTATCTCCTTTGCTTATTCAGTAGTCAGGAAGTATTGCGTTTGCTTTATATGTACTGTATAGTTCGCGTAAGCGATCTGGGCTCAGTTTGGCTTATGTTGCAATAATAGACTGGTGCAAGTCTGTGATGAGCGATTGCTATTTTTGGGTGTAGTTTCTTATGTATCCTATTATAAGTTGAAGGTGAAGTGTTTGTTATTAATTAATGTTAATAAGGTCAATCAGTCGGTCGTCCATGGCGTATACCAATAAATAATAAACATACATTATTTTATAACGTATGTGTTGTTGTCGTGTTACTCATATGGGAAGGGTGAGTGTTAAGAGAAAATCATAATGGAAACCAATAAGAAATATACATAAAAATATATCGATTATTACAAAATATAATGGTTTAAGTATGAGTTCTCTAACCAATAGTTAAGCTTGGAATTCAATAATTGAGAACAAAACAAATAAACAAAAAAAAATTATAAAAAGGAATTAAGATGATGAAAAGTAAATTTCATCTATCATGTTGACAAAATATATTTGAAAATACATAGTATATACATACACATTCATATACATAGCCTAAGCTGCTAGTTTAAATATGTCTTTAGTGTTTCTATATCACAATGTTCTCATGAAATTACATGTCTAAAACTATCGCAAATGAACTTCGTCCCCGGTAGGTATAAGCTCAAAACATGCATATGTATGCATATGTTAGGATTGATATATTAATTTGCATATAATAATAATGGTATTACTTTCTACTGGAACTTAATTATGAAGCATGATGGATTGTGTTAAGTAAGAGGGAATATTCAAAGAGGTCTGTATCTATTTTTAGGATTTATATTCAGTCTATCTATTTACTGTTTTTCTTTAAATATCCTATGCTATCTTGACATGTTCAGGTATCTTATTCCATGGGGATCGTTCTGATTAAAATGTACAAGAGGTGTTTACCTTAACATTTATGTTCAAGAGTTTATTTTTCAGAGGAAGTGATTATCATAAAAAAGCGTGATTTAATTATGTGAGACTGTCATTTAGAAAGTATGCATTTAAAAATAATCTCCAATATCACTCGGTTTGCTTTAAATTACATTTTGAATTAGTTGCATACTATTTTCCAATTTTAAACTTATATGTTTCTAATGCCACAGAGGTTTACCTTAAATCAAATAAGTCCACTAAATCCATATCATAATTGCTTAAAACTGTGTTTGAGATTTAAATAAGACCGTATATATCATATTAAGACAAAAATATAAATGTTGTATTTAAATTTTGAATGTTATCGGAATATTAAAATTCGACAACTAATGGGACGTTTCCTCGTATTTTACCGATGATTTTACAATTTCACCAAAAGAAGCGTTTTATTCATATTTTGTAAGACAAAAGCATGAATAGTTATTATTGTTGTATTACATGTATTTCATACCAAATCAAGATATATTTGGTCAAAATTTAGATTTTTCCATCATTATTTGCAAATTTGTGTGTTTTGCCCCTAAATTTTAAGTTAAACATGTATTGAAAATTATTTTTTAGAGTCGAAAATCATAACAATGCCTGCAGCTGATGTTTTGAACTAAAAAATTTCTTAAATTGAATAATTCATGTTAGTGAAATCGCAAAAACCAACAAAGAGCAAAACAAACATATATTCTACATTTTTACGTTCATACATGGACATATCAGATTAGTATAACCTTACAAGCATTTTTCTTTAATTATAAATATATAATTGCGGTTATTTTTATAATAAAACATACGGATGCAGCAAAATTAGGAAGCAAATACTAGTTCATTTCATAATGTGTTATATCGAAGGAATCATTTGCCTAAAATTGAACATATTCGGGGAGAATTTCAAGATATTTAAATCAGTTACTAAATGAAAGTGTTACGTTGTTAGTTGAACACCTTTTTTAGGCTAATTGATTTCGCCCTTGATCGCAATTATCGCGCGTTAACCTTTTTCCAATACACGACTTTACTTTTGTGATACATTAGTGTTTTTGTCATCACGCCTAATATTTTAATAAGTTTTATAAAACAAATGTCAATGTTATTATCACTAACACATTTAAATTATCATATTTTATCACAATACAATTTATAATCCTACAGATTAAGACACATATATTATTGAACTGTAGCATATGTATATAAAAGGTTTAGTCTGGACCACAGACTCAACTGTGTCCTAGAGCGAAACTTCGAAGCTGTGTCCAGAACGAGGTTCTAGGCAAGAACAAAAGCTATAAAAATCGAAAACGAGGCTGTGGGCCAGAATCCTTATTTTATATACTATTACATGTACCTATTATCAGATTATAAACCACACTTTGTGAAAAGAGAATAAAACAGTTTTTCAGACAATACATTTTTTATATATCTTTACTTAATCTGAAATTGTTGTGAAAAAAAATAAACTATTAAGTTGTTTCATTTTTTTGTCTTTATTTTTTTGTAAAGTATTTTCAGTTTTTTTATAATGTTCGTCCTCAAAATAAATAAAGAAAACGTTTTTCAGTTTTACATTTGTATCGTGCAATCTTTGATTTATTGTTCATGTTAATATTTTTAAATAGTTACGCTGATGTTAAACGCTATTGCTGTTGATGTATGATCGTTGCGTTTGTATGATGTACGTTAATCCATTAGACCACGGCTATTTATTGATATCTTGTAGCATTTTTAACACTAAATAGGCATTATGTAATAACTAGCGCACACACAAACTCATCAAGCGCTAAATAACAAGTCGAGATATGATTGTTTTGAGGCGGAATATTGGTTTCATATTGATAACATGGATAACATATACTATTACACCAGACAATGTTACTTTACATGTGCGACAAGATGGACTGTATATTTATTGATTCATCGCGAGTTGCGTTCAGACAGGTTAAGTTATTTTGCATCATAATCAATGGTAGTTAGTATATTATTTTCTCAAGTAGCGTTATAGTTCAGTGGATAGAGCACCGGGCATGAAATCAGAAGGTCATGTCTTCAAGTCCCGAAAGAGGCAACTTTTTTTTCTTCTGTAAATCATATTATTATACCTCACGTTTACACTCCTGTATAACTTGCCCATACCCTTAGCCTGAAGCATTTTTTATTGTTCACCGGTAAACATTTTTTATTATTACCTAACTCTCTATATAAATGGTTATCAGACATTTCTGACTGTTTCCCATTATTGACGTCACAGGGGTGAAACAGTTCCACTGTTGCCCTCCTGACAATGAACTGTTTCATGCGCGATCTGAATGCGCGAAGAATTATCGCATCGGGATAACACAATTAACATCGACTGAATGATTTTCATATAATCTAACCCAGCAGTTAAAAATAATCTATTTATTATAGTTTAAATAAATTAAAGTATATTATAAGCGAATTGTTTTAGCTTCGGCGGATGACGTCGACGTCATCAACACTTTATTGACGTCATGACTCAACGTCAGAGTAGTCTTTTTTGTTCGGAGTCAGTAATTAATATTTACAGGCTAAAAGCCCTAAAATTTAACCGAGGCAAATACCTCATATGGAGGTCCGGTGGCATGCACATCGCGCCCAAACTCACAACCACTTTGTTTTCTACATGCGAGTTCCTTTAAGTGCATTTTCAGTTCAAAGCACGACGGTTTTTTTTCTTTCATTGATTGATTATGTTTCGATAATGAAGTAGTTTATATATAAAATATGTACATTCCGTAAATTCTACCGAGGAAACTGTCTCGGTCTAGCCATAACTTAGCAATTATGAAATATAATCAAATCATTAAACTTTCTTAAATTTGTTTTCCTACAGCTAACTCCAATTAATCCCGATTTGCAATAACTGATTATATAGAGAATTAGGTAATAAAACAGTTATTTCATGGGTGTTTTTGGAACAGTCAGAACTATTGTCCCTCGGTATCGGCTTCGCCTTGGTTGACATTATTTTCCTCAGGTTGACAATATCCAGTCACCCTCACTGGGATGCAATATAATGTTCCTGTGTACAGGTACGATGTGCACTGGTCAATGTCTATACAATAAATGATTTCCTGGGTTATATTTGCTCGCTTAAATACCCGATTTCGACATGAGCTGGTAAACATGAAGTTACAAATAAGGACACGCCTACAAATAAGAAATCGATTGATATAGATACTCTGTAGCTTTAAGTAAGATTATAAGAACGTGCACTAGTAAAATTCGTGAGTATCATAAACTGTGTAATGAATGAGGATACATAACTTATAACTTTGATTATTTTGTTTAAAGTATGAAGGAACAAAATGTATCGTAACACCTCCTACCTGATGATATCGTAAACATACTGCAAACACACGAGCAAACGAAAAGGGCAAATACTAGTCTCTCCTGAAATGAAGATTTTATCTTAATCAAACATCAACAAAACGATTCATGAAATGCATCTCGTTTATACATGTTATATATACACACGAGCAACTTTGTTTACTTATATTGCCTATTAATGTTGCCTTGTTGGTTAGATAATAGTTCATGGCGAGGATTTCTTTATTTACACAGTCCCGTTTTTTTGGGATGAAGTAGGGTAAGTGTGAGGTTTGGTGCACCCAAGAACCTGGTTTAAACCCAAAGCAGCGTTTGTTACCACTGACAGTTCCAAGGTGGTAGCCCTATTGCCAACTCTTGCTGTGTTTGTGACGTATTATGCCTCTATTCTTTATTAACATTGCCTTCATGTGTGTCTGTTTCCCTGTTTTTGTGTTTACTGTGTTCTGTGAAAGCTGCATTTCCTGTTCGACTTTTATACTTATTTTTGTGTGTTGAAACACAAAGGGAGGCGGCCATCTTTGAACGATGACGTATATGGCATACTGATTAAATGCCTTTTAAAGCAACGAAAATCACTGGAAATGAAAAATAAGCATATTATTTATACATTTTACATCTGTATATTTATTTTTAATCAATTTACAATGATTTTTTTTGTTTTATAATATATTGTGTCAATATACCATGTATAGTAAACAGGTGCGATGACGTCATCGTTCAAAGATGATGCCTCCATTTATGTTCTTTGCAAATTTTAAATAGGTCATATCTCATTTGTTTTTCGTGGCATTTTGATAATTCTTTCGGCTATTTTTAAGGTTGTCAGAGCCCTTTTAAATAGATATTGATTGATAATAGTGCATCAACCCCTTTAATACTTCCTTGTGTGTTTTATTTACTAGGAATGTGCGGCAAAATATATGTTAAGAAAACTTCGACACAACGGTGTTCAATAATAGAAAAGAGACATATAATACAACACAAATTCAGTAAGTATTACATGTACAGTAAAGGTAACAAAGGAAGCAACGACCACAAACACTAACAGAAAGTTGAATGTTTTACTGAATGTTTATGAGAGGCAATATAAGATGCAAAACCCCACACACACCCTAGCACATATTCTATATATCAACATCCTGAGAAATGAGCCGACAGTACACTTAAATGTTGTTGTAAATTTATATAAAAACACATAATTAGAAACACACCCGGATGTAAACAAAATTGTACTGAACAACCACAGCAGCCATAAAGAAAACCAGTCTAGGCTTTGACCAAAATATATATGATGCCTTCAGTACGTAGTTTAATCATATGAATAATGTTGTAAATTACTACAGAGATATAGAGGATATTTGCTTGTTTGGAGTGAATATACGATTCATTTTCATCCAGGGTTGAGGTTTACTGTGTTCTGTGAAAGCTGCATTTCCTGTTCGATTTTTATAATTAATATAACTCACGAATACTTTAGGACGAGTGGAAATATGCGAGTTTCCTCACTTGCAGATGAAAGTCAATCCTATATTCACGACAAACCAACAAATTTTCTATTTGATATATACTCACAACCTTGAAATTTATGCAGAAAAATATAATGCGACAAAACAATGACGATAATAACGTCAACAACGGCATTACGTCATTTTCCGTATTTCACATGTGAAATATAAACAATGAAAATATAAGGTTTCATTTTAATCATAAACTCCACTATTTCAGTGGCAAATATATAATAAAATGAACTATATAAGTTATGATGTAACATAGATGAGAAAAATATACAGTATCAACGTATTCCATATTTACAAAAGGTGTTCAACTTATAACGTAACACTTTCTTTTTGTAATTTAATTAAATATATTGACTTTTAACCCGAATATGTTTATTTAATTAGCAAGTGTAATGATTCCTTCGTAATACAAAATATGACAATAACGTGCTTCATAATTGTGCTGCATCCATATTTTTGACAAAAAAGAAGAGAAAGCGATTTGAAGCAATATTATTTAGTTATTTTATTATTGCACCAATAGCTTATCCTATGGAAGAATAACGAAATCAGAATTGAGAAAAAAATCAAAATGATACAGCATTATTATATATAGGTGCATTAAAACTTTGTATCCATTTGTTCGACATTTAAAATAAAAAGAAAAACTCATAAAATGATAAGCCACCTTTATGGTTTATCATATTTTCAATAACGTCAATGTTTTAATGACATTTTTAGAACGTCAGCTAGAAAACATTCTCATTCGTTTGCTTTATTTGAATACACATATGATCATACATGCTTGTGACAAACACTTTTCGTTTTCCCTAATTTTCAAAGAAGTAATTTTTTAAAAGCTGACACAGAATTTAAATACCTTTTCTATATTATTGTGGAGATCAGCAAGTATATTTAAACATAAATAATTAAATTTAAATTTTATTTTATATCATCTAAAACAAGTAATAAAAAACATTATTTTAAAGAAATATCTTACCATTTTGCACCTGGTCTTATTTCAATCTGCCGTATTTCCAAATTTAATTCGTCTGTATTCAAAACTCTGCGTATATATATATATGTGTGTGTGTAAGACTAAGCGTTATAGTCCCTCCGCCACAATATCACACTCAGACGTTCTTATCTACCATCTACAGCCAATGAAACCGAGTTGAGGCACTGAAGGGCATAACTGAATTTATAGAAACAAAACACTAGTTTCCGACATAACTCCAAAACATACGAAAGTATTCATAGTTTATACTATACTCTTTGAAACAAATACTATTTAGACAAAATAATCTAATTTGCAATGAATTGTTTGACCGTTAACTTTTAAATTAAACAACAAAAATCTCCCATCCTGTGCCTTAAAGACTAGGGTTATACGCGACAAATTTGCTTTTAAGATAATCACACTCGTGCACATACTTGAATTTTGTAAACTGATTTATCATGTATAACCCTGCGCCGGTGTACATGGGAGGTATTCCCTGTCAAACAAGTCTCACACGATACAAAGTGTTATGTTCCGTATAACTGATTACCAGCTTCTTAAAACGAATTCTTAAAACGAATTAAGTATTAATAATAATAAAAATAATAATAATAACAGATGGAATGTACTTTGCTCTTATGTTTTGCTATAACTAAAAGGGGAAAAAATCGCGATAATATCATTTGCTTAAGTATACCCTGTGTATTATCCGTTTTACCTGCGTTACATGTAACATATAGAGCTTCCCCATCGGCCTACATTATCGCCTTAATGGCCACCTTAATTATATGGCACTCCTTGTCTTGAAAAGAAAAGTTTGTCTTTCTGGCTCCAAATTGACAGACCCCAAGTTCTGCATTTCTTCAACCGCTAAATATCAAAGTGAAACTAGTTTCAATTTTCAGTATTAAAATATATATTAAGTGTTCCATTTTGAAGGTGTGAATTCTCAAGGTTTTTTATTTCAGTCATTACAGTTTATCTAATCAGTGATTGAACTTTGATAAACAGTAGTCTCGGAATAACTAGACATTTTTTAATCAATCATAGCTTGGCTTATTTAGTTGACACGTATCTAAAGAACATCATAAGTATTATGTTTCTCCAGTATAATTCCGACACACGCCACAATGCCTCGTCGATTTCCATAACAGTTAATACTTGATTAAGTAAACAAGTGAATACATTCCGAGTGTGACGGAAGTATCATCAGTTGTCATCGTAGTTGTTCATCACGTACATTACTATGTTTGTCACGGTGGCACGGTGGACGTACTTACTGGGAATAACTATAGTCCCACTTAGTAACCGTTCCTAACGGAAGCTGAGGAGAAATCGAAAATAGCATTTCTTCGGTTTTCATTATTTTATAGAAATGGCGTCCTTTATCATGTTTGTCACTAAGAAAGAGGACAATTAAAAGTTATGTTAAATAAATAATTCATAGGGGCTTACACAACTGCATTTGAAAAAAAAGCATGTATTAATTATGCTTCCTTTTTCACGTGTTGATGTTTTGAAAACAATCCAGGAGCGCGCTCTCATCTTGTTTAAAATACTATACAGTAGTATGTGATTTGTGAGAAACTAAGTGTCCTTGGTCCAATCTCACTGATAGTGGGAGGCATTGTATGGGAATTTATTGCTTAAAGTGTCTTTATTTACGACAATCTTAAACGCACTAATGGTTTTATGTGTATATTCCCTATATTAAGTGAACTTCGGCATTATCAAGAGCCATCTATTCTCAGAATATACTGACTGAATATAAAACGCACTAGTATCAACTCCATAATTTATGTTTATGCTGTTGGAATATTCGCCAACCATTTGGAATAAAACTGCTGAACTTATATTTTCTATTTTTTAAGTATTTGAATCTTGATACCTAACTTGTCTTAAGGGTTTATTGGTTGGCTTTTATGACAAGCAGTTACGCAGTTATTTACCATGTTATTTAACATTGTTTAATATGAAATATCTTAAAAAGCAAACAGTTAAATTTCAAGCTGCATTAACTGTCTCGAAATAATTTACAATTGGTTTTACTGGCCTTGTTATTGTTTAACTTCTGACGGTATTATGCTATGAATGTTTCCGAGAAAATGATTTCTTTGTGCGATGTAACTGAAGACAACGGGAAAAGCACGTGCATTTCATAACAACAATGTGTTATGCAATAAATCCAGATATGCACCTAAGAAAATGTTAAATGTTGACTCGTTATATGGATTATATCATATTTTGTTCAAAATACCTCAATCAATTCTCACTTTTAAACAGATTTGTTTTGTGGTTCGTTTACATTGACAATGAGTATAAGAGAACCCATGTTAGAAAAGGAAATATACTTGCCAATGATAGTACCTGGCTGTTAAAATAATAATCTAGATTGTCATAGTAGGTGTATCTATCTGCCTTGATCTTAACTTGTTGTGTGTTTTTGCAGATGTCATATGACGAACAACTCGATAACGTATCTTTCAAACTAGGATTTAACGTCGATTAAAGTAAATATTAATCAATATAATTTACATGGGTGACGCTTTACGGAGGATTGTATAAAAATTAAAATATAATGTAAGAATTAGTAACCATGTTCGAAAAATTCAATAATCCTTGAAACAAATCGGTAAATGCCAATCTGAGATGTAAACTGTCAAGCAGTTGAAACGCTGGCTTAGTTCGTTATCGATCAAAGGATAAGAAGCATTGGGGAATATTTTCATTATCCTGATATATTATATTTTATCCGTCATGGTGATCAATTATCGTATTTTATTATACTTGTGGGGGACGCTAATACATATTTTCCCAGTGTTTTGTTCCATTTTAAGCTGATAGCATTGCAATTTGAATACTTTAATCTGACGTATCAAAATTTAGTTAAACAGCATTTAAACCCCAACAACCAAACTATATTGCAATAATATATAGTAGCATCTATAGAGGATTTTCGACTAATGTCCGTATGAACTTTTTATTCTTACACAATTCTATCTTACTTTTACCTATAAACAACAGTTGACTTTTTTGCATTAAGTTTTCAACCCATAATTCCCCCGAAAGTCTTCTATGAGATTAATAACATTTTCAAACGATCCACGATACCATCTAGTCTATGATAAAAGTGGCATCATCAGAAAAAACAATGCCTATTTAAGTTATTGTTTTGTTTTTTTATTCCTTTGATTGTACGATGACCGGACTTACTGTTGTCACTATGATGACGTCTACATAAATCCTCAAAGGACGGTATGGTTTGATGTTTGTCTTAAATATTGTCTTGTCGTACTCTTGTTGTTAAGGCTTATGTTTATATTACATATTAATGCGGCCTTCTTGTTAGAGAATACAACCTGGCGGGATTTCTTTATTTAAACTGTCCCGTTTTATTTGGATGACAATAGGATAAGAGTGAGATTTTGTGCACCTTAGAACCTGGTTTATACAAACGGCATTTTTTTTTGCCACAGACTGTTCCAAAGCAGTAGCCTTATTATCAACTTGCTTGTGTTTGTTTTTTGTTTAATGCGTGTTTTGGTTGACCCTAACCTTTAAAAGGTACCTTTCTTGTTCCAGCTTTATCATAGCTTCCAAGGGATCCCCTTTTCAGTATTTATTGACATTGACACTAGCTTTTGTTTGGTGCTGTGTGGCGGCTGTAAAGGCGCCCGACTCAGATCACTAGTGTTATTACTTACTGGTATTTTGGGATCAAAATTGTGTTGCTTTTAAAGTAGAAGAACACTTAAGTCGGTGACAGGGTGCGTGAGAGGTGTCTCATCTTAGATAACCTCTCATGAACAGACTCGATAAAAGCGAGTCTGCTACTTTTCTCTTTTGTTTGTTTTTCTTGCTTCCAACTTTTTTTTCCTTTCTTTCTTTATTTACACTTTCTAGTTTAATTTTGCTGAAAGCGGGATGATGAGGTTTTGTGCACATTTTAGCCTCGTTTAAAAAACCCTATCGGCCGTTTTGGCACTGCCCATTCCTGTGCGGTACCCCTTTTGTCACCCCTTTATGTTTGAAATGTCGCATACACATACTTTATTCCGTTGTAATTGTTCGTTTTTATGTTTTTCACACTTACCCTACTGTCATCCCAATAAACGGGAGAGTGTGAACCTATTTTTGCCAGTATATCGGATCTTGTACTGCGTCAATTAGTAATTTGATCAAACATGACGGCGAAATTCAATTATTTTTCGTCTGTAAATGCTCATATTCAGAACGTACTAGAAGATGCAACATTGAGTTACTGTAGGAAGACTGCATGACGAAATAGTGTATAGAACATATCCTGTAAACATAAAACAATATTCCAGCTACGCTTGTCCTTGATAAGTATGCGATTGCTTACTAGGAGAGTTTCCGGGTATCGCAGGGCGTCCGGGTAGCGCAGTCGTAGGGCCTCGCCTCACCAATGCAACCCGTGTTTTATTCCGTTGTAAGTGAAAAAGTACGGTGGTCGTCCACTCGGACATGAGGGTTTTCTTTTGGTTCTCCGGTTTCCTCCAATATCAAGACCACGCAAGGCTGTCACCCGCGCTATCGGGATTGATTTATATAAGCTGTGTTGCTTGTTTCATAATTGATGTAAAATAAGTAAGCCTAAGGTTTACTCTCTTGGATTTGCTTGTTGCTTCCAATGAATCACTGTAAGTATGTATAATAGGAATGTTGCATTTAAAAAAACACAATATATCCCTTCGAGTCCGATTGTATTTTTTGGGGGTTGGGGAGTGGGTGATAAAGCTTCTGTATGAAGTAAATATGTAAAACAATCTGACACAATAACGATGACACCGAGTTACTGATTCACGCATAACCCGGTAATAACATGGGGGTATTAGGTATTGACCTCTATCTTGAGGAATTAGATGAGGAATTAGATGTAATGTTCTCCCAGAGAGTGGAATTAAACAATCAATTTATCTATTGGTCTGGGTAAGCCCTCAAAGGAATGTATTAGTATATGCATTACTGTTATAGAAAACAGAATCTACAGTTGATATGTAGTATATAAAGCTAAATTTAATATTACAAAAATGGTATAGTTAATTGTACAAAGCTGTATTAATTGCTGTTTTGATGTCTTATTCATTCCATTCCATTTGGGAATTGTATTCCTGTAAAAGTGTCCATGTCATAATTAAGATAGAAATAATCGATGAAGATTTCATCTGATATTAACTGTATTCAGCTCATGTGGTACTGCTTTTTTATTAACACCAGGTCTGTGGTCATACGATGGACTCTCTATATATATCTAGGGGCCTTACAATATCGATCTACTTCTTGAACCTAATATTTTTAACTGGGCTCGATTTATATTGGAGTGCTATACGATAGTTTTACACATGGGTTACGGAACATTATAATCATTAAATACTGAAATGCATTAACTAGGAATTAGCAGGTACCTGTAAATTACCTTCGTTCTAGCATTAAAACAACCATATCCTGGTATGTTTTACTAACTAATAAATGGTTGCTTTTGCAATTATTTCCTGTATAAATAAGAATACTTTCAAACAATATGATGTTCAAAGAAATGGCTTGAACTATTTGCAAATATTTCCACATGTTAAAACACATAATTTTGAAAAGAGTGCGATGGTTTATAAATGGGCATTCTGATGTACAGAAACAGCAATACAAAGTCAGAATATTCCTCATTTAAAATGAAATCATAACTATTTGGCTGTCAATACATGTGTGCGTCTCTATTACAACTGTTCGCATACACGATTCTCTGATAAGCCCGTCTATAACCTCCCTAGTCGGATATTACATTGTCAAATCTTTCTCCCATAACGGTCTCTATATTGTTTAATACTGTTTCACAAACGAAAATATAACTGTGTTTTACTCATTAACGATTTAGAGTATTTTTCGGGAGTTCATTGACGATGAAAAACAACACATAATTACTTGATTTATAGAAGAGCTTGCATTTTAATTATTGATCAAATCAGTTGGTTAGCTAAATGAATTGTATGGGTACACAAACTCGCTATGGTTCTATCTGCAGCGCCCAAATTGACTAAATGCAATACTAGATAAGTAAACTATACTGAGCAAAAATAGAAACGTCCCCAACTTTACCCATAGATTTAGACACAATGAAATTATATTTTATTTAATCTTATATGCCAATATCTTTGTTAAAGGCCAGCACTGTCATGAAAACAATTTTCTTTGAATCAAACTTGTGGGTAAACTTATACCTGATACGATTGAAAGGAATGAAAACAGAAGCTCCTGGATCTATTGCAATATTGTCCTAGCCATCCGCTAAGATTCGCAATGCCAAACATTCATTTTGACCTCCCATGTTTATATGTAATTTGATTGACAGCCGAAAACCAAAAAGTGGCGACGGCGTAACATTCCATTTTCCTCAAATTATGTTAATACAAGGTCGATTTCTTAATTAAATTGTCTTTGGCTCTGCTACATAGTAGGTCTAGAGGTGAAAAAGTACAGGCGAGAAAGTAGATGAAAGGGTGACATAATGGAATGTTACGCCGTCGCCACTATTTGGTTTTCGGCTGTCAATCAAATTACATATAAACATGGGAGGTCAAAATGAATGTTTGGTATTGCGAATCTTAGCGGATGGCTAGGACAATATTGCAATATATCCAGGAGCTTCTGTTTTTATTCCTTTCAATCGTATCAGGTATGAAAATATATAGAAAGTAATAAAAAAAACATCGATTCATATTTGACGTCTTGGCACCCTGAAATGCAAAGTAAGAAGGTTTTTGTATTGTGATCGATATGCATTTTAATTAGAACCAACTACTTGTAATGCTGATAACGTTAAAGATAAATAGCTATAATAATGCCATAAATGCAATAAATGCGACACGTTTCCGAGATACAAATCATTTTCGTCTGAAAGAAATTATAACACCGCTGTTCGTTGTTATGGTCATAAATATGAAGTTTGACAGCCGCAATTTATGTAACGGTTAAATGAATCTTATACAAACTCAACAGTAGCCTTTTTAATCACATTATTGATTTCAAACATACGTTAGGAGAAATATATCTCGCTGAAAGGTTTTGGGTTATCACATGCCATCATATATAACAATAAATACATCGTAATGAAAATTTATTTTTAAATAACCGGATTAGTTACCCGAGAAAAATATATACTGAATAAACAACATAATTTAAAATTATCAAAATAACATATATACATAATTATTATATAAATGGAAAAGCCTAATATAAATTAAGATTTTTGATCAATTTTAAAGATATTTCATGACACGAATTTATGTGGTATTAAAACAAATAATTATGCAGATAGCTAGTGAAAAGCTGTTCATGAATTGTCATGCGCGCAATTTATAGTATATTTGATTAATCAATGGATTTAATATTGGCCCAGTTATTAATTCATGTTCTGTCAATATGACAGATCAAACATGTCAAAGGGTAAAGTGACAAATATTTCTACAGTTATATATGTAGCTGATAAGTAATAACATGGTCGATTTCTACCTGAGCCAATAGATATGAGGTGAGTCAATACGAGTTCAACTTAACCAATACAAGTTTAACATGATCAAACATGTTATACCTCATATTAGCCCATTTGCGCATTCATAAGACTAAGACCAAACTCTTCAAATATCATAAAAAAATTGCAACATCTTAAATAATTAACTATATACTACTGTATTCAAAAGTAGGTATAAAGAGTGAACAGGAAATATAGCTTTCACATAACACAGTCAACCAGAAACACGCATTAAAACAAGCAGAAGTGATAACGTTAAAACAAGCAGAAATGATAACGTTAAAACAAGCAGAAATGATAACGTTAATACAAGCAGAAATGATAACGTTAACACAAGCAGAAATGGTAACGTTAAAACAAGCAGAAACGGTAACGTTAATACAAGCAGAAATGGTAACGTTAACACAAGCAGAAATGATAACGTTCAAACAAGCGGAAATGATAACGTTAACAAAAGCGGAATTGATAACGTTAAAACAAGCACAACTGGTAACGTTAATACAAGCAGAAATGATAACGTTAACACAAGCAGAAATGATCACGTTAACACAAGCAGAAATGCTAACGTTAACACAAGCAGAAAATGTAACGTTAACGCAAGCGGAAATGATAATGTTAAAACAAGCGGAAATGATAACGTTAAAACAAGCAGAAACGATAACGTTAACACAAGCAGAAACGATAACGTTAACAATGGGAGCGATAACGTTAATACAAGCGGAAATGATAACGTTCAGGGGAGACTCCTTAGTTTCGAATGAATGTCCATGGGGAATTTCTTATAAAACAGAAATCTAAGAGATTAAAAGCCATGTACAGGCTAGACAATAAAAAAGAAATCCACAAATGTGGTGTTTTTGACTTAGTATGACATAATAGTTAATTTTGGTGTAAATAAACTTTTTGTACTGTAAGCGGTATAGAGGCTGTAAACAGAAACTAGTAACTGGTGGCTATGTTGTAAATGGTAGCTTTATTTGATCACTTCCTGCATTTCTCCATTCGGCATAAGATTACGGAAAAAAAAGCCGGATAAGGTATGTAAAAATAGCCTTTTTATGACAATTTGGAGTGTTTGTCATTCAATTATGGATGTGTTATATCTCAAATAAGGGACAGGTATATGCTGCCGTTTGTTTATAAATGTCCTGTTTTCCTTAATTTGAGTGCTGAGTGGGTGGGGTAAATGAATTGTATTTGTAGGCAGAGAAACTGACTTTGTTGCTTTCTAGCATGTATTTGCTGTATTTTGAGAGGAAATAATATGGTCTTTCAGGAATAGGGAAGGTTTGTTAGTTTTGAAAAATAGAATTCAAGTTATTTACCGTAATAAGTGTACATGTCTGAAAATAGTCTGAATTTCAAAGAAAACGGTAGATTCCGACCTCAAACAAGCGGAAACGATAACGTTAACACAAGCAGAAACGATAACGTTAACAAAAGCATGAATGGTAACGTTAATAAATGCAGAAATGGTAACGTTAACACAAGCAGAAATGATAACGTTAAAACAAGCAGAAATGGTAACATTAACAAAAGCAGAAATGGTAACGTTAACACAAGCAGAAATGATAACGTTAACACAAGCAAAAATGGTAACGTTAACACAAGCAGAAATAATAACGTTAACACAAGCCGGAACGGTAACGTTAACACAAGCAGAAACGATAACGTTAACACAAGCAGAAACGGTAACTTTAACAAAAGCAGAAACGATAACGTTAACACAAGCAGAAACAATAACGTTAAAACAAACAGAAATGATAACGTTAACACAAGCAGATACGCTAACGTTAACACAAGCAGAAATGATAACGTTAACACAAGCAGATACGCTAACGTTAACACAAGCAGAAACGATAACGTTAACACAAGCAGAAATGGTAACGTTAACACATACAGAAATGATAATGTTAACACAAGCAGAAATAATAATGTTAACACAAGCAGAAATGGTAACGTTAACACAAGCAGAAACGATAACGTTAACACAAGCAGAAATTATAACGTTAACACAAGCAGAAATGGTAAAGTTAACACAAGCAGAAATGATAATGTTAACACAAGCAGAAATGGTAACGTTAACACATGCAGAAAAGATAACGTTAACAAAAGCAGAAATTATAACGTTAAAACAAGCAGAAATGCTAACGTTAACACAAGCAGAAATGATAATGTTAACACAAGCTGATAAGGTTAACACAAGCAGTTATGCTAACGTTAACACAAGCATAAACGATAATGTTAACACAAGCAGAAATGGTAACGTTAACACAAGCAGAAATGATAATGTTAACACAAGCAGAAATGGTAATTTTAACACAACCAGAAACGATAACGTTAACAAAAGCAGAAATGATAACGTTTATACAAGCAGAAATGGTAACGTTAACACAAACAGAAATGATAATGTTAACACAAGCAGAAATGATATCGTTAAAACAAGCAGAAATGGTAACGTTAACACAAGCTAATAATGTTAAAACAAGCAGAAATGGTAACGTTAACACAAGTAATAATGATAATGTTAACACAAGCAGAAATGATAATGTTAACACGAAATCATAATGTTAACACAAGCAGAAACGATACTGTTAACACGAAATCATAATGTTAACACAAGCAGAAACGATAACGTTAACACAAGCAGAAATGTTAACGTTAAAACAAGCACAAATGGTAAAGTTAAAACAAGCGGAAATGATAACGTTAACACAAGCAGAAATGATAACGTAAACACAAGCAGAAATGGTAAAGTTAAAACAAGCAGAAATGATAACGTTAACACAAGCAGAAATGATAACGTTAACACAAGCAGAAACGATAACGTTAACACAAGCAGAAATGGTAACAATACCACAAGCAGAAGCGATAACGTTAACACAAGCAGAAATGATAACGTTAACATAAGCAGAAATGATAACGTTAACACACGCAGAAATGGTAACGTTAACACAAGCAAGGCTGAAATTGCTTTTCATATGAATAATTTTAAAGGACGTAGACCGCCTTTTTCGATGATTGATTTCCACTCGATAATTCAACTACACATTTTGTTTTAAAGATGAATGAAATATTTTTGTAGTATTATCAATTAACAAATTTAACTCTTAAACATCATATGAACATTTGTTGATAGTCAAGGGGAGAAACATCTATTTAAAAGCGCTACTAAATTGTATGTAAAAATAAGTAATACGTGCATGACGTAGATACTACGTTTACCACTACGTGACTGCATGGGAAAATGAGGTAAGTCTTTGTAAGAATTGTAAAGCTGCACAACTATTACCAGATAATTGATAAATACATTTACCTGTGGATAACTTTACCTGTTCAAAGTTTTCTACGTCATCAAATAAAATCTTAGTCTCGCTTTCCACATATATAGCAATGTCTTAATTGTAAATATATATTGTTGTGCATTGATTTCGATTTAAATAAACATAAACTTGTGCATGAAGCAAAACATGGCCGGAGAACTTTAAAGGGTGTACACAACGTTGCTTATCAGTAGACTTTACCTATTTCACACTTCAGATGGAGTTAGTGTTAGGCAAGTTGACACTCTTGTTTGAAATTGCAAACAGACGACGGGCGAACAACAGGACGACGGAAACAATATCATCACATAACTTCTCCTGGAGTACCTAGGACATAAAACCTTAATTCTTTGTCTCGTGTAGTCTTTATCATTTCCTTTAATGCAATACGTACTTTCCGTATAAGTATTAAGGTTACATCGGATTAATTCTGTGTTTTCTAAATATAAATATAATAGAGATTAGCAATACTAACATGTATCCAGCTTGTTTATTTAATAGTGTATTATGGGTGAAGTACATACATTCCTAATATGCTGTCGAGTGAGTGTGTGTGTGCGTGCGTGCGTGCGTGCGTACTTGCGTGCGTGCGTGCGTGTGTGCCTGCGTGCCTGCATGTTCGATTACGTGTGCGTGTATGTGCTTACTCCTGTAGACCAGCAATTGTATATTACTATGCATTTGAATTTACTTAAATACAATAGCATACCAGATTGAGATATAAATGCGATAATCAAACATGTACTGATGGAAAATGTAGTGTCATGATCATGTAGGCATAGTGTCATAAAGGTCTCACTACACAGTTAGCTTAATTGAAAACCACGGTAGGATAATTATTACGCCTTAAAAAGTAGTAGTGTGTTTTTCGGTTTTAAATATTTTTAATAATTGCTGACAGATATGTTTGTTGATGTTGCAGATGAGATGAACAGAGTCTGAAATTGGATGTGCAGCTACGAGTATTAGATGACACTGCCACCAAAATACGGCAGTTTTATGGTTGTTAAAGAAGAGTAGGAATTCTGGTCCAAACTCTGGAGTTAAAGCCGAAAATTGTGCATTGGAGGACACCACTCAAATTAAAAAAAATAATTGTTTACGTACCAGATTTTGTACAGTTTTGTGTGGGCAAATGCCTTGGTTACATAAAAAGTAACTTTTAGCTTGGAAACTTTCTGTTCGGAATGGCCCTGTTAACTTTATTCATATAGTCTAACATAGTAAAAATGCACTGTTTAGTGAGACCTAAAGAAAAGAAGTTCGTTAGAAACTTTGACCTCTGAAATGGGTATTTGTTAACGTTACCGATGTTGCACCGCTCTTCAACGTTCACAAAAACATACTGTTAAGCCTATCGATGTTTGTGACATTTTGTGACCTCTATGTCAGATAAAGTGATTTGATAAAATGTGTTTCAAATTAAATCTGTTTTCATTTAGTAAAATGTTTGATTTGTTACACAATATTAAACAGTGACTAAACTGTTTTTCATCAGTACATTTGTGTTATAAATAAGAAGATAACTGGTGTTAAATACTTAATTACAAACAGTAGGATTACATTATAATAATATTTCATGGGTATCATGGGCGTCAACGCACAACATGACTCTGATATGCATGAAAAATAATCTATCATACGTATTCGGTGAAGATAGGGAATTCCAACCCAAGGTATGTGTTTTTATCGGAACCGAGGCTCTGCATTTATACCGAGGGTTGGAATTCCCTATTTGAACCGAATACCTAAGATAGATTCTTTTTCCTGCATATCAGAGACATGTTGTGCGTTGACGCCGCCAGCTACTAACGTTTTGCATTTTTTCTGCATACCGGATGTTGGTGCGCGCCTGACTTTTATCTCGACCCTAGGGTGAGATGGAAATATCTAGCCCCGGTAAAATGACGGATTTCCTTGTCCGGTATGCGAGAAACCGTTGTTCCAGCTGTGTAAACCACCAACTCAACAGTTATTAGTTGGGTGTTTAAATGTAGTTAACATGTTTGCTATAATGTGTAGGAACTATCATTGTTTTGTTCATCAGAATATATAGTATGTACGTTTCTCTATATATGGTGACGTATAGGTCCATACGGTCAGGTATTACATATTATTTGTATATTATAGAAATACGTATATGATTACTTGCTTATGCATATGTCACAATGATAAAATATTTACTTATATCGTATAAATATTGCATTTGTATATGTATGACTTTTACAGTGCTTGGTATTATCATTTTGCGCTTATACGCCCGATGGATATCAATCTTTTATTATGAATGTCTCCGATTATCGCAGTAGTATCTCCCCGCTTATATGTATCAGCAAAAATTTAAACCAACACACGTATCTGAGACGACGTCTATTGGCCCAATCAAGCATTGCATAAGCCTTAATTTGAGGCAAGACGTATTTGCATATTATATAATAGATGTTACCACATTACCAATCACAGAACGCGAAATATGAGTCGCAGTACACTATATGTTATTACGTTACAGGTGCGCATGTCCCTTTATTACTCACTGTGTATTTAGATAGTATAGCAGCCAATGCCATTACATAATGTTTGTTATAGTTGTATGTTGTTAATAAGTTAGACCTAATGACACAACTTTGTAGGAAACAAAGTGTTTACTTAGTATAAGTAGTCTCATTTCATCGGATGCAGTATATATAGTGGAAAAGTAAATATTAAAGAATGACAAAGTAACACGTTCTTTGTACGTCACTAGTTAATAAGGTCGAAATGTGATCTTGACAGATACTGTTTTTGAACACTTTCATCAAATTAAATAGCGATCACCAAACACAGGTTTTAGTTCCTTAGAATTAAAAATGTATTTATTTTAAATGTGTTATTTATATTCAATAGGCAAACTCGTCGGCATTTATATAAGGACGTAATTTAAAGTTTCAATAAACGTGATTCTTTATGAGAAACACTCTTTGTACACATTTGAATGAGATGATTTGAGAAGTATGTGTGGTTATCCACTAGCCGCATTACGCCTGGAACGACACTCGTGCTATAAACTAGTATTACAATTGTGAAAAATAATTATTACAAATCAGTATAATGTTACGTTTTTATCTAACTCTTGACTTAATTTCCATCTGTCCTAGAAATGTTTCTGCATTATAGCGACTATCAAGGTAGCCAGTAAGACGTTTAAGGTCAGTCCAGTCTTGCCAGCAGAATTATCGGGAACTGAAATATAGTAAATAAAGTAATGTATTGTAAGAAATATGGAATTTCCCAGACGTTTCCTGATTCTAATTTCCTTAGCATATTATATTTCTGACAAGGAAGTAGTTATAATGTCCATGACATTTGCCTTATTCCCTTTGTATTATACAATCATATTTAAAGATACAGAGTCTCTATTTTAACTGGTAATAACTCATGAATATGAATGAGTCACGTGTGAAGAAGTTTCAAATCGACAAACACACCCATATACGGTATATAAGGAAAAATCGATGCTTAAAATATCACATTTTTATTTAGCCTTCGTGCAGGTAACATCGATAAATATACGGCTTCAGAATATATGTAAAAACAAATTATTGAAAAAGGTAATAATAGTCATTCATACAGAAAATGTGGATAATCTACATGATCAACTAAATATTATGTCAGTACCTTTTACTATCAAGTTTATTAGGCTCGGCACGAAAACGAAAACGAAGAATGGCTCGACAGAGCCTCGCCATTCTTCGTTTTATAAGCCTCGCCTAATAAACTTGATAGTAAAAGGCACTGACATAATATTCTCTATTTATATGTTTTGGGATTGACTTTGGTGTTGGTCAAATAACAAATCCGCACCTTTATAATAGGGCCTTCTAGTTTAAAAGAAATATGGATGACACTTTTAGACGATAACCTTAGATATGAGCCATTTTAGCCAGTAGAGCGCCCGGAGGCACTCTTGGGCTTCTTGTTAATCTTTAAAATAGTTTCTTGTCGATAATGTTTACACATGAATTACTCCAGGCCTTGAACAGGAATTCGGAATTATGTTCGTATATATTCTCTTTGCTTTTTCCCAAGTGCGGTATGCGTTGTGTTTGTTCAACTCAGATTGAGATACTCATTTATATAGTTTTATTATATTAAATTATTATACCCACGTTTTTTGGAAAAAACAGGGTATATTAAAATCGCCTCCGTTTGTCCGTCTGTCCGACCGTCCTTCTGTCCGTCTGTCCGTTACCGCATCTCCTCATAAACCGCTGAACGGAATTCAACCAAACTTAGAGTATGACACCATCATATGATGACGGCGTGCACGAGCACTTTGGGGCCCTCAGGAGGGGTCAATAGGTCAAAGAAACTAAAAAAAATCAATTTGTCATTTTTCCATATTTTTGCACCTAACTTGGTATATATAATCGTCTATAAAAGATAAGCAACATATCAAACGATTTTTATATTTCGCAAACTCGAACGTCTGCCCTAGGGCCCAGGGTGGGTGGGGCGGGCGGGCTTTGGGGTAATTTTTTTCTTTCTTTTTTTGGCATCTCCTTCTAAACCGCTGAACGGAATTCAACCAAACTTAGGGTATGACATCACCATATGATGACGGCGTGCAAGAGCACTATTATTTTTGGCTCCGAGCCCAGGAGCCCTCAAGAGGGGTCAAAAGGTCAAATAAACTAAAAATTCAATTACACTGTCATTTTTCCATATTTTTGCACATAACTTGATGTATTTAAGCGTCTATAAAAGATATGCAACATATTAAATGATTTTATTATTTTATTATATCGAACTCGGACCCCCCACCCAAGAGTGGGGGATTTGGATTTTTTTTTATATATATAATTATGTCTGAAACGAAACATGATGATGGGATTACACTGTATACATTTATTTCGTCCTATGTTATAGATGGGCCTGGAGGAAGGGGCATCGAATACACTAATAATGCAATTACGGTGTCAGATATATATATATATGGGTCGTAACGTTGCTTTTAACAACCGTTCAGTCATTTCACCCATTGAGCTCAACTTTAATGTGCTTCCAAACTGAAATACCTCGCAGTAGACACACGAAATGATACCCCAACCAGAACTTGAACGTGATTAAAATAAGTTCAAAGAGCTTTCGTTACCATCAATATAAAATAAATACGTTTAAACTAAATGCATATGTACATTTCATATGAAACTAAAGAATAGTATGAGTGTTTTATTTGTTTTATTTGTTTTTCCAGATCGCCTCCAGTCTCTGTAACATCAGATATTATCTAGCATGACACTGCAGAGCATTATGTCGACTTTATGTCGAGGAAGCAACGATATTTTGTCGCGATATTTATCTAGCCATTTTTGACATAGAAGGACTGAACATTCGTCTTAGTTTCTGAAAATACTAACGCTACTGAATTATCGCACGGCAGTAACATATTTCTTATCAGTTGACTTATAGGGTCTTAACAGTTACATATTTCTTATCAGCAGTAGGAACGCCAGCCCTATGGCGTATGAATATTTATCAAACAAGGTCACGTGATAAAATCGATAACAAAATGACATTATTGGGAAAATTTTCACTGGTCAGATTTATACACCTCTTATCTATAAACTGTGATTATGACAAAACACAATCACAGATCGTTGTTAAAGTAATAATATTCACAAACTACATTGGTCGAACATAATTGGTGTACACTTCGTGTAATTCCCATTAATAGTTAAAGGTATTTTTCAAAGGGATGAATTTAGGTTGTTTTTAGGTTTAAATTGCCAACAATGCGCTTTTAAATCAAAATCGATTTATTTCGTCATTTTAGAAGCGAGAATGTAAACAAATGCATGTACGCGTAGATAAATCTTTCCTCTGTCCATATGCAAAATTTTAATGAAATCGGAGACAAGTACTTTTTTTTCCCCAAAATTAACTAACATGACCCACGGACTCAAAGACGGCATAACGCATATACATTTACAGACGCGACCGGGTACACAAGAAATGAAATAATGGAATTATTTCAATACATATATTTCAAATGTATGTATCCATGCATTCCAGATTAAATTTCTGATCTATACATGCTTTTGGTTTATGCCGGAGTGCTCCGAATAGGTTTTAACAAACCAAATTGCAACGGTACGTCGGGAAAGGAAATGAGGATGGTGAAAATATATGTTGCAGTGTTAATTTTCTGAATCCGAACAAAATGCAAAAAAATGAAGTTTTTACAGCGAGAACGAATTTTTTTTCATGAAAGTGTTCATTGACATGTCGACTATTAAAAACCAAAATTAAAAGTCAATCAGAAAAAAGTACTTTTTTTTCCCCAAAATTAACAAAGTACACCGTGTTCGCTAAAATATGAACAATCGCTTTTCGAAGTTAATTTACACGCGGGATATAAAACCATGAAATTGTGAAATCCTTTTTAAGAGATATATTGATTTCAACATTGTTCTGTATTTAATAAATTATTAGAGTAGAATGTTCACAGTTTTTTTCAAGGACATCATTACGGTAGTATCCCTGCAACCCCGCCCCTTATCCCACCCCACCACCCTCCAAACCGTATTGATTAAGTTGTATATAGCTGCGAATGCGCAGTTGTAATCAAATTCGATTTCATCATTTTAGAAGCGAGAATAAAAACGAAATCATATAGATACATCTCTCCTCTGTATATATGTAGAATTTCAATAAACGGAGACAAGTACTAATTAAGTAACAGCACCGTCCGACCCAAAGACGGCAACATTCATATCCATTAAGGAAAGACGACCGGCTACAAAAACAATTAAATAATTTCGTTATGAAAAACACATATATTTAAAATGTATGTGTCCATATAGTTTACACTAATTTTTTATCTATACATGCTTTGGGTTTATGTCAGAGTGGCCAATGTATTTTAACAATGTTGCAACTGTATATCGGAAAATGAAATCATGATGGCGGCAACATACGTTGCAAAGTTAATTTTCGAAATCAGAAAAAGCGATAAACTAATATTAGTTTAACAGGCAGAAAGAATTATATTCTTTTAACTGTTCGTTTAAAACTGAGGGGGCGACTCGAGTTTTAAAGAAAGCAAGATTGGCATGTGTCCCTTTAACCAAGTAAATAAATGACTGACGAGTAACAGACATGCTACTGTCAGTAACAAACATGATTGTGTGTAGACTCGAAGATTTCATAACATAAACATGTGGACATGACATTGTGTCAATGGAGCAATTGCCAGATGTGTGGTGTTGTGAAACACTGTACGCGTGAAACCAAAAAGTGCGGGTCGTTTATATTTATAGGGCATATATAGTTATATATATATAT
This sequence comes from Cyrtodaria siliqua, assembly GCA_037043455.1. Lineage (NCBI taxonomy): Eukaryota > Metazoa > Mollusca > Bivalvia > Adapedonta > Hiatellidae > Cyrtodaria > Cyrtodaria siliqua. Next base: position 26,865 of record JAWPHD010004547.1, on the reverse strand, counting down.
TTATATATATTATTCTTTTATATTTATATGGTCCCAGAACGCAGTCATACTCACTACTATATTGAAAATAAATACTGAATATACATGTGCGGTGTGTTACGATCTGTAGTATTTGAAAACAGACATATTAAACATTTCCCTGAACATATATAATCATGATAAATACTATATTCATGGAATTATTTTTTCCTGAAAAAAAAATACATGTTTGTTTTCAGCAATTGAAATCTACTGTATTCTGCGAATATTGCTACTTTGAAAATTTGAATACGTCTGTTTTAATCAAATAGCATATTTTGTTTGTTTTAACATATATATATTTTTTAATTTATGATTTAAAAAAAAATGGATGATCGGAATATGTCTTAAACACTGTTGAATCCTGTAAATTAAAAAGAAGTGGTTTGGTTCAGAGGCGACAATATCGGTGAACAAAACCACTTGTTTTACCGAATTCAACATTTTGCAAGAAAATATTCATATATTATACCATTAATATTATAACATGTGTGTTGTAACAAATGCTTATCCTTGTATAGTGGACTTGACCTTTTACCTAAAAATCAAACGATCATCCTCTTTCCACTGTCCACCAATGAAGTTTCATGAAATTACCTTTAGGTAAGAGGAAAAACTGTGTGGGGAATACTTTTCTTTTTCCGTTCATGGTAACGGACCTTTCAAGTACTGACTTCAAAATAAACAGGGATTATCATTTCACCAAAGGCAGTGGAAGTATGAAGTTTTATGAAATTAGCTTCAGAAAGTAATAAAGAGTTTGATTGCGGACACGATTTTTCATGTTCAAGTCATTGTGGCGGTGACCTCAGATTTATTGACCTCAATATTAATAGGGATCATACTCTTACCATAGGCAGTCAAACCATGACGTTTGAATATATCAGGGTGATATTGACCTTTGACCTATTAACCTCAAAATCATTCATGAGATTTGCTTTAGGGAAAGTGGACATAAGTTTACAATATTTTACATTATCATGTCACGGTGACAATGACCTTTGACCTAATGACCTCAAAATCAAAAGGCATCATTCTCAAACCAAATGCACTCAAACCATGAATTTTGCTTCTGGGGAAGTGGACAGTGCAGACAAGGTTTTTCATAATCATTATTGTATTTGATATGCACATACTGATGCTTCGTACAAAGTTTCGTCAAAATCCAACAAGTAGCGCAGAAAAGATTTGAGACGGACGAACGGAAAGGCCAAATATAATCTGTCTCACCTACCACTTTGTGGTGGAAGACATACTTATAAAGACAATATGTTAGTTCATATGTATACTTTATTAAGCAAATAATTGAGCGAACATAAACTTCAGCATTGACTCTGGACAGTGGTGTACATGGAGTCTTCTTCCACATGACGTGCAGACTGAAAGAAAAGAAAGACATAGAATAAAAAGTTAATACAACTCGAGCAGAGTATTCAATTTGAATCAGGTGTTGCGAGGGGGGCTAGGGCATGTTTAGGGGAATGGGACAGTTTACAATTTAATTATTGTTTAACGCCTCATCAACACGTTGTTTAGGTTATTTCGAGCCGCCCCAAAGAGAGGAGGAAATATACATAAGCATCCAGGAACCCTGCCCTATGCTTGTTACCGATTAGATACCTATGGTTCTTTAACGTGCTTGTAGGACAGACTCCGATAAAAGGACCATCCGGTTTACGTTCCCATCAGACGAACGGGGCTAGCAGGACACATCGAAGTAACCCAGTGGCGCCAGTAAGAATTGAATCCGTGTTCACTGGATTCAAAGCCGATATGCTATAAACGTCCCTTGACCAAAACTGAGTAAATGGCACATCAACATGGGGAGAAAACATTAATATACAACTATTTATTTTCTCTCTCAAAACCTGGTGATGCCCCTAGTTTTAGAAATAAAACATGATAAAATAGGGCAGTTGAGAAGACACTTTTGTAGATGTGTGGTCTGTTCTGATGTGAAAATGTGTAAAACAGACACAAGATTAGAAATTTGCTCTGTGTCCCTTTAATAAATTGGGGACCCATCACATAGACCATAATCATATTGTAATTAGTTGATGTTAAAGGGACACACGGCAATCTTGAAGTATTTATCAAGCTTTAACATTAGCATCTCCATTTGTTAACCTTGTAACATTTTAAATTTAAACCTGCTTGCATTAAAAGTTATTTTTGTCTTCGTTATTCTATCAAATATATTATAGGTGCACTATTATCAACAGTAAGTAATGTGTAAAACAATTTCTTCTGAACTATTCTAATAAATAATATTTATGATGCACAAATGCAAACTATGCAGAAAAATTAACCGAACTCCAGAGGTTTTAAACAAATAAAAACTGCCTAGTGTACCTTTAACACAACTTGTTTTCGCATGTATCCAGTACATGTAGTTTACACGAGCTCATATGACAATCACGCTGCATTATCACTGAAAACATTTTTTACTCTAACTTTGAACAGCACCGTGCAAGCATAACACCAGCTCCATTTAAAGAACTACACAAGTGCAAACAATTTTTTAAAAGGCTCTCACCTCCATATGATCCAATGGCATTTAATACGGCTTGATATTCTGAAGTCGTCAGTATCAATTCACTTAGAGCTGCTCAAGGTCACGATTCACATTTGAGGCCTTTCTGAAAACAACATCAATCCAATGTCAATGATCAAACAGACATAGTTTATCCTTTGTTATACATAATGTAACATATTTAAAAAAGAAAAGATAAAAGAAGAACTAAATTAAATAAAGCATGGATACTACTTGTGCTCAATAACACGGTTAATGTAATAAAAACATCTCTCATCATTCATTATACATGTAAAATATAATGTAGCCTAACTGGAGATCCATTAAAATCATTGTTCCACTTTCACAGCATATTTCCAGCCCATGGAATAGTCATTTCTTTTGAGACACATTGGAGGCAAGCGTAGTAGCTCCACCTCCTTAAAGGCTTTTAAGTGAAGTGTACTTTCTCGAAACTGCGTTGTTTATTTCGTAACAGAAAGTATGTAATAAATGTAAATAAATGTCAATTCAAAATCACTTCCTTGCCTCAAAACTTTACTGTACATAAATATGAATCTGACCGATTTCAGTCAAATGTCTATGGCAGTTTACATTGTTTCAATGGTAGTTGTATCGGGTTATGTATTCACGAATGTGCGAGAAAATGGCAATAAAATAACGATATAGAGACAACGCTAACAATTTACATTCATACATCTGAGGGGTGGGGGTGGGGTGGGGGGGGGGGGTTCTAGTTTCCTTTCCCCTCCTTGTTTTCGGTATGCAAGTTCCATCTACCCCCACACCCCAATCTACCGTACGTGGGTGGGAGCGGGGTGCTGGGGACATTGATAGCATTTCTACTAGTAAATGTTTTATTCCACGAAATGTTCTACAGTTTACTGTACATCCAGTTACTGGAAAGATCGGAGTACACGAAAAATATGAACTTTCTATTAAACAGTATACGCCACTTTTTTAGGCACTATATTTGGCTAATGTCTAAATATGTACGATCTAAAAGTGGTGTGAACTGTTTATTAACAAACACATTTTAATGACAAAACAAATACCTTGATCATGGACCTCTAGCAGCAGACAGTAATCCCAAATCCAATTTGACCAACATGTCAATTTCACGTGTCAAGTTATGTCACGGTGACCTGTCAGTCACCAACACTGCATCGTGTTGACACATAATGGGACGTTATTTCGTCCGGTAAGGTATTAGTTTTTACATTATCTACGGTATGAAACACTGTACGCGTGTTGTTAGACTCCATAGGTTCCCGTAGTGCTCGCCGACGCAGCGCGCCCAATTTCGGGTGTAAAAAAATGGCGTCTGTTTTAATTGAAAATTCGTAAAATAGTCCGTAAAATACAAAGAAATAGTCCATGTTCGCGGAGTTAAAATGCGAACAGAACTGATATGTTATAGGTCCGTGGCGTTCCTACTGCAGTTGACTTATAGGGTCTTAACAGTCGTCTTGATAGCTTAAAATAGTATCGCGATTGCATTGTCTCGGTAGGAACATGCCATTATACTGAACGTCAAGCAAGGGAGCTATTAATACCATTTTATGAAGTCTTTGGTATGACCCGGCAGGATACTGAACGCACGACCTTGCATGCAAGGTGGTCGCTAGGCCACGCCACAGTGTGTATTAAATATAATCAAAGTGAATACTGTGTATGTAAGGCAATTTAAACAGTTATTGTATGATCATTACATACAGTAAATTACCTTCACAAGTGTTCCCAGTTCCTTTTATATAGCCATCGGAGCAGATGCATTTACTTTTCGTATTACAAACTGCATTTGCTATATCACCGGGACATGCTGGTGGACTAGCAGTGGTGCAGTCACCCAGAGATGCTACAAAAAGAATAAATATTTTAATAGAAATATAATTTAAAAATGTATGTTTCAAACTCTTTACGGTATATATATCCTAAATATAGCATGAACCTGGTCAAGCCCCTTTCCAGGAGTGACATGAGCAAGAAATAAAAGGTCATACAAATCGGATAAATTATTAAAAAAGAGTATGATAATGGACATTTGACATTTTCATAATTGTAAATGAATTAATCAATAAAATGTGTTAAAATAACAGCATTTTTCTTTACCAAATGTATTTTTTAAACTTTAAATTGTGCGATTAACACCCACTTCAAATACAGGTAAATTTTTACTGCGGTTATATTACATTAAATTATGCCTCACGGATTTCCCCATCCGTGCATTTTGAGTAATGATTGTTATACTTTGTCAAATTCCGTAGATTGTGTTATCAAAACTAAACTGATAAATCGCAAGTTATATACTTACCCTTACAAAAATCGCTTCCATCAGCAGCATACTCAGTTTTGCAGGCGCATTTATCACTAACACACTCTGAATTTGCATCACCGGCACACTATGTACCACTCGCAGTACATGCATCATCAACAGCAGCTGCAACAACTCATGTATTACTATTTTAAACATGGGGAGATCAGGAAAAGACAATCTATTACGCTCGCTCTTCTATCTACCGGTATACTTGTCATAAAATGCACCTTATTGAAAGCAGAACTATAACATAGTCAAATCATGTGTAATACAATGATAAAATACTGTATTATCTTTCAATATCCATCAACAAATTTGACCTTCAACAAAATAGCAAATTCGACCGATTTGGAGAAAAACATGGAAACAAACAAGAAGACAAACAAGACAGAAAATAGAACAAATGACCAGGTATATGTTTCTTTTCTTTTAAAATTCATGATTTTGTTTATTCCATATGTTGCCAGGTAGGCTAATCGAGTTCAAAATAGTTGCATATAATGAATCAAAATTCATTGCATCACAGGAAGCGATGTTTTACAAAATCTGCAGGTAATAAGCGACCACCGGCAAACAAAGGAATCACCTTGATAACATTTAATGAACTAAACATGATGCGGTGTTTTTCTGACATATTAGATCATTTTATATTAAACGAATGATAAATCAAAGCCTACATTATGTCTCTAATGTATTATGACTGTCTCCAGAGTTTAACCAGCTAACTATGAGTATACTAGATATTGTTATTGTTGGTAGGGCCGACTTTATTTTTTAGTTATCTCGATTCTATTAAATTCATTGTGTTTTTTATATAAATCGTTGTGGTTTAAGTAGTGGATAGAGTTTGGTTTTATCAAGCTGGTTGACTTAAACATCGCTATGTACTACCACCGAGTTGGTTGCTTTAAACATCGAGATGGGCTACCATCGAGTTGGTTGATTTAAACGTCGAGATGGGCGTGGCCCATCGAGGTGTTTAAATCAACCAACGAGATGAGACCATACTCTATTTTTGTTTTGTAGCATGTGCATTTCAGCTGTCTGCCATACTGGAACTTCCAATAAATTGTAGTTAGAGTACACCATTTATTCTGATAAGTAAACGATTTACACCTGTGCAAGTACAAAAGGAATTTCAATGACCATGCTACAACTTGCTAAAACATGTCTGTTTCATTCGGTTGTTATCCTGCTGACCGTCGTAGAGTACACAAAGCTTAACTATTGATTTATCCTACCATGCTTTACGTATTAAACTCTCCGAGCCTTAATTTGTGTGCAGAATTGGCTAACGTTATGTATTGCGTCGTTTTCGCTTATTAAGAAAAGAAACAATAATCTCTACGTTTTGCTCGTGGTACATACATGGAAACTTATTTTTTTAAATCCTCGCCTGTTGTGATGCCTACACGGTATATTACATGTTAAAACAACATCTACTGATATTGTATAGGTGATTCTCATTGTTAAAATGGTGCTATCTGAAAAATTAGTGTAAATAAAGGAATCCCCGATAGGCTATACATTTTAAAATCTATGCAGCATAGCTAGAAATGTTACCAGTGTTTTCGGGTGGTTTTGTCGTGAATAACAGATTTTATTTCATCGAGAAGTGTGAACACTTTACATTTTCACGAATGCATAGCATGAGTGAAAATATTACAGTTTGATCATTTCGAGATGAAATAAAATCTGTTATTCACTCCAAAACAACAAATATCCTATTTATATTCACTCTAAACAAACAAATATCCTCTATATCTAAGAGTTCCCACAGGCTATTGAAACCATCAGCTTTTATTATTATTTTCTTCTTCTCGTTGTCGTTTATCAATATTATCAGTTGTATGAGGACTGCATCACCGGCTTTCACAAGAATGTGATAGTTGACCTCTATGATGGACGACGTCTTAAGTGTCATATATGTTTTTCTACATCAAAGCACTCATATGGCAATTCAGATCTTATTCAGTTCAGTTTCTAATTCATGTTCATGTTTATGTTTGTTTTTCGTATTTATTCTGCTATAATTTAGTCCCATTAGACCTGATATCCGTTTAATCAAGTAACGGTTCACGAAAGGACAAACGAAAGAAAATAAATTATCACAATAGCGCAATGAAAATGTCAGCTCAGGTGAGCTAATAAGAGCCGTGTGTATGCTAGTAAGAACTGTACATATCATAAAATGTGAACTAAGAATTAGGACGGATGTTTTATGCAATTTTAATAACTTCTTTTTAAATATAATTGTTATAATCGCTTACCTGATGATATGGTAAACATACTGCGAACACACGCACAAACAAAGAGGCTAAATATCATTCTCTCCTGAAATGAAGATATATCTTAATCAATAAATAAACAACAAATCATAAAAGGCATTTTTATAACACAACTGCGGTTATAGAATTACCCTGTAAAATATTGTAAATGTCACTGCATAGTGGAAACATGTTAGATGGATAATACAGCAACGGTTGGATAGTTTAACCCTTTTATGCATGTGACATCTCACTCTTCTCTTTTGTATGTATGATTTTTAAATACACGAGTACATGTTTTTGAAAATACATACTGGAAAGTGGATCCCTTGGAAACAACAAACACAAACAAGAGAGAAAAGTAGCAGACTCGGTTTTATTGAGTCTATTTATGAGAGGTAATAAAATGTGCAGCACCTATCAGGACTCCTATCACAGGCTTAATTAAGCGGTGTATGCGTTCTGTAAATGGTACACTACTTGTCCGAATGTTGCATCAACTTTTATAATACTTTCAGAAATAGTTATATTTAAAAGGGGATTACATGTTCACACTTAACTACGGTAAGGGTTTGACTTGAGTTTTACATAAAAAGTTACTCATGTGAACAGTTGGTTAATGCAGAAGCACTGCATGCATGAGACTCTCGACATACTACAATTATACCGACAAAACTAAGTGGCGCCAGTAAGGCTTGAAACCGGGTTCCTCCAGATGTCCAGTTCACCGAGCTAACCACTGGGCCAAAGTGGTGCATGAAGCGGTGCATGCAATATTTTTAGTGAAACATTTTAATGAATATAGGAAAACAAAGGTAACCTGGTCCAAAAGGTTACCCTGTTCACAAAATGTAACCCTTTTTGCCCAAATGTAACCCCTACCTATCCAAAAGGTACGTATTACGGTGAACTTTTAAAATGGCGGACGTGTTTAGCTGTATTATTATAGATAAAAGGAAATTCGCTTTAAGAATACACATTCATTTTACCGGGTCTAGATATTTCCATCTCACCCTAGGGTCGAGATAAAATTCATGCGCAACAATAATGACGCCAATAACGTCAACACATGCACGACGTCGTTGTATTAAAAAACATTAAAACATTAGTTATTGGCGATGTCAACGCACTAAAGGTCAATGATATGCAAGAAAAAGAACCCATCATGAGTTTATCCACGTTAGATAGGTAAATCTCACCCTCGGGATCAGAATTGCAGACATGAACTCGGCAGAGCCTTGTCACTGGTTACAGTACTGACCCTCGGGTGAGATTTCCCTATCTCACTTGGATACTCATGGTGGATTCTTATATTCTTGCATACCGGATACAGCTATCCACGTTTTACACGGGGATGGAAAGTCTGATCTTTATGGGTAAAGATAAAAGTCACGCGCGCACCACAATCCGGTAGGCAGAAAACATGCAGAACATTAGTAGCTGGCGGCGTTAACGCACAACATGTCTCTGATAGGCAAAAAAAACATCTATCACGGGTATATGGTTCAGATAGGTAATTCCAACCCTCGATATAAGTGTTTTAATAAAAACACTTATACATCGGGTTGGAATTCCCTATCTTCACCGGATACCCATGAAAGATTCTTATAATCTTACACTTGGGGGAAAACAAAGGTCACGCGCTTGTGTAAATAAACTTGCAAACGTTAGTTGTTGGAGACGTCAACGCGCAGAATTTAAATGGTATGCAAGAAAAATAATCAATAATTGGTATCCGGTTCAGATAGGGAAATTCCAGTACTCGGTATAATTTTTTAAATCGGAACCTCGGCAAAGCCTCGGATCGATAAAAACAATTATACCTCGTGTTGGAATTCCCGATCTTGAAAGATTCTTTACACATCAATATCGTTTGCAATTCCAGATGACAAGAGTAGTTTATCTTGAAATTTGCATTTCGTTTATTTATACTCGACAGCACCTGCAATGATCCTGTCAATTTTTATATACAACCCATCATTAGTTTAGAATGAGAAGTATATGTAAACACAGCAAGTCTTTGAAGTCCCGAGTACTTGTATCACCGGGTACTTGTATCAATCAAGTTAAAGAAGGAAAACAGTAAGTTTGCAATAAATGTGCCAACTAAAAATGTGCTGAGATACCAATTATCTTGCTACATTGGACGAAAGTACCGCACTGCTGTCCCGGGTTATAGTGATACATAAGAGCAATAACAATGTTGGTAAGTAAATAACCAAAAATTGCTCAATCTTAACATTGGCAAAAGCATAATTACGAAATGCGCAATATCACTGAACGAAAATGTGTATTCCAAAAATGCCATCACAGTTAAAGTATATAGAGTAAATAGGGATTAAAATACATTCGTTTTAAAGTCCGAAAAATATAGTTATATTCTTTCTGAAGTACTGGATTTATTTCAAAACGAAAATTCATATAATAATTATATTACATTTCATTTGTCTAAAATGAATTTTGAGACATTGTTAGTGTTGTGTCGCGCAAAAATGAATATAAGCTGTTTTCAACAAATTGCTATGAGATTTGTAAAAATGGGTTTAGATAAGAAAGTTGAATTTTATCTATGGGAAGAAAATCTTTCCGAATAACCTCAATTAAGAGTGCACGCGATGCAGAGTTCGGCTGCCATTATGTAAATGATGTTTTTTCTTGTTTTTCTTCCAGAAGCCGCGATAAGTTGAGAATCGTTTTGACAATGCCTCTTTTATTTATTATTATTTCGCAACCTGTCCATTGGCATACTGTCAGTTTGTATTAATAACTGACGGAATAGTACTACTTATGTTTTGCATTTATTCTTCAGAGACAAATAACGGCATTGAGTTACCAAATATCGACTGAAACATATTCAACTAGGAATAAGTTGACTGTCTATTAATAATGGTATCTATAGTATAGTTATAACACTAGCTATATAACACAACGATTTAATTTGACTTTGTTCTACATTTGGGAGTTTGATTAAACATTATGGTTTAAACCAGATTCATTTTTTCTAAAGGTATAAACACTTCATATTGACACTGTAGAAACATATCAAAGGATTATAACTAGAATTATACTATTTTAGCAAGTGCTCGGTTTAACCCAGATCATTAAAGAATCATAATATAACAAAAGTCATGGATGGACACATATGTTCCATTGAAGATGTTGGTGGTGACTGTTTATAGTTGCCATTTTACGGATAAAAAACACTTGTTCTATAGAAACCACAACATCCAAACGCAATGACAAATTGGGTCCTCACTAAATCAAATGAGCACGTTAAATAGTCTACATGAAAACTGTGATACAACAAAGTATCACAAAAGCGACTGCACAGGCCAGCCAGAACGTTTGAACAGAAGAACTTTTTTGATTGGAAATTATAGATACATAAACCTTCATTTGATAGTGAATCTATAGGTGCCATCTAGATATTTAGTATAAGGTGTCATACTTTCTAAACTATGGTGTTTTCCCATTGCATAGAATCGGGTGCGTACCAGACACAACAATAAATACAATCGCCAAACTTATAGCACGTTAATCTTCGTTGTTAACCGAGTCTTTAAAAGGTAATGTGTAGATTTGAAAATAGCAAGCGTGTGTTATTGGTTCATTTATTAAATGGGGGTTTGTTATGTATGTACCTTTAATGCGTATACAATATGCAAATTTGATTACTTCCAACTGTCATTATCTGAATAAAAGAAACCAATAACTACAAGATTTATAAATTTAATAAGACAACATCAAAACAAAATATTAGACCATATCCGTGGCTGATCATGTAACAAGAAGATGTTGACGTTGTCGTTTCATCTTCTATGTAATAAGACGAGGTGGATGTTGTTGTGTCGTTTTCAACTCAACTGGATTTAATACAACACAACAGTTCCGTTCACTTACCTAAAAGTTGACACAAACATATAATCTGATTTTTGTGGTCATCCTTATTTGGGAGGCTGTTTTCCGATGGAGAGGAAACGCATCTATATCTTACTCACGTACAATAAAGCTAATCAACATTACCCACACAATTGCTTGATCTGCGCCATGACTTTCTACTACTAGGTTCACTGCCATTATACCTATAACATATACAGCAATCTCCCGTAAGTAGTTCTGACACATCTTATAAACAAACATTATTTTACTACATATATACAATTTCAATATCTAAATGCCATGCATTTAATACTTGTTATTAAGTTATACTCTTCATGTTACTATTACATGGTACGAAACGTCCAACGTGTTGGAGTGTTTCTTACCCGTTTTGAGTAAACATGTATAAAACGTGCAACGTTTAGGGTAAACGATTACAAAGCGTCCAATGCGTGCCCGTTTAGAAACATATTCTATGGTATGACAAAAAATACCTGAGGGACAAATGTTCATCACCTACCTTTTTTCTGGCTTTCAAATGTCCCACTCAAATGTCCAGTAATCGCGTAAGTAGAAACTTACTACTTTAGAGGGGTATTCACTAAACAAGAAGTGTGTTGGCATCCTAAAGGGTCGTATCCTATTCTGACGCATTTACTGACTGCTTTTGTAAATCAAATCTGTCAGACCTTTAGAATGAGCTGCGTGATTTAAACCTCATATGATGTGTCGCGAGTAACATCCCCATCATGCATGCAGATTGTAAAAGTATATGTAAACTTAGGTATAATAAGAAAAGAAGCTTTCACGGAACATCGTCAACCAAAACACGCATACAAAACAAACGACAATTACAAGGGGAAAAAACACCACAAATATAAAAATGTTGACAATAGAGATACTGCCCTGGAACGGTCTGTGGCAAACAGGCCGCTTGGGGTTTAAAACATGTTACAGGGCGCATCAAACCTCACTTTGCCATATTGTCCTCCCAATCAAACGGGACAGTGTAAATAAAGAAATTACCGCTAGGCTATATCCTCTAACAAACTAGGAAGCTTTAATATACAAAATAAGTTTAACACAAAAATGAGCATGTATGAATGAATATAACAAAAAAAGCATAGGCAGCCACAAAGTAAGTACTCATTGACTTGGCAAAAGCCAGAGCAACAAGCGAAACAAAAACATAAGGGTAAAAGAAGACAAATCGAACAGAATATTTAGGATTCACAGAACACAGTTAATCAAAAACACGCATACAAAACAAATGATAATTACAAGGGGAAAACAAGTATGCGAAACCACACACATAAAATTGTTGACTACTGAGGTACCGCCTTTGAATGGTCAGTGGCAACAAAAGACGCTGGAGTTTTGAACTAGGTTCTAGGGAGCTCCAATTCTCACTATTATTTTAGTGACGTAAATTCACAATCGCAAATAAAAGTGCATACCATCAAAAAGAAATATCTAACAATAAATTCAGCATCCAGAGAAATTAGCAACACCTCGGGATGTATGCAGCATTTTACTAACTAACCACAGCAGTTGCACTAACGAGAAAACCGATCTACTGTACGACCACACATCCTAAGGCCAGGACGAACGTTCATGCACGCACCAAACTTTCTTTTCATGGTTTCAGAAGGTGCAATCATAGAATCCCACTGGACTGTCCAGTCATCGCACAAAAAAAAAGTGAAACGTAATGACTAACTCTTGAGGGGTCAATCAATAAATAGTACGTGCGTTGCAATACTAAAGGGTCATATCCTTTTCTGAGAGTTTTGTAAGGTTGTAAGAAAACCATTCAGGATCTTCAAATTCCAAGGTTTATAGATCACATCTCCATAAAATAAAGGGCACATTTCTTGTTCGATTGTATATCTACTTTTATTTTGTTGTTAATACGTTGATGAACAACTAAAAGTAAAAATAGTTAATGAATGTTAACATTTCTAAATTAGATACAATTGCATAATCATACTCTCCAAGTTTTTTTTTAATCAATGAAAGCAATAAGGACAATACATGGCAAAAACAACCTCGAGTGGAATTGTAAACACAATAATACTATAAATCAAAAAGAAGATTTGTCGCTATGCAGATACCAAGAGACATAAGGTCACTGCACGCGACGGTACCTGGTGGTTGTGGTAAGCGTAATTTATAGCAAAGTGACAAATGAATGCGTTTATAAACATCTAAGATAAATAAAGCATGTATGTAGAATATAGATTAACCTGAATCAAACGTTATATTTGTAAAAGAAATAAACAGTGTGTGCAATTTATTTCACATTTTGCTTACTTTTATATTCAATGTTTAATCTACGTTTCAATCAATCATTCTAAAGTGTTTCAAGGGTCTCCGTGTTTATATTATCTGATATTGTCATCGAGGCATCTAATCTCATTGATTGAGACGCATATTATATCGAGTGTCGTAATTCTGAATTTTGTTATGAACCTGCCGGTAATATACCAACTGACAATTTTGCTGTTACTGAGGATAAGAGGTAAGGGGGTCAGGCAGTTAATTGCCAAACATTCCTATGTATCGCTTTCCGTCGAATATTGATTATAATGCCGGTCGCAATGAAATAAATTCTACGACCGTTATCTTATTATGTACGTTACTTTAAGACTGGAATCGAGAATATATATACTATATATATTAAATGCGTTCCAGTTCTTGCAGGAATAGCCTTAAACAATATTCACACCTTACCTTCAAGAAAACATTAACCACAGCTAAACGCAATTAGTAACTATAGCGACGGATAAGAATTACGACGACTATAACGACGCCAGAGGTATCGCAAAATGAATTCCCTTTAATGTTGGCCAATTGAATCTAATAAAGAACAGCCAAATGACGCAACTGTATAAAAAAGTCGTATGAATTCTAGACCTCACGAGTTACTCATAACCACAATAATGCAATAAATATTTTCTACAGTGCAAATAAGATAACGAAATAATATATAAATGCATGATATCCTGCTTTGGCTACAGTCATACACGCGGATTATGACACATATAATGTATGTATCATATTTTGTATAATATTAATACGAAAAGCAGATATAAAAATCGAACAGGAAAAGAAGCATTCAAGGACGACAGTCAACCACAAAAGACACGGAAACAAAGAACAACTCTAACGATGAATAGAAGGCAAATAAGACATCACAAACACAAAAGAGTTGACAATAGGGCTACCGCCTGGGAACGGTCAGTGCGTGTTATGTCCGCATTATTATCAGGCGAATGCGTTTTGGATGCGCCGACGGTTGATCCCTTCAACACCGTTTGAAAATGTGTTTAAAGTGGGACTGTATATGGTTATTTTATCATGCGATTTGATTTGTAAGACATATTTCGACAGATGTTTTCTGAAATGTAATACATTCATGTAATGGATGTACACTGAACTATTATTCTTAAAACAAACTAACTAGTGCAGGCAATATTTCATTACGAAAAGGTCGAAAATAATGCCGTGATACAAATCATTGGGTTCCGGTATGTACAACACAATACAGTGATAAATCAAACTGAAGAGCTTGAAGAAGCACGGAAAGGTACTTCACTGCTGTCACTGTTTATTCATACCCACAGTTTATGGCATATGCAATTTATAACACGATGACAGTAAAATGCGATTGCAAACTTCTTCAAAAAATGTATAATGTATTTAGACTATTCAATAAAACCAAACCCATTCGAAAATATGATTCATTAAAGTAGCTATCCCACCAACAACAGCCAAATTTTACAGAATATGTACACCGTTGCTAAACCTACTGACGACAAGGTATATATGTAACTTGCATATTTTGAGAATCCAAACTATATAGACACAATATAAAAGGCTTTAACCAGCCAGGCTAAACCCCAAAACTGAAGCGTCGATTTAAGAGTTGCCAACTCATAATTCATTTTACGCATATTCAATCACGAGCATTTTAAGAACCAGTTAATAATCTTTAATTTAAATCGGCACATATACATTATTATATGACCTGAAAACCTAGATAGAGTAAACGGTTTTGTAGTGTATTTTTGCGGTTATTTGATGGGATAGCTATTTTAAATAGTTCTTTTATAAAAAATAATCGCAACATAATTAATTACAACCTACTGTTAAAATCATTCTAACCTGCCTATTTTGGCAAAGAACCTGTCAATATATATATATATAGGGACTAAGAGATTTTGTGAAAGAAAATAATTAATACGCAATATTTGTAAAACATGAAAATGTGTCCCAAATGAACGACAATTCCTGCAGCTAAAATGAGTTTTAAAACATAACTTTAAAACACGCACAATGTTATTTAAAAATAAATAAATAAATAAAGCACTTTCTTTCAAATATGTTACATCTATTTCTATGATTATGTGTCAAAGGTCAATGTCGTATTGAGGGAGGTGAACTGTTGAAATTTCTCAATGTACTATTGTTTTTTTAATTATTTCTTTGTGATATGTTATGCTTATGCTTAATAGACATGTGTTTTGCATTTATTTTCTTGTTTCAACCGAAGCGGTGGGTTAGTGGAAGAGCGTCCGCCTCAGACAAGGTCGCACCAACTACTTCATATAAATGGTACTAGCAGTTCCATTGCTTGAGGTTCAGCATATAAATTGTAGTGTTGATTTATGTTTCAAAGCTTAAAATCATATAAATAATGTATCGTTTGTAAGCAAAATGTTCACACTACTTTATCTTTATCACTTTAAACGAGAAAGATACTTTTTTGAATTACAAAATATCATAATCCTATGCTCACAGTTAACGTACCACATCACACACAGACAAATACATGTACTAGGATGTAAATATAATTTTAAAAATTAAACCCGCAATAAACATGTTGTATCTATATATACTCGGTTGGCAGAGCGCTTGCACAGTAAGCTAGAGACCCTGGGTTAGAGTCCCGGTTGAAGCACGACTTATTCATTACCTGTATGCGGGAACATCCTGAGAAACACAAGAAGAGGTTCTCCTATATAATTAGAAATTCTGGGACGCAGATTTGTTGGGTGTATATAAGCGGGTACAGGTACATGCTGAAAGATCGATTGCAAAGTGTGTGTCCTCGGTCGGTAGCTCAGTTGGCAGAGCGTTAGCACGGTGAGCTAGAGACCATGGGTTTCATTCCCAATTGAGGCACAACTTTTCTCTACCTGTTTAATATGACGTCCGACTTGGGGCTTGTCCATGAGCATCATGAGAAACACAAGCAGTGGTTCTCCTATATAACTAAAATGCAGGGACGTAAATGTCGAATAATTGATTGCAGACCATGGGTCATCGATAGCTCAGTTGGTAGAGAGCCTGGGATTCGAGTCGCGGTTGGAGCAAGGTTAGTTACACCTGTTGGATTTGGTGTCAAACGGGGGACCATGAACGCATAAGATAACATTAAACATTATGAAAATAAGTCTGACAGTTGGCCCGGAATGAAGTATCTGTCTCCATAAATTTTAAAATCAACAGAAAATCGCGTGTCATCGATGTCTCAGTGTGTAGATCGCTAGAACGGTAAGCTAAAACCCCTGGTTGTGACGCGTTAGTTTCACCACCTCTTGTATTTTGGGCCTCGTCCGGAATCATCATGAGATACTGAGGAGTGATTCTACTATATAATGAGAATTTCGGGGACGAATTTCAGTCTGGTATGGTTGTATGTAACCGGGTAATGGTAAATATTGAACGATGTTTTCACTATGAAATTATTCATTTAGGCAATTAAGATGTAGGTCTAGTACATTTAAGGAAAATTTCAACAAATGTGCACCACAAGTAAAGTTTAATTTAAGTGTAAATTTAATTTAAAAATATATTAAACACACTAAACGATTTCAAAATCCTTAAATTTATATTGATACTTCGGTGTATTCTGTCTATCTATTGTCGTTGTTGTTGTTGTCAGCCTGATCAGGGATGTGGGGTATAATTGCATACATTTGTCAGCCAGAAAAGAAGAACTGGAGAGAAGTGAAGCTAATGTAGCAGTTTAAATAGCTTGTATTTCAATCCATTTGCATATGTGTTTGTGATATTGTGATGTTTAATACATATATCGTTACATGTCTGCAGGAAAATATCACTAAAGTTAGCACAATTTAACAAGAAAGAGCCTGTTAATAATATTGGTGACGATACTATGACATGGAAGAAGGAGGACTGTGAGGACATTGTAAAAACTGAAAAGGGGGAAATTGATAAATACACAACTAAATATGTTAATCTCTGGAACTGAATCTTTTAATTAATTTGAATCAGCTGACGAAGTCTGTGTGATACAGTCAAATATACAAGAACATTTTGCTCTATATAATAGAAACATATCAATTGTTAAATATAGTTAAATTTCTATAGGGTTTAAGAAGGTAAAAATAAGTATAAAAGTCGAACAGGAAATGCAGCTTTCACAGAACACAGTAAACTCAAAAACACGCAAAAGGACAAAACATAAACATGATAAATGGCAATGTTAATAATGAATAAAAGAAATATGACGTCACAAACACAAAAATGGTTGACAATAGGGCTACCGCCTTGGAAGGGTCAGTGGCAAAAAAGGTAGCTGGGGGTTTCCACCAGGTTCTAGGGTGCACCAAACCTCACACTTACCCTACTGTCATCCCAATAAAACGGGACAGTGTAAATGAAGAAATCCCCGGGTACGGTTGACGGCGTATAAAATAATTGGTGATACGGACGAAATCGGAGTTCGGATAAAACGAACAATGGTGAATATTATAGGATGTCATTATTATTGTCATATTGCATAGGCGTAGGAGCCGGGGTGGATGGGGGCAGTGGGGGCCCAATGTTCAGAGTGGGGGACAGAGTATGACTAGCTTTCCGAAAAGTGACCCCCTCCCCTCCTCATTTTTTTTTAAACATACATGTTTGTGCTTTTTTGGCTTGTCAATTATTTTTTTATTTACTTGTCTTCCATATTATTTTGAAGAAACAAAGGGTAACATGGTAGTTCTTTTGCAGAAATCCAAATTTAAAAGGTTTTCAATTTAGGCTTTAAATGTCTCCTAAATTTATCCTTTTTTAAACACACTGGTTTGTCTGTGAGGTACTGTATTATTTTAGAAAAGAAAGAAAGGCACGAGTATACTTAAGCTTGAGTACTTACTACTTGAAATTCGTTATTTATTATACACGAGTATGCGTCATGGGAAATATACCTTAAACAATCAACTTCCCGCGGTTAGAGAATTCTCAAAGGCACAAGATACCTTTTTTTAATACAATAAGGGGTTGTAATCAAAGCATAACTATCGGAGCTATGGTCAAACTTGCATGTAAACCTGAGAGAAATGGTCCTACAGAAACCACAGCACAAAGACGCAATGGTACCTAGATCCAACTGTATCGCAAACAACCGGAGCAAATTAAATACACAATGAAGAGGACAATACACGAAACAAAGAATGGTGAAGACAGGGTAACCGACTTGGAACGGTCAGTTGGTCTTATAGCCTAATAGTTAGCTTAAATCGATGTTTTGTGTACACAACCTTGCTATGTATCCTGTCTTCAGCCCCCACATTGACAAGACAGTGTAAATAAAAGTACAAAACATACTTGACACAATATATTTCAAGAGTTTTAAACATTACGAAAAGTTCTAGATGTATTCGCAAACAATCATACTGATCACCTTTATTTTACTGTTATCTGTCTTTTTTTTTAATTTTTTTTTTTTATTTTACTTATACAATTACTTATATTTCCCAGCATTTCGTTGGTAATTAATGACACATCGAACTTTTAAAATAGTATGCAATGACAGAAGTTGATCCGTGAATGTGGTTGTGTGTATGTAATGATTAACTATTAGTATAAATACGATGCCTCATCTGGACATTGAAAAGAGTATGATAATGGACCTTTGGAAACGGCCGAAACCGACACAAACGAAATATTGTAGGCTCACGCCCTCTAGCCCCGGGTTGAGCAGAACTCAATATTCAAAAAACCAATAGTACACAATTTTAACCATCCCGAAGATGGCATGCATACGGCGGTGGACATGGAGTTACATGCTTCCCCATGACGTACGGCGTATGGTCCCAGTATCTAATAAAATTAAATGCCCCGAAGAGCGAAATAAACATAATGGAATTTGGTTGGGAGCAGCGGTTATGAAGCCTGCGCATCACAAGTAACAGCCAAAAGACTAAATTAAAAAGCAGACAACATATCCTAAAAGTGATTAAACAATACCCAGAGCCTTTTATCGACCGGAGTAGTGGAACCACCGAATCAAATAATAAGTAAGAAAACAAAAGAAATTGAAAATGTACCACCGATAATACAAATCTAATAACCTGTAAATATTGATTAGTATGTGCAACTCAACTGAAGTTCATCTTGGAGTTGGCATTTCATTTAGAATTAACGGCATTTCCAATGATTCTGTCAATTGTAACTTTTGGTTTTGAGGGTGTCAGATTTCATACCCGTATTATGTTTGAACTGTTATGGGATTTTTATAATAAGATTTTCAGCAAATATGTTATTTAAATTGTTTCATATGATAGTTTATTAAATTGCATTCATGTCTCGTTTGTTTTCAAATTATATCCATAAAGCGAAATTTATAAATTGTGTTCAGTGTAAATAAATACAAATCTGAATAATAAATCCCAATTATAGCATTTAACATCTGTTTCTATATATATATATATATATATATATATATATATAGTTGTTACATTATAAATGAGTCGTGTTCGAAATGCGCCTGTATGAACATTATCTGAGTTATTGTATAACAGTAATATTTCTAGAGTCAGATCTGCAGGATCTCACGAGATGCTTAAAACATTATATTTCAATGCTACTTTCTTCTTTTTAAAAAATATCTTATAAAAGTAGATATTAGAGCCTGATTAGGTTTGTAGTTTTTTGCCTATACATTGAGAAATCAATGTAAAATGTGCGTTTGAGTCTGCTATGCTTAGTCTATGACATAATGATTTGAGAACCATATAAGTTAGCATTTAATCATATTAAATCTGTGTACAACTAACAAAATAATTAATAATTGCAAATAATATAACTTACCATTTTAAAGATTTCTTCTTTGTTTTAGCGGTATATCCTTCTTTACTCGGTCGGTGGATTGCGTCCTGATGGATTAAGATTTCAATTATATATGTAATTCTAGACGCGGAATACATGCACAGACAAGTTATCTTTAGTGAAAACAGTCGAAGCAGATTTAACATTAACGATCATTATCTAGTTGTTTTAAGTGAAAACCATTAAAGCTACACAATCGCATTTAAAACTTCAAATTAAGTATACGCATGTTCACTATCACATCGTTTCTTTGGGCTTTCTTTTCGCCTCTTCCGTTTCAATACATGTATTATGCGAACATTAGCAGAGGCTATCCAGCTACATTTGTAATTATTTGCATACTTAGTCATTTGTCATGTGACCATTTGTATATTTATTTTTGCTTTTTGTGTATAATTACAAGGTGATTATAATGTCGATGTCAAATCTTTAAAACAAATAGTCTTTCAATATTAATGTTTCGATTGTTATTTTCGGATTAGTGAACTCAAGAGTAGGCAAATGAACTAAATAGTAGGTCAGTCACCTACAATTTATGATGATTCTACATTTAAAAACAAAATCAAAAAGTAGGTCAACAGGTATTAGTAGGTTACGGTAACCTATTTCTTCATTACTTACAATTTGGTATAAATGCTCTTGGATTCTAAATTTGACAACATGTTCATACATATCCTTAACATGGTCGTGCAATGACACTTTTCTAGGACTATTTTACAAATAACACTAGTGGCATAAAATCTTTGAAGATATCGACTTAAAGCGATGATAGGTTTAATTGTGTTCAAAAGTCAGTCTGGTAGTTAATTTTGTCATGCAAGTTTTATCACTGGTTGATAAGTCATTTCGTCTGTACACGTATATAAGCCACATTTCCCTATACATAGAACATCGGTGAAGGTTTCTCAATACAAATTGTCATATAACCATTTACTAATAATATAGTCATCTAAACCATGTATCATATACTATATAAGTTGTGCTACATTACAATTGTCCGACTCTTAAGGGACAGTTACTTATTTGTGAGAAATTATATGGCAGAGTTGGTTGCTATACTATACGGTTTAAACATTGCACAAACGATTAGCAATACCTAGTTGTTAATGATAAAGATCATTTAATCAAGTGTTAATCATACCTTATGCATGTACACAGTTTAGAAAAACACGATACTTTATTTTCTACAATCCAATTCCATTCGTTTAATACGTTTCTGAATTAAATCAATCGTCATCTTGGAAATATGCCGGTATATTTTGTTGACATTTCAAACGCTGGGGATCTAAACCAGGTTCTAGGGTGCACCAAACCTCACTCCTACTATATTGCCATCCTAATTAAACCAGAAAGTGTAAAGAAATTCCAGCCATTTTATAGCTATATCCTTTAACAAACAAACTAACATTTATAGGCCATATAAGTATAAAATACAAAATATCATTAACTGTTAAGTTTATATATTAAAAATGAAATTCATAATTTGCAAAAGTATTATCTGTATAATTTCAAAGGAATTAGTCAGTTCGCAGAACGTCTCCCACCAGCCCAGTAACTGACTAGATGATGTCTAGCGGTTCCGTCTTGGAATATTCCTATTTTATAAAACTATATTGCACTAAACGGTTTACTAAAACATAATGGAGAGATAAAAACATGGGAAAATAGTCCAATAGAAACCATAGTACCCAAAGGAAATTGCACTGTAAATATTGTTTGATGAACATATCAATCTGAATATTATTTCCCTTTTGCGGTTATTTGCCTAAAATCATCTGAATACACAACTATGAACAATATATTATCATTGTCGTTTTTCGTTAAATAGTCTAACTGTACGGAAATTGTTCTTGGTGGCATTTGTTGTGTTTCGTGATACCAATTGTTTTAAAAACGATTTGTGGATTGCAAATGGTTCACATCATATTTGGTTTGCATTGATTACATTCAGTACAGTATAGTTATATTCACTGATTTTAAATAAATAATTGGGCCAACTAGGCCCAATTACTGCTTTAAAATCATGAGAAACATATAAAACCCACAGCATGGAAACGCAATAGCATCCTATGTCCGCCTTGTACCACAAACTAATAAAATGAGCAAGGCAAATAGTCAATACACAGGACAATACACGGGACAATACACAGGACAATACACAGGACAATACACAGGACATTACTCAATATACAGAGTGGTGAAGAGTGGTGAAGCCGTTATGATAGCTTTCCATATATCACGATATGATAAATTGAGAGAAAAACTCCAGAAATTCTAACATATCGGATGTAGTGGGTCTAAAGTTATAATATATTTTTTTTATATTTTGATAGCGGGGCAGGGAAAATCAAACGAAAACCCATTTGTCTCGTTGGCTTATATGTTGTGTAACCATATGACAAAGAGGTGCTATTTAGAACTTATGATCAGACATGCAATAAACTACACAAAAAAATAAATAGAGAATATTATGTCAGTGCCTTTTACTATCAAGTTTATTAGTCCAGGCTTAGAAAACGAAGAATGGCGAGGCTCTGCCGAGTCATTCTTCGTTTTCGTGCCGAGCCTAATAAACTTGATAGTAAAAGGCACTGACATAATATTCTATTTATCATGTAGATTATCCACATGTTTTGTAAGAAATACTATTATTACCTATTTCTCAGAATGTTACGCTTATCGAGGACGCCGCCATGTTGTTGTTTTTTGTTTGTTTTATGACTTCTGGCAACGTTACGTGCATGACGTAAGATAACGTTACGTACAATAAACGCCGAGGGATTCCGCATTGATTTTCTCTATTGGTCAGTGCCCATTAAAGCAAAATTTAATAGGTCACCCCTTTATTAGGCAGAAAAGTGCTACCTTTATCAGTATTTATTAGTATGATGCAACATGTTTTTAAGTTACTGCTCTCAGTCGTTATGAGTTATGTCTGCTAACAATCTCCACAGTGCTATTGAATATGTTGTTACGCATAATAAATAAAAATTATATTGATGTAGACCAATAACAAGAGTAAATTAAAACACAATTGTAGCTTAACATGGGAAGTTTAATTGTTATCCTAAAAGCATTTGTTCAGCAGATACAGTTTTGAGGATGGCATGTAGTGAAATAATGGCGTTTTGGCATGCTCTAGTGGAAATAAAATGCATGAATATTATCTTGGTACTTGTACAAGCATAAACTTGACGACATATGAAGGTACTTGTAAAGGATTTTCATATGAATATCGTATGCTTATAAGTGTCTTATGAAACCGTCAATATACACCGACAGATTTTGTTTTTTATGACCGTTATACTATATATCTTGCATTTCTTTTATCGTTTGATGATATAATTTTGATAGTTCATAGAACAATACAATCAATACAGTACAGAAATCGTACTAAGTATGAAAGCTCGCCTCCATTGGTCGCGAACATATAACAATATCCGATTCCCGATCAGCTCGATCGGTATAACACTCGATTACCTTGACGAGGTGATTTTAAAATGAGGTGAATTTTGGTTCCTTGTTCCTTATTCAATTCCCTATTCCTTATTCAAAATAAAGGCTACTATATATATTTAAGGCATATAAAAACACACACATCTAACAGCGAAAAATATCCGAATATTAAACACGTAACTTATCTAGCCCAAATTGCATGTCCAATTATATTTTCAGAATTACAAAAAAGAGTGTGAAAATAACTATTTATTTGGATCATCTGGCGATCAAAAAAGGGATCTTAACGTGTGTGTGTGTGTGTATTTCTAAGGATTATAGTCCATCCACCTACTACAGGCGTCCTACCCGACGATTATAGGCACAATGTCTGGACTTTTATGTGTGTGTTGTTGTGTGATGTGATGATATGTCTACTTGAAGCAGCGAACTCAATGGTTTCTTTATAGTGCTGCCACACTGGAATATCACGCTGTAGTAGACATGATACCCCCACCCACCCAGTCACATTATTCTGACACTGGTCAATCAGTCGTAGCACTACCCTATATTTGCTCGTCAGACAAGGGTTACATGTGACTACTCCATTTTTAAAGTCTTTGGTATGACGCGGTCAGGGAACTCGAACCCACGACGTCCCGAATGCAAGGCAGATGCTATAACCACTACACCACAATGCTTCGGTAAAAAGGGATCTTAACATAGAACAGGCATAAACTCCGAATAAAGAATAAGGAACGAGGAACCATTTCCTTGTTCCATATTCGACGGCGAATAAGGAACGGGAGTATTTATTGCAGATGTTTACTTGATGATTTTAAATGTGTGATTGTGAAAAAGTATGTAATGAACTGATATGAAATTAAATAAACAACGGGTCTTTCCTCTGCTCAGTTCACTATAATATAATTATAACGACTCAGACGTCATTAGGAAAATTGCATTACATGGTATACAGAAATAAAACACACATATATTAGTCAAAATTCCTAAGTACCCATTTAAGAACGTGTCATTAATATTCTCATTGTTTTGCGGGTTTTTTCCAAGCTTGATTAGAGATCGGGTTGAACTGCTAAATTACGAGTTTCAATCGTCTGCTCTGATTGCATAAACACATTTTAAAGCTTTCAAGTCTATGTGTTTATTAGAAACAAATTATAACAGTTAGACAAATGGTTGCATAGGATTTTGTTAAAGGGACAATGTCCGTAACTTTTAGATTATAAAACACACACTAATTATGTTCGCAAACATTACACACTAAACATTATTGAATATATACTAATTAAAAGCAAAATGGTTTGACGGAATTCAATCGCGGTACAAAAAAAAGAAAAACCGTTTCGGGCGTTTGAACTCGCAGCCCAAATTAAAATTACACTCGCGTGAGCGTGAGCATGAAGTAGTCGACATCGCTCCCGAATGAGCTAACCGGGCTATACATATTACGCAATACATACTATGGTGAAATCCTAATGCGCTAACGGAAGTCACGTGATCGCAGAAAAGGTAAATACACTTTAATTAAAGCTTCTTTTTTTTCAAACTCACGAATGTATTACTACAGACTTCTTAGGGTCTATGCACATGTTTTCATGTATACATTTTACTGAATAAAAGTCAGAAGGTTATTTGGTTATGCTCAATATCTGCTTACTTACGGACAGTGTCCCTTTCCTTTAAGTACTTTGAATTATTGCATCTTTCGATGTTCCTAATTCTAAAATATGCAAAATAAAATTATTTTGACATAATTGTTTGCTAGCATTACCACTACAAATGCGTTTGAAAAAGAATTTTTCGAAATATTTAATGCTAACGATGAATTACACTTACTTGAATTTCAAAAGATAATCAATTAAAAGGGAGGTCATTTAAGAGTATCCCTGTTTTATTTTATTATAGACGGAGCAAATGGTTCAAACAACTTTTATGCTTTTTAAATTGTTTCCATTCAATTGTAAGCAGGCTACATCTATAAGCGGATTTCGGTTCATGTTATGTGTTTTATCATTACATTTCATGTTTTCGTATAAAGGAATGGTAACTCTCAAAAGATTTAACAAGATCAACAAAATACAAAAAACAAATATTTTAAAAACTATTGATCAAAACAAAATACTTATCACACAACTATTCTAAAATATATTTAAAATAAAAAAAAATAGTTAAAGCTACACAATCCCGATAAAAGGCACACTAGAACTGAACAAATCTAACGGTTATTACGCCTATTGTACTAAGTGATTACTGTATACGTGTGGGTTCATATATACAACATGCGCACTACCTGAATTCACTGAATATTAATGAGATAAGGCTGTACTGTATGAGACGCTTCGGGTACTTTGTGAATCGACCACTGGTCTTATAACGGGTATAAAAGCGGAGGACCCCACACCCCAATGTTTCGGGGTGGTCCCCAACATTGATGATTTCACGAAACAAAACAAATGCAACACAAATTGTATGAATCGTCAATCTGAACATTAAAATTTTGATTGATCAGAATTCAAAATCAAAGAAAATATGAAAGACGTCAGCTTCCGTCTGTATGACAGGGTAAATGTTAACTAAAAACCGAAAGTTTAAGTATAACTATTAAGTTCAAATACTAGTAATTAACCTTTCGTAAGTTTACTTATTTAAATCTTTAATTTTCTTTAATCAAGTTCAATGGTTTTTAAAGTAATTTTAAATGAAAACAGGTCCGTAACCGTAATTTAACCGAGGCATATCGCTTATGTTGTTGTCCGGTGGCATTAACTTCCCTCTCCACCCTGGCTTTTGTCAATGTGTTGCATTTCCCCAAGGGTCCTTATTTACTAGTATATAGTTGTTTTTATGTAAAGTATGTACATTCCCAAAAGTCAACCAAGGCAACTGCCTCTGTGTGCCCCAGTGAAGCTACGGTCCTGGAAAAAGCAATGGTTTATATTCACGGTGGACAGACGTAACGGGCCCTGGCTGCTCAAAACAGCGTTACCTTGATCCTGGTTGCTCATGTAAAGGACCCTGGCGGGTAAAAACACGTAAACGGTTGGATGTGCTGTTAAAACATATTTAATATTTCTTTACCATAAGACACTTTTTAAAAATTATCACACCCACGGAACACTAGATGCATTTGTGCGTCTGAATTCATGAAGAACGGGTTATAAAAACATTGTTTTAGATGTGAAAGAACGCGCACTGTTTTCACACCGACGCGTTAAAGTACGTCTAGTTCTAAGAAAATTGTTGGTTTTTTTCAAAAACGGAGA
>JAWPHD010004546.1:0-184785 GCA_037043455.1 Cyrtodaria siliqua | reverse complement strand
CACTTGCACATATTTCTCCACTAACCACGATGCTTATCCACTTGATAAAATGGGTACTCAATAGAAATATTATCTTGAAACACTTTGCAATGTATATATTTCTACTCCTCACCGTGACCTCGATGGAAGTGTGGTATGGGGGTCCTGTCCTAGAAAAATGTTAAACTACTTATTTCTATATTATTTGACCCACAGGCAGACGGCGCGTACCCTACCCCGCCCACACCCTACCCCCCTCTACTACCCCCTCCCCCCACCCCCGCTCTACTACCCCCTTCCCATCTGTTTCTCTACTACCACCCCCCCCATACAAATGTTTTCAATGACATACTGTAAACTGTTCTACTTGGTTTTCCATGTAAAATAAAAGGTGTCTGACTCTTTAATAAAAACAACTATAGACCTCGCCTAAAGCCTTGCTGTGCTTGTATTTTTGGTCATAGCATCGTCATTTCGATTCGAATCAATCAGGTACATACTATAACAAATAGTCACAATACTGATTTCTTCAATGTGTCCTTTATATCGCATCAGCGAAACGTCAAAGTCGTTTGAAAGCAGGTCGACTACGATATGACCTAACCAATGCATTTTCTATGTACATGGTACGGTATAGGGAAATATGTTTCTTCGACGACTCCCGCATAAAAATGCAACGTGATCGTTGAAAGAAAACCGTTTAACAACACTTACCGGTACAAAGAACTTCCAGGAGTAATCACAGACGCTGCAATCGAGTTCTTTCAGAAACGGTCATTTGTTTACCGTTACGATTCGCAATGTTGAATTAAATTACTGGTTTCCTTGTTACCTTTATACTTAAGATATGAAGCTGGGTACAAGGCGACCGGAAAAGAGACTGGACCAATCCCGGTGACTTATTTTCAACATGGCGAATCGTAACGATAAACAAATAACCGTTTGTGAAAGAACTTGATTGCAGCGTCTGTGATTACTCCTGGAAGTTCTTCGTACCGGTGAGTGTTGTTAAACGGTTTTCTTTCAACGATCACGTTGCATTTTTATGCGGGAGTCGTCGAAGAGTCATTATTAGTTATTAGGATTCTTGACAGGGGACATGGGCTCATATTCCCTGCCTGGAATTTATATTTCCCCGAGCCGTCACTAACACTGATTTGTGACGTCAACATATTTGGTTTCTCTTTGGTGAAAGTGTTTATTGAAAAATTGCGCTCGGAATGTTCACATGTTTTGGAAACTTGTTTCTTATTGGATTAAATAACAAAGCGATTAAAGTTGATTGTCCGGAGAATACCTATTACTTTGAGTGATAATGAATGCTAAAGTTGGTTATTGTACAACCATGGAAAACTGGCATATTACCTTGAAAGTTAACCGTGTTGTTGTCAGAACTGTCAAACTCGCACAGAACTTCTTCAAGGTTGACGCCATCCATCTGCGAAGCAAACTCGGTCTCGGATCCATGTCGAGCTACTGTGTGCCTATTGTTGATCGCCGGACGAGATTACTGCTAGCATCGGCGGATGCATCGCCATCGGGGCCGGATGTGATGGCCATTTTGCTAGAAGTTGAAGGCAAAGCAAGTTGTGTATCACGACCAGATATTGTGTTGGAAATAACACCTCCCATTGACCTTTTTTCCGTATCGGATTTTTTACATGGAAAACCAAGTAGAACAGTTTACAGTATGTCATTGAAAACATTTGTATGGGGGGTAGTAGAGAAACAGATGGGAAGTGCGGTAGTAGAGCGGGGGGTGTAGTAGAGGGGGTAGGGTATGGGCGGGGTAGGGTAGGGTACGCGCCGTCTGCCTATGCTTTGACCTTAAAATGATGTTTTACATACTAAGGGATTTCAAAATCAACTGAATTGACTGTCGTAGTTAAGACATTAAGCGTCAATAATGTTCACAAATAAGCTAGCCTATCCGGCTAAAGGATGTATTTAAATTGTATGTACGTCCAACCATACCAAAATCAAAACATAGCAATCAGCTCATTTCGTTGTGTTTTGTTTACATTTAATTTGCTAAAAAGCGCTTTACTATACAATTGTACAAGCCTTGAAGAAGAGTACTGTCGCGCACCAAATTCATGCCATTTTAACACTTCTCTGTCAACATTTTTATGGAATTATCTAACAAAAGAGTTACTGTATAAAATAGTCCAGTTCGCATGGGCGTAGGAACGTTTCAATTATTAGGAGGTCCAAACATTTTGAAAAAGATACTTTATAATCAAAAAAAGTAAGTTTATTGGGTGGGTGTAGGTGTGGGGGCAAACAATTATACGGGGGGCCAAACTTGTTCACAAAAAGTTTGACAAGCTACAAAAACAACGTTATCCACGCTCAGTTACACCAAAACATACAAAACATACAACATTATATAGGGAAAGGGAACAACTGTACTTTTTGAGCGCTAACGGTTTTTTTCTTCAAATTATTGAGGGGCGTGGGGGGACCAAAGCATACTCTTCCCACCCCCCACCCCCCCCCCCCCCCCCCCAACCCCCCACCCCCCACACACTCTGAACATCATAAGGGATGGGGTGCGGACTTCCCTGGCACGCCTATGAGTCATGATAAAACTATCATACTAATCAACATTTGATGCATATTTAAGTGGATAGCTCGCTGGCATTGACATCTGGAGGTCACGGGTTGAAGTCTAACCTGAAACATTTTGTTCTTGTGCAAGACACCTCGGACGAGGACGTAAACTGGCGGGCCTGTTTATCGGAATATATCACCTGAATGCATTACAAAACACGTAAGAGTAGCACAGGTTCCCGCATTCCTATGTATCCCTCACCTCCATGTGACTGCTCTAAATAACCTGTAATGCTTTAATGAGCCATTAAGCAACATTCAGTGCAATGGCATTTCGACGATCAACCTACTAAATGCACACTTTTCGGTACAACAAGTTACATAAACGGCACAGTATTAAGAATGGAGTGGAGTATTGGAGTGGGATCTTCAAGTCAAGCTGTGTAAACAACTTGTTTAGAACATTAAGTACTCTTAAGTATGGTGGCTGATTTCTGCCTTTTTTCGTCTTTTCGTTATTTCGTCGCGAAAAGATGACAAGACAAAAAGACGATATGACAAAAAAAAGGCAAATGCAGCGCGAAAAGACGAAAGAACAAAAAGACGAAAAAACGACAGAACGACAGAACGAAAAGACGACATTTCAATGGCGAAATTATGAAAGAACGCCACTCTAAAAGACGACACTTCAGCTGCGAAAAGACGCCATTTTATAGTGTCATCTTTTCATTATTTCGTGTAGCATTCTGTCGTCTTTTCGCTTCTAATATGTCGTCTTTTCGTTCTGTCGTCTTTTTCGCGCTGCATTATTCGTACTTTCTTCTTTTCTTTTTGTCGTCTTTTCGTTTTGTTCATCTTTTCGTCTTTTCGCCTTCCGGTTGACATGCGCGTTTCGGTCATTGTAACAATTTCACGGTTAAATACTAAAAGTCGAAAAGATTTTGAATTGTTTGGGCAATGGGTCAAAACGACAGGGTGTGTGCATACCTTATGTCCAGTCAATAATAAACGGAGGGTTATTTCTTTTAAATGTTTTTTTTATAAACGCAGAATGGTTCAGTTAATATGAATATTAAAACATAATAACATAAAAATAATATTTTAATTGTAATTTAGAAGTAACTTTCCGGGACTTATTTAAAATTGATAATGATATCTGGACCAGTCGTACTAATTATACGGTTTGACGTAAACTTCATATTCTTGTTATTTAAATTGGTATGTATAAATGTGTGATGGCTTAGCGGACATAAATATGAATTTATTTATAGAATAAAAATACTTTGTAATTAATGATTTACTTTCTGAGCCCACTTAACAATAGAGATGCGTTTGTCTAAATGATTCTTAGCGCTTATATTCTTCTATTAAAACAAATGACAAACAAAATAATGTTTTGACTTTTTAATTTAACACTTACTTTCCGGAGCATCATATCACAATGATTATACCTTATATTTATCAATCTAGGATGTATGTATCATCTTTATTTCCTCCAAATGAATGAAGATTACAAATGTTTATAAATTGAATATTAAACACAATAAATACAAGGAATTCAAGCATAAATCAAAATTACACCGAGTATTGTTACTTTTAGTAATTGTTAAGGATAAACATACTACCCAAAATTACTATAGTAGCCTAAATATATACACACTTTCCTGCAACTGTTTCACATAATATAGTTCGTTTACGACGCATACAAATGTTTAATGTATGTTGCATTGAGTACCATGTAATCTGGGTACGTTTTAGTTTCTAACACTCTGCTTAACTGTTCATCTATCGAGCCGAGCATATATAACGTTAATTGTTCATAGTCTGGTGCATTTAATATATCGCGCAACGTCTTGCTGAATTTGTTTGCAAGATCGTCCCAATATTTCGTTCGTAATGTTACGACGTTCTGATTGTTACACTCTGTAAGCAGATGTTTCAGTTCATCATTTGTTTGTTCGCCGCATTTTATACATAGTCTGGGTGTAAGTTGCTGACAGCAGAGCTTGGCAATGAATGTCATTAACTCCAACGTATTTGGTTTAATAAGGGCCACACGCCATACGTTAGCTGGGGTTAGGGGTTGATCTAATCTTCTAAACCTCTTAAAGTCATCGCTTAACATCATTCGGGAGAGCCATTGTGCTTCTTCGTATTTATAAATAGAGGCACGGCACATGTTCTTCCAGCGGACCTTTGATATAAATTCACCAGTGACTAAAAACTTATCTAGAATCGGGCACAGCTCGTATTTGTTAAGAATCCTTGAAACATCAGCGGGAATAAATCCAAGACTGCAGTTTGAACACTTAGATTTGAACTGGAACAGCCTTCTTAAAAACAAATGTTTCACAATGTCGCTCGATTTTGTTCGGCACAAAGAACCAAGAAAATTGAGAGGTTTTTTGTCGATGTAAGCTTCTACACTCGTGTAACTCAAAATTCCTGTAACCATATCAGAACGTGTTAGGTAAGGTAAATCCTGAGCTGATTTAAGGCAAAAATGGTGTATAGCTTCAAGCACTTTAATGTTTGACGTAGATATACTGTTCCAGAGCTCGCACCCAAATAGTGCACGTGGTAGAACAACGGTATAGTATAATTTAGCCGCTGTGATAGGATTGAGACCGTTGGGATGTACTCCACTATTTGTTAGTGAAAGAAACGTACCTCTGGCTAATTATTTAACATCATCGACGTTTGCAGGGTATCGGCCGTGTTTTGCTTGCACAATACCGAGGTGCTTGTATTCATTCACAACATTTAATTTAGTATTGTCATAATAAAACCCGTACTTATTCTTATCAGTACGTCTTTGCTGTTTACTCATTACCATTGCTGCACACTTTGAAGCATTATAAAGGTAACGCCATTTGTTTGCGTACATACTACATATCTTAAGCATTTCGTCTATTCCACGCTTTGTTAGCGAAAGAAGAACGATGTCATCTGCCTGTGTTGGTGCACTAAGCGAAATATTGTCCATTTTCATGCCGTGTCCAGATGTGTCCAGAATATGTAAAAGCTGATCAATGTACACAGTATAGAGGAAGGGAGACAAAATACTGCCTTGTCTGGTACCTTGTGCTATGTTGAGAGAGTCGGATAGTAGACAATGACAAAGTACTCTGCTTGAGATTCCTGTGAACAACTTAGAAATGATTCTAAGCACCTTGCCTCTTATGCCAAACAGATATAACTTATACAATAAGCCATTGATCCACACGCGATCGAATGCTTGCTTTGCATCCATAAAGCAGATAAATAAATCGTTTCAACGTTCCCAGCAGTAGAACTGGCATTCTTGAAAAATAAAAGATACCATTGTACAGCTTTTTCCTTTTTGAAACCCGTGTTGCAGGGGATGAAGATTTGTGATAAACCCTTTTGATTCAATTCTGTTAAGTAAAACCTTTTCAAATAATTTCGATATGACTGGAAGTAATGAGATTGCTCTGTAGTTGTTTGGGTCAGTAGTTGATTTTCCATTGCCTTTGTGGAGCGTTACAATGACGCCTTGCTTGAACTTTCGCGGCACGTACTCGTACTTCAAGATCGAGTTAAAAAACTGACGTAAGCATTCAACTAGGTAATCGCCGCCATTTGATGTGTTCATATGTTATGTTGTCCAGAGACGGACTCTTTCCTAGCGGTAGTGAATCAATAACTGTCTGCAGCTCTTGCGTAGAAATCTGGCTGGTTAGATACATAAGCTTTGCATCAGATTCGTTAAGACTTTTGTCCAAAAATACCTTAACACTCTCAGCGACGTGTTTTCTAAAATCTTCATCGAATTCTTGAGATTCTGAAAAGCTGTATAAGTTCGCAAAGTATGTTTTCCAACCGTTAGTTACTTTGTCAGGATCTTTCACGAAGATTTCATTAAAAATCATTGCAATGCCTTCTACTCTTGTCTTCTTTTTGGGTTTCCTTGAATTGATTACTTTCCAAAAGCCTTTTTTGTCAAGTTCGGCTAATTTATCAATTCTTTCAAATTCCTCCCTTTCGAACTCTGAGGCTGCTTGTCTTAACTTGCGTCTAAATTCTGTCTTCGAGCGTTTGTAAGTCGAAAATGATGGTGAACTGTGACGTTTTCCTTCTAAAATCCAGTTTGCTCTATAGTGTCTCATTTTTGTGTGTAATTCCTTCGCAGTCGTTGACCAATAAGGTTTTAAGAATTTTTTATATGCCTTCTTTGAGATAAAAGTATTAGAGGCCGATTGCAGACATGATACAATTTTGTCATAGGTGTCATCAACTTTGTTGTGGTCAATGTCACTATCAATAAGTAAATTCGTTACTTGATTCTTGTAACTGTTCTTTTCAGCATTGGAGTTCCATTTTCAAACTTATTTTTGGGTATTTTTCAGAGGAAGCACTTTCTGTTTTATCTAAGCAATCAAGTTTGAACGAAATGAAGACGGGCAGATGCCTTGATACATTCAGCGGACCTTCCTTATCGATGTAGCATTCATATATATCAGATATAAGTGTTTCATCTACGAATATGTGGTCGATGAGGCTCGGTTGACGATCACCATACGGAAAGAAAGAATAGCTTGAACCACTGCACCTCTCTGTACTAGTGACTGCACCTAAATTATGCTTCGTCATCGTTGTAATTAAATACAAATCTCTTCCACGATCATTTTGCAGTAGATTTTTCACAGGTAGTTTTGCATTAAAATCACCCATTACCACGATCTTTCCACTATTGCTGAATATTGAACATAAATCAATCAATTTATCCATTTCGCTTTTAAAGTAATCTAGGTTGTGGTTGGTGCAAGGCAGATACACTGGAATTATGAACAGTGTCGATGATTTCAAATTTAATTTCAAAGCTGCAATGCGGTCACTCTTATAGCCGGTTCGTTTGGCAAGGCGGAAGAGCTTCTTAGAAGAGAAGATGCTCTTCTGATTGTTCGTTTCGGACCTCTTCTCTTCTCGGAAGCTCTGCTGTCTCTGCCGATTTGAAATAGGAAGAGACGGCAGAGAAGAGCAGCAAAGATGGCGTCAAAAGAAGATACGTGAGTGTGAGAATTGTATTTTTTAGATTAATTGCAGAGATATCGTTGTCAACAAATGTGTATTGCTTTTATTTGGATAAAATATTTACTGTTGTGCGAAATGTTCAATATCCCGGTGACATTTGCTTAAAAACAAGCAAGAAATGGTTGATTATTATGTGAAATGTATTATAAAAGGGAAACGTTACACCCACGAAGAATCACAAGAGTGTGTTTTTATTTGTAAACACTCAATATCAAGATCATGTCTTTTTTTCACGACTCGACAAGGTCGGAAACTTTCTGGTACTGGTATCTGATAGTTACATAATAAAAAACAGACGAACTATGTAGTATTGTTCGGTGGGGTAGCTCAGTTGGTATAGCATTGGGTTAGAACATATTAGGTGAGGGGTGGGGAGGGGTATTTTCAATAAAAAAATCAAGTGAGTTTTTTTAACATTTTGTCCATGTGGGTGCCTTTTCAGTATTTTCCCGGTGGGGCTGGAGTAGAGAGGGTTTATGGAGAAACAAAATAAAATAAGGAAGTGCCAGTGGGGGTGGGGTGGGGGTACCTTATATTTACAAAAATATATAATTAGGTAGAGGTGTTCCGAACAATTTTGTGGAGCATTGGCTTGATTTTCTTCTGTTATCTAGTCCTGTTTTATAAACATACCGATATATTGTTTACACTAAGATTATTAATATGATCATATTTTATGACATTTTTACGACAGGTCCCTGAAACTCTGAGATAAACTCGTCAGACCTCGACTCACATGCATCGGTCACTAGTGACTGCAGATTGCATACAGAGAATTATATGGATTAAACCTAATATGTGATATCATTTTCGAGAAGTCTTCCAACTGCATTTAAAGTATTTTTGCAACAGTTCTACAATTTAGAATGGAAGGTTATTTTGTAAACATTTCTTTGATATAAACACAAACCAAAATTAATTTAAATATACATATTTTAAATACAAATTTAAATTAATGTTGGCTAGTTTTGGTACAATCAGTTTTGTGCTGTTGGGGCCATTTCTGTAGTGTAAGGAAACATGCTTTTCTTTCGAGAAAGGATGTCCAGGTTCGAGTCCTGGCAGAAACCCCTTGCACACTTACTGCGGTGTACATATAAAAAAGAAAACAGAGCGCAAAGATAAAATCATTGGTGACATGTTTATAGTATTAAATAAAACCATTTTATATTATTTTATTAAACATGTTACATACCATGTACGTATGTGTGTATGTCTGTCCGTCTGTATACTCCCTCCATCCGTCCGTCCGTCCGTCCGTCCCCCTCTCTCTCTCTCTCTCTCTCTCTCTCTCCCTCTCTCTCTCTCTCTCTCTCTCTCTGTTCGAATAGGATCTTGCATGCATGTGTTTCTGCCTGCTCAAAGTCACTCTTAAATTCACATTTACTAGCTTGTATGTAGAAATTAGAGATTGCATTTCTCCCATCATAGCTAATGTTTGTATTTATATGCCATACCGACTTTAAATACCTTTTGTATCTTGTATCTTGTAAAAAAGGCACATTGTTTACATTTATAAGTTGAGTCGAAGACTGATGACAGGCATTTTCAGATAATACTGGGCTGGCTAATAATCTTGCAATAAATGTGATTTCACGTCTAATAACCTAATTAAATAGAAACATGTCAGATTCATTATATTTTCATGATAAAATTAGATTTCCGAGTCACCATATATATAAAATGGTAATTTCAAAGTACTAAATATAGCGGAAAACTGTGGTTATTAGGACATTTAAAGCAAGAAATTACGGTGAGGTTAATTGGCATGTTGCATGTCGAAAGTTAGCAACAGACAGGGGCTGATCCATGATTTCAGCTTAGGGGGGCGTAAGATTTCGGTCAATATTCGGGTCCGTTTCTAGCCTCATAAAACGGTTGCGGTTGTGCATTGATAGGGTAAAAAATTCTGTTTTCAAATAAAATGATTTAACAATGTGTTAATTAAACCACTCATTAGCCATTATGCGTCGAGCGAGCGAAGCGAGCGATAAGATTTTTTATACTGAGGGCGTGCATCGAAATTGTTTAACACAAAAAGAATTCTATGTAATAGTTTAAGTCAATAAAATTTCTTCTTCTTCTTTACAAAAATGATTTAACAATGTGTTCATTAAACCACTCATTAACCATTATGCGTCGAGCGAGAAAATCTTTTATACTGAGGGCGTGCATCGAAATTGTTTAACACAAAAATGATTTAACAATGTGTTAATTAAACGACTCATTAGCCATTATGCGTCGCGCGAGCGAGCGATTTTTTTTAATTCTGAGCAGTAGGAACGCCAGCCCTATGGCGTAGGGATATTTATCAAACAAGGTCACGTGATAAAATCGATAACAAAATGACATTATTTGGAAAATTTTCACTGGTCAGATTTATACACCTCTTATTTATAAACTGTGATTATAACAAAACACAATCACAGATCGTTGTTAAAGTAATAATATTCACAAACTACATTGGTCGAACATAATTGGCGTACACTTCGTGTAATTCCCATTAATAGTTAAAGGTATTTTTCAAAGGGATGAATTTAGGTTGTTTTAAGGTTTAAATTGCCAAAAAAGCGCTTTTAAATCAAAATCGATTTATTTTGTCATTTTAGAAGCGAGAATAAAAATAAATGCATGTACGCGTAGATAAATCTTTCCTCTGTCCATATGCAAATTTTTAATGAAATCAGAGACAAGTACTTTTTTTTCCCCAAAATTAACTAACATGACCCACGGACGCAAAGACGGCATAATGCATATACATTTACAGACGCGACCGGGTACACAAGAAATGAAATAATTCCATTATTTCAATACATATATTTCAAATGTATGTATCCATGCATTCCAGATTAAATTTCTGATCTATACATCCTTTTGGTTTATGCCGGAGTGCTCAGAATAGGTTTTAACAAACCAAATTGTAACGGTACGTCGGGAAAGGAAATGAGGATAGTGGAAATATATTTTGCAGTGCTAATTTTCTGAATCCGAAAAAAAAGCAAAAAAAAAAAGTTTTAACAACGAGAATGATTTTTTTTTCTTGAAAGTGTTCATTGACATGTCTACTATTAAAACCCAAAATTTAAAGTCAATCAGAAAAAAGTACTTTTTTTTTCCCAAAATTAACAAAGTACACCGTGTTCGCTAAAATATGAACAATCGCCTTTCGAAGTTAATGTACACGCGGGATATAAAACCATGAAATTGTGAAATCCTTTTTAAGAGATATATTGATTTCAAAATTGTTCTGTATTTAATAAATTATTAGAGTAGAATGTTCACCATTTTTCTCAAGGACACCATTACGGTAGTATCCCTGCAACCCCGCCCCTCACTCCACCCCCACCACCCTCCGTACCGTATTTATTAAGTTGTATATAGCTGCGAATGTGCAGTTTTAATCAAATTCGATTTATTTCATCATTTTAGAAGCGAGAGAAAAAAACAAAAGCATATACGCGTAAATACATCTTTCCTCTGTAGATATGTAACATATAAAAAAAATCGGAGGCAAGTACTTTTTCCCCCCGAAAATTAACGAAGTACACCGTAATCGTTTAAATACGCCGAATCGACGTTCCAAATCGATGTTCGCACGGAATAAAATTGTGGAATTATGAATTCATTTATAAAGATAAATCGATTTCAGCATTGTTCAGTAGTTCATGTAGTTGTTATATTATTGTTGTAGTATGTTCACAGTATTTATGAGAGCAACATTACGGTAGTATCCCTCCAACCCCGTGGGCTTCCCCCCTCCAACCCGTACACACAATACGTTGTGTATTGCTGAGAATGCGTCTTTTATTCAAACCGATTTATTTCGTCATTTTAAAAGCGAGCATAATAACAAAATCATATAGATACATCTCTCCTCTGTATATATGTAGAATTTCAATAAACGGAGACAAGTACTAATTAAGTAACAGGACCGTCCGACCCAAAGACGGCAACATTCATATTCATTTATAAGGAAAGACGACCGGCTACAGAAACAATTAAATAATTTCGTTATGTAAACACATATATTTAAAATGTATGTGTCCATGTATTTTACACTAAATTTTTGATCTATACATGCTTTGTGTTTATGTCAGAATGGCCAATTTACTTCAACAAATAATGTTGCAACGGTATATCGGAAAATGAAATCATGATGGCGGCAACATACGTTGCAGAGTTAATTTTCGAAATCAGAAAAAGCGATGAACTAATATAAGTTTAACAGGCAGAAAGAAGTATATTCTTTTAATTGTTCGTTTAAAACTGAGGGGGCGACTCGAGTTTTAAAGAAAGCAAGATTGGCATATGTCCCTTTAACCAAGTAAATAAATGACTGACGAGTAACAGACATGCTACTGTCAGTAACAAACATGATTATGTGTATACTCGAAGATTTCATAACATAAACGTGGACATGTCATTGTGTCAATGGAGCACTTGCCAGATTTGTGGTGTTGTGAAACACTGTACGCGTGAATCCAAAAAAAAGTGCGAGTCCTTTATATTTATAGGGCATATATTGTTATATATATATTTATATATATTATTTATATATATTATTCTTTTATATTTATATGGTCCCAGAACGCAGTCATACTCACAACTATATTGAAAGTAAATACTGAATATACATGTGCGGTGCGTTACGATCTGTAGTATTTGAAAACAGACATATTAAACATTTCCCTGAACATATATACTATATTCGTAGAATTATTTTCCCTGAAAAAAAATACATGTTTGTTTTAAGCAGTTGAAATCTACTATATTTTGCGAATATTGCTACTTTGAAAATTTTAATACGTCTGTTTTCATCAAAATCATGTTTTGTTTGTTTTAATATATATTTTTTTTAATTTATGATTTAAAAAAAAAAATGGATGATCGGAATATGTCTTACACACTGCTGAATCCTGTAATTAAACAACAAGTGGTTTGGTTCACAGGCGACAGTATCGGTGAACAAAACCACTTGTTTTACCGGATTCAACATTGTGCAAGAAAATATTCATATATTATACCATTAATATTATAACATGTGTGTTGTAACATATGCTTATCCTTGGATAGTGGATGTCTGCAGGGAACTTGACCTATTACCTAAAAATCAAACGATCATCCTCTTTCCACTGTCCACCAATGAAGTTTCATGACATTTGCTTTAGGTAATAGGAAAAACTTTGTGGGTTATACTTTTCATTTTCCGGTCATGGTAACGGACCTTTCAACTACTGACTTCAAAATAAACAGGGATTATCATTTCACCAAAGGCAGTAAAAGTATGAAGTTTTATGAAATTAGCTTCAGAGAAAGTAATAAAGAGTTTGTACAAAGTTTCGTCAAAATCCAACAAGTAGCGCAGACAAGATTTGTGACGGACGAACGGAAAGGCCAAATATATTCTGTCTCACCTACCACTTTGTGGTGGAAGACATAATTATAAAGACAATATTTTATTTCATATGTATACTTTATTAAGCAAATAATTGAGCGAACATAAACTTCAGCATTGACTCTGGCCAGTGGTGTACATGGAGTCTTCTTCCACATGACGTGCAGACTGAAAGAAAAGAAAGACATAGAATAAAAAGTTAATATAAGTCGAGCAGAGTATTCAATTTGAATCATGTGTTGCTAGAGGGAGCTAGGGTATGTTTAGGGGAATGGGACAGTTCAAAATTTAATTATTGTTAAACGCCTCATCAACACGTTGTTTATGTTATTTCGAGCCGCCCCAAAGAGAGGAGGAAAGATACATAGGCATCCAGGAGCCCTGCCATACGCTTACTACCGATTAGATACCTATGGTTCTTTAACGTGCTTGGAGGACAGACTCCGATACACAGGACCATCCGGTTTACGTTCCCATCAGACGAACGAGGCTAGCAGGACACATCGAAGTAACCCAGTGGCGCCAGTAAGAATTGAATCCGTGTTCACTGGATTCAAAGCCGATATGCTATAAACGTCCCTTGACCAAAACTGAGTAAATGGCACATCAAGCAAAGAGTCAATACATATTATATTGTGTATCATACTAGTATATGATTGAACTGACATGATTATAGAACCATTTTAATGTATTTTTCAACCCAACAGTACAGCAAGAATCTATTATAAGGAAAGTTAAATCTGACAGAGGGTGCAATGCTCTATAAGCCATTTTTACTAGAATTAAATACAAGTCTTGCCAAAAATCTAAAATTGTTAAATTTTACACGTTTTGTTCATATATTTTACTTTAATGACTTAGTAAGGTCATTTTACATGGGTAGAAAACATTAATATACAACTATTTATTTTCTTTCTCAAAATCTGGTGTAGTTTTAGAAATAAAACATGATTAAATAGGGCAGTTGAGAAGACACTTTTGTAGATGTGTGGTCTGTTCTGATGTGAAAATGTGTAAAACAGACACAATATTGGAAATTTGCTCTGTGTCCCTTTAATAAATTGGAGACCCATCACATAGACCAATGAGTTGATGTTAAAGGGACACACGGCAATCTTGAAGTATTTATCAAGCTTTAACATTAGCATCTTCATTTGTTAACCTGGTAACATTTTAAATTTAAACCTGCTTGCATTAAAAGTTAAGTAAAACTGTTTCATTTTGTCTTCGTTATTCTATCAAATACTTAACTATGTTATAGGTGCACTATTATCAACAGTAAGTAATGTGTAAAACAATTTCTTCTGAACTATTCTAATAAATAATATTAATGATGCACAAATGCAAACTATGCAGAAAAATTAACCGAACTCCAGAAGTTTTAAACAAATAAAGACTGCCTAGTGTCCCTTTAACACAACTTGTTTTCGCATGTATCCAGTACATGTAGTTTACACGAGCTCATATGACAATCACGCTGCACTATCACTGAAAACATTTTTTACTCTAACTTTAAACAGCACCTTGCAAGCATAACACAAACTCCATTTAAAGAACTACACAAGTGCAAACAATTTTTAAAAAGGCTCTTACCTGCATATGATCCAATGGCATTTAATACGGCTTGACATTCTGAAGTCGTCAGTATCAATTCACTTAGAGCTGCTCAAGGGCACGATTCACATTTGAGGCCTATCTGAAAACAACATCAATCCAATGTAAATGATCAAACAGACATATTTTATCCTTTGTTATACATAATGTAACATATTTAAAAAAGAAAAGATAAAAAAAAAACTAAATTGAATAAAGCATGAATACTACTTGTGCTCAATAACACGGTTAATGTAATAAAAACATCTCTCATCATTCATTATACATGTAAAATATAATGTAGCCCAACTGGAGGTCGGAGTGGAGGGGGTTTCTAGTTGTCTTACCCCCTCCTTGTTTTCGGTATGCAAGCTCCATCTACCCCCACACCCCATCTACCGTACTTGGGTGGGTGCGGGGTGCGGAGGACATTGATAGCATTTCTACTAGCAATTGTTTTATTCCACGAAACGTTCTACAGTTTACAGTACATCCAGTTACTGGAAAGATCGGAGTACACGAAAAACACTTACAGTGATTATGAACTTTCTATTATACAGCATATACCACTTTTAAGCACTATATTTGGCTAAATATGTACGATCTAAAAGTGGTGTGTACTGTTTATTAACAAACACATTTTAATGACAAAACAAATACCTTGATAATGGACCTCTAGCAGCAGACAGTAATCCCAAATCCAGTTTGCACCAACATGTCAATTTCACGTGTCAAGTTATGTCACGGTGACCTGTCAGTCACCAACACTGCATCGTGTTTACACATAATGGAACGTTATTTCGTCCGGTAAGGTATTAGTTTTTACATAATCTTCGGTATGAAACATTTTACGCGTGTTGTTAGACTCCATAGGTTCCCGTAGTGCTCGCCGACGCAGCGCGCACAATTTCGGGTGTAAAAAAATGGCGTCTGTTTTAATTGAAAATTCTTAAAATAGTCCGTAAAATACAAAGAAATAGTCCATGTTCGCGGAGTTAAAATGCGAACAGAACTGATATGTTATAGGTACGTGGCGTTCCTACTGGAGGGCGTGCATCGAAATTGTTTGATATTTTATCTACA
The DNA here is from genome assembly GCA_037043455.1 of Cyrtodaria siliqua. Taxonomy (NCBI): domain Eukaryota; kingdom Metazoa; phylum Mollusca; class Bivalvia; order Adapedonta; family Hiatellidae; genus Cyrtodaria; species Cyrtodaria siliqua. Next base: position 169,127 of record JAWPHD010004546.1, on the reverse strand, counting down.
GTAACATGGACATACATGTATGATCCGGAATCTTTAGGGGGTAGTGACAGATGTGTTGCATAAAATATATACTTTTAAGAAATCTGCTCCTTACTTTCGACATGCCACATGCCAATATTCCTCGGTTATTTAAGAAGCTTTTATTTTTTCGTATAATCGCAGTATTTCAGTACTTTGATTACTTCTACTCTTCCGAAATGATGCGTGTTCGATTAGTCTCAAATCCTCTACCTCTGCCGATGTACGTTCGATTAGAACAGTGCTCTGCCTTCTTCTATCATCTTCTATACTTGGCGCTTCTCTACCCGGAAGAGACCAAACGAACCGGCTATTAGAGTCCATCACTTGAATGCAACTATCGAGCGACTTATGCCATAAACATCCCACACCGCCTTTACCAATGTTTCTATTGTTTAATGTTTTAAGGTCATCATCTAGAACTACATGTGAGCTGTAATCGTTGCTTAAATTACCAAGTATATGCTGACTTTGTGGAAGTAGCCAATGCTCTGAGATGCCACATATATGTATTAACTTGTTTTCAGTTCATTGAGTAAGTACGGTATATCGGTCATAATCCCTGTGACATTCCAAGACATTAGGTTGATAGACATCGTGTTGGATTGTTGATTAGTATCCATTATCGAAGTCTTCGCGATTAAACCTAGCTCTATATTCAGATCTGTTTAGCCATGGCCTGCACGCTATTCCTGGTGGCCATATTTCCTGGTCGTTTATAATCTCCTCCTGATCTTCATTTACCACGATTTGGGCAGATTTACTGTCTGTTCTTCGCGTATACAGGAACTTTGCCGATTTATATGTAATTCCGAGGTAGTCTAAGAAGTCTTTCAGACCTGCTTCGTCGCTTTCGAGATCTATTCCGGTGACGATATATGACTTTGCCTTTTTTCGCAGTACACCTTTAAATCGACCGTGGCGTTCCGAATCAACTACAGCGCTCGATTCAAATTCTACATTTAATGATTGCTCTGTTTCGTTAACGCGAGCGGAAGCACGGTCAGAATCGTTTTGAGTAAAATCATTGTGACAGTCTGTTAGATTGCTAATATTTGCTCCAGAAGATCGAATGTTGCTGACATGAGCAGATTTTCGCTTGTGGGTTGTTAGTGCTTGTATATTGGTCGATATGTTGTGATCATTTCAACTGTCTGGGCTCTATCACCGTTATTCATGAGGGCCTTTTCGGTAATTTCTATCCAATTTGCCAGAGATGACTCCATATTTAAACAAAGATGGTCAATCTTACTGCTAAGATCAACTGTAAATGTTTTTAAAGACGATTCAAGACTGCTGACACCTTTTTCACCGACTCGCTTCCCTAATACCTTCATCTTTGTTTCAATCGACCGAACAGATTAGTTCTGCTCGCGGGTAAGCGATTCGCTTTTGTCTGCTTTCACATTGTATTCGTCTACCTTTTCCTTTAGGTTTCTGATTTGACTCTTTATGTTTGTATTGCCATTTGCGTCTGAATCAAGGATGTGCTCAATATTCAAAGAATTGTCTCTTGTCTTTACGTGTATCTCGCTTAGTTCTTCTAGAGCGTTGGTGCGGTGCAGATCCAACTTCAAGAGCATACGTGTGACTTTACGCAAACAATCAGACAGTTTGGCATGTACCATTTCATTGCCACTTGAAGGAATGACTTCTTGTATGGCGTCATGACATGACTTCAGTTCTGTAAAAATGCTTGAAATATCTGACTGCACACTATTCGACAGCTTCATTACTGTTTCTCTGTCTTCTATAGCCTTGGGCTTGAGGATATTCACTTCGGCGCTTAGCGATGCGGCTGTTTCTTTTATAAGGGTCATGTCGGAGATCAATACCGTGTTAGATCTTCTCGTTGGCGTCTGTCCTAGTGAGCCTATCTGCGACATAGAACAGCCTAGCGAGGAAGAGCCTGACTTTTTAAACAGTTCATTCACATCAGGACGATTGCCGTAAAGAAATTCATTAAGAATGAAACAGTCTGATGCATATTTCTCGGCAGTGGTGTTTTTTGACGAATTACGTCGGTCTTTAAGAGTGCCAACGGGTGGATTCACACAACGTTTAGCGCGTATTGCGAGTTCAGAGCGATAGTGAGACAGTGTCTATTCACATGAATGAGGAGTTACCTGCAATAGTTTATTCAAGTAGAAATCTCTAGGTAAACCTTCAAGTTCACTGTCTATATGGTCGATTACAGCGGAGTCCAGCGTGAACATTGTATCTGTTTGTATCTCCGGGAATAACTCTTCTTCTTTTATTGTCGGATAGAGCGATCCCTCAAATTGTTGGACACACTGTATATTACCATCCTGGTCGATTATAGGTGATAATGTGTGAGTGTCCTGGGATGTTTCAAAAGAATCTGGCAGATCCTGTGCTTCAGACGTCGCCATTAATCTAGGTTGAAATGGGCTATAGATCAATATTTTCACTAAAGTCTCATCTTGATCATGAAGATGAGCCTGGAATGTTCATGCCTTTTAGGCGCCATATAACCTTTTCATGTGTTGGTGCGCCTTAAAACCCCAATTCAATTCAATTCATCTTGATCATAGAGTGGCGGGTCTATTGGCAACGACAATAATGATTTCGGAACGCTCATCTTAAGGCATTATATATTTCAAATCGTAAATATTAACCATTTTCACGTGAAAATCCAAAAAAAAAAAATTCTGAAAGCCGGGACTCGAACCACCAATCAATATTACCAAGTCACTTTTTGGATTTGAAGTCCAACGCCTTAAAGCTGTACAGTCCCTATTTTAACTGGTAATAACTCATGAATATGAATGAGTCACGTGTGAAGTAGTTTCAAATCGACGAACACCCCAAAAGTCGGTATATAAGGAGAAATCGATACGTAAATTTTCACATATAATATCATTCAATGCAGGAGGCTTATCACATATAAAGTACTCCGAGATTAAACTATTCCTGGATCTTAATCCTGAAGTTGACGTTCTTTGTATACAGGAAACAAAATTTAATAAAAAGTCTTTTAAATCCATTCCTGGCTTCAGACAAGAGTTTAAATTCTACGATAACAATGGAGTAAATAATACACATACCTGTGGAGGGTTGGCTGTATATTTTAAAGATTATATCAACTATGAAACTATAGATATTGCAAATACATTGGATAAAGATAATAATACTACCATTGAAGTTCAACTATTTAAAATACTTTTCAAAGATTACACTTTCTTATTGTCGAATATATATTCTAGAAACTGTGATATAACCTCGTTAACCCAAATTTCAAATAAAATAAAAGATCACCATACAAAAAATGTACTAATTACGGGCGACTTTAATGCCCATCATCAGGCATGGGGATCTGACAAATCAAATAAAAAAGGCAAAGATGTATTGACATGGATAGACGATAATAACTTTTATCTTTTAAACGACGAATCCCCTACGAGAATATGTAAAAATACGGGCAACCTTACCAATATAGACCTCTCTGTATGCTCAATTCCACTTTCTTTAACAACCCATTGGTCCGTGTTAAATGATAACTGGGGTTCAGACCATTTCCCAATTCTTATCTCCATCCAACTAGCATCGGGAAAAATAACGCATGAAAACTATAAACAAGATAAATTTAATTACAATAAAGCTGATTGGGATCTATTTAATATTCTATGTCAAAAAATTAAACCCGAAGAGCTTATATCTGAAGACATCAATACTTTTAATAATAATATCACAGATACAATTTTAAATATAGTCCACCAAAGCGTCCCTATTTATAATAATATGCCCAGAAAGAAAAACGTCCCATGGTGGAATTCCGAATGTAAAAATGCAGTTAAACGACGTAAATATATGTTAAATAAACTTAAAAAAGATCCATCGGAAACAAACTTACTGCAATTTAGGCAAGCAGAATTTGACTCAAAAACAACTATTTCAAAAGCAAAAAAATGCAACTGGAATGAATTTATAACCTCATGCTCTTTAAAACAAACAAATACTAAACATTTTTGGAACAAAATAAATAGAATAAGAGGAAAATCCTTCACATCCATCCCACTATTAAAAACCAATCTACAATATGCCACCACGAATAAAGATAAAGCGGATCTATTAGCCAAACACTTTTCAAATATTTCGAGTAAAAATAATCTTAGTAATAATACTAATGACTATCAAAATAATTTCGAAAATAACTTTAATACTAAATTAAACGATCTAGACGAAGAGGACGAAATAAATTACCTACTTAATACCCCCTTTTCTCTTCTCGAATTAAAAGATGCAATACATAGCAGGAAAAATTCCGCGGTGGGTCCGGACAAAATATCTTATACTTTATTTAAGAACATGCCTGACTCTACTCTTAATATTTGGCTATCCCTCTACAATAATATATGGTCCTCCAAATCCTATCCTGTTTCCTGGAGACTTGCTTGTATTATTCCCATTTTAAAACCAAATAAAGACTCCAATGACCCTAAATCTTACCGTCCCATTAGCCTCACTTCCCATCCCAGTAAGCTTATGGAATTTATGGTAAAAACCCGTTTAGAACACTTTTTAGAATCAAATAACTTAATAAATAAATTCCAATCAGGTTTTAGAAAGGGACGTAGTACCCAGGATCAACTAGCTAGACTACAACATGATATCATCTTTGCCAAAAACATCGGCCATTCAGTTCTAGCAATTTTTCTTGATTTGCAAGCAGCTTTTGATCTTGCCTGGAACATAGGAATTCTTTCTAAATTATTCGACTTAGGTATCAGAGGTAATTGTTTTTTCTTTATAAAAGCATTTCTACAGGACAGGAAAATCATTGTAAAAGTCGGTGACTCACTTTCAGATGAGGAGACTCTCGAAAGGGGCACCCCCCAAGGATCTATTATCTCTCCTCTTCTATTTAATGTACTGATAAATGATCTGCCAGATGTACTAAAAGAATCAGGAATGACAATTAGTCAATTTGCCGACGACAGCAGCACTTGGATTAAGGGAAAAAATCTAGATAAATTACAAACTAAAGCCCAAAAAGGTCTAAATTTAATTTGGGAATGGGCTAATAAATGGGGTTTTAAACTATCTCCTAATAAAACAGTAGGCATCATATTTGGCAACTCTGCTAGAACTTCTTTAGACCTGTATTTAGGAGACACTAAAATTATATTTAATAAAACGGTTACATTTTTAGGCCTCATCTGGGACCGCCGACTAAATTTTAATACACACATCTATAACCTTATAGCCAAATGTGAAAAAGACCTAAATTTATTACGTATACTACAAGGAACAGATTTTGGATCGGATAGAAGATCTCTTATTATTTTATATAAAACCCTCATAAGATCAAAAATTGATTACGGATCCCACGTTTATTCATGTGCTGCTCCGTCCCTTCTAAAAAAGTTAGATATAATCCAAAATAAAGCATTAAGGATAGCACTGGGCGCGCTGAATTCAACACCCAAACATATATTAGAGCACGAATCTGGAGTTCTCCCCTTACACTTACATAGGGAAGAACAGATGCTGCGATTCTGGGCCAGGACCCAAACGAGAAAATTAACAAATCCAATTAATGAAATTTTTAGAAACACGCACTGTAAAAATAAATTTAGTCATAAACCTAAACCCTTTGGAACAACAATATTTAATCAGATACAAGAATACAAGATAGAAAATATAAATATAGCTGACTTTAATCCTAGAGATATCCCACCATGGACCTTAGCTCCGCCAATTGTGGATATATCAATCTCAAATAGTTTTAAAAAACAAGACAATCCTCTACTTATCAAACAAATATTTAATGAACATATAGACAATAAATACAATTCCTATATAAATATCTTTACTGATGGATCCATGGATCCTGTCTCTGGACGCGTAGCATCTGCCTTCGTCATCCCCTCGAAAAATATTAGCAAAACAATTAGAATTTCTGATGGACTCTCTATTTTTACTGCAGAGCTGATGGCAATAATTAAGTCCCTTAAATGGATCATTAAAAATAAACCCCCCAAATCAGTGATCTTCTCCGATTCCCTTTCTAGCCTTACTGCAATTAAAGATCGGACTAGTAAGACTAGACCAGACCTTATCTCTAATATTCTAATCTTACTTAACGAATGTAATATCTTAAACCTTATAGTCCACTTAGAATGGTGTCCAGCACATGTAAACATTTCTGGCAATGAAAAGGCCGACCTTGCATGCAAAACAGGGCTGGATCACCCCACTATCGATAAGGATATTCCCTTTGGACCTTCAGAAGTATATTCTTGCATTCGAAAAATAATAAATGAAAAATTAAACATTTATTTAACAAACCAAACCAATAAATTTAATATGTTTACCAGACTTAGCTGTAATTTTAGAAATCATGCATTATTTTCGGAAAACAAAATCTTAAATAAAATTATAACACGACTTAGAATGGGATATAACCTTTTACCATCAAGTCTAGGCAGATACATTATCAAAGATCTGGAAAACAATTGTACTTTCTGTTCTGTCCCATTCACCACTGAACACTTCTTACTTCATTGCAGTCAGCTAGATATAGAAAGGGAAGAATTAAAGGCCAAATTACAACAAAGCTCTATACCTTTTAATTTAAATAATATACTCGACCCTCAGAAAAGGCACAGTAAATTGACATTCAGCGCCCTTGGTGATTATATTAAGGACACCCATTTTGAAAAGAAAATTTAACTCACATCGACTATCTTCTCCAAACAAGTTATTAATTGTATAGCTACAACATTGGACTGATCCGGTGGACGCGCTGGGGCGATTCTTGGGTCTTATGACAACGCAGGCACAGCGGTCCAGGATCAGTCACGTATTCCCCCATATATTCAACAGCAATACCTATTCGTGAGTCTTATGTTCCCTTATATTCCGGTTAGTATTACACAGATTATGTGTATAACAGCATTACCTAGTCATGAGTCTTATGTTCCCTTATATTCCGGTTAGTATCATACAGTATAATCGTCACCAGACTAACAGAAATAACAAGTTATTAATTGTATAGCTACAATATTGGACTGATCCGGTGGACGCGCTGGGGCGATTCTTGGGTCTTATGACAACGCAGGCACAGCGGTCCAGGATCAGTCACGTATTCCCCCATATTTGCAACAGCAATACCTATTCATGAGTCTTATGTTTCCTTATATTCCGGTTAGTATTATACAGTATAACCATCCTCGGACTACCAACAAAACAATTTACTAAATGTACTTTCTCCACCTTTTAACTATAATAATTCATTTATAAATACAGATAGTTTTGGTCTGAAAGGTTTGTCAATTGGCTAGACGGTCGTTGTACTGGCTTCCCATCTGGCAATCAATTCGGATCTATATCTTGTTTTGTCATTCATTTATCTAGGGAAGTAAAAATCTACCCTACAGCTTAACTACATCTATGACTAAATTAGTGTGGGGACAGCCCTATCTTCTGCCGTCATGGATATGTTGAAAGGCCTAGTGGAATAGCCAGTGTGTTGTCTGCTGGGCTCGAAAGCACTTCATGGCGACATGAGTGTGGGGACTGTCCTACCTTTCGGCGTAGTGGAGATATTTACTAAAATTGTCTTTGAATGTGTAGTAAGTGGTTGTTTTATCAAAAAACTACTTAATTGATTCAGCTAGGTTATGTGACTGATCCGGTGGACGCGTTGGGGCGATTTTTGAGTCAGATGACAACGCAGGCACAACGGTCCAGGACCAATCACATACACTTTTTATATATATCATATTACTAAGTTATTCATTCTCTCCTTACCCCATCCACTCCCACTCCCATATGTCGTATAAATTTCATATAACACTATATTGGCGACATGAATATGTTGGATGGCCCAGTGGAATAGCATGTTTGTTGTCAGCTGGGCCCGAAAACATCATTTTCAATTTATTTATTTTTTCTCAATTGTTCCTGAATTTTATTTATTAATATAATCCGACTCGGCAAGCACTCCACGGCGACATGAGCGTGGGGACTTCCCTACCTTTTGGCGTAGTGGAGATGTTTAATAAATATGTCGGTGTTCCTGTGTATAATTTCACATAACACGATATTGTATGCCCCCACAAGCCCCGGTGTGTGTTTTTAATTTTTGGTTGTTTTATATGAACAATTAAGTAAATAGAAATTCCTGGCTGGCCTACTTAGTTTTATATATGCCTAATATTTTTAAACACATTGATTTTATATTGGCCGACGGGAAAATAACTATTTATTTATTTTCTTATCTGACGCACACATCGGAATAGGGGGCAATACTATTAACATATAAAACCTATGTTTACCTTTGCTTCATGCCCTCCCCAGTGTGGCCTCCCCGTGGCTTTGGCGGAGGGACACACTCCATTTGACGTATTTACTCGCATACGAGTTATTGAGAGGTTTGGAGTGATGTCCTACAAACAACACGGGGATATTTTTATTTGATTTTAATAATTATATGCTTACAATTAATACAGTCCATTCCCTTTGGAAGGGAGCATGAAGCAGACTCGACATTGATTATGTATATATGTACATATTACGTTACATTTTTAAAAAAAGATGGTGACGCGCTGGCGCTGGGATACAATTAGAAAATTATATTACTAATCCTCGATCTAAAATTACAAAATAGACCAACCTGTGCTTTTTCCAAACATCAATGGGCAACTAATTCCCTATACAAACTCAGTGTTAATCACCTTCTGAATTTCACGGCCAATCCCATCCAACTGACACGGTTGTCTGCCTGGTTCTTGCCATTATTTGAATGAATACTTCCCTTCCCCTTCCCTCCACAACAACATGTTTATAATTATATAAACATTCCATACTAACCTACTACTGAAAAGCTCGCCAAAAGGCCTAGTGCCATAGGGCGAGCATAAACAAAAACTATATCTCTCTCTCTAAATTTTCACATTTTTATTTAGCCTCCGTACAGGTAACATCGATAAATATACGGCTCCAGAATATATGTGATAAAAATAAATAGTTGCCCGGAATGGATTTGAACCAAAGCCTTGCACTTGTAATATTTGAAAGATGTACGCTGAACCTCTAGACCACTGCTATATATTGGTATTTTGTAGCATTTTTAACACTAAAGAGGCATTACGTAATAACAAGAGCGCGCACACAAACTCATCAAGCGCTAAATAACAAGTCGAGATATGGTTGATTTGAGGCGAAGTATTAGTTTCATATTGATAAGATACAGTATTACACCAGGCAATGTTAATTTACACGTGCGACAATATGGACTGCATATTTATTGATCCATCTTTAGTTGCGTTCAAATATGTTAAGTTATTTTGCCTCATAATATATGGTAGTTAGTATACTATTTTCTCAAGTAGCGGTTTATTTCAGTGGATAGAGCTCAGGACTAGAAATCAGAAGGTCGTGTGTTCGAGCCCCGAAAGAAGCTAACTTTTTTTTTCTGTAAAAATTACTGTTACCTGTGTATAGGTACGATGTGCAGTGGTCGATGTATATACAGAAAATGATTTCTTGCGCTATATTTGCTCGCTTAAATACCCGATTTCGACATGAGCTGGTGAACATGAAGTTACAAATAAAGACACGCCTACAAAGAAGAAATCGATTGATATAGGGACTCTGTAGCTTTAAACGACTGCGCCAGCAGGCAAAGTTACTCTATATATCGAAGTGTATCGATAAACCATTGATATGTCTATAATTGTTTTTCCAATATTTTCTGGTAGTATCTCATGCGTGACGAACAGTGGACCGATACTTCTTTATGCCTGTATAATTGGCTTGGGGTACCCCACACACTCTACTCGATGTGTATAGTTCATAAAGATGAAAAGTCGCAAAAAATACAGTTCACACGCACATTTCACATTACCGCTAATATTTCTAGTCTTGTTGCTTTTGCTTTAAGTCACGTTTGGTCTCAATATATACTTTCTAGCATAGAAAATAAGATTTCTTTCAACGTTGTTTACATTGTTGTTGTTACCCGTTGGGCCGCTTACCCATCACATAATTTTGCTAACCTGATTGTTCATTTGGAAGTCAATAACTGTCAATATCTGATTTTGCATTTAATGTTATTAATAATAGCTTTGTAACATATCAAGTTGATGGTACTACGTTAATAGTTTACAACTATATCTAGAACATATGAAATATAATACACAAGAAAGGAAGTAACACATATACTAGCACACGTTCTTAATATTTAATATGTCATTAGCTCGACATTTTTGAAGAATACAAATAGCAATTGTCATCATTTGATCGTTGTCTGCTTCCGGCTAAAGTTTGTATGTAAAAGAAATATTAAAAGATCGGACAGGGAAAGTAGCATTCAAGGAGGACAGTAAACCACAAAACACAGAAACAGACACGCAAACAGACCAACACGAAGGCAAAAGCAATAATAAATGCAAACGACATCACAAACACAAAAAGGGTTGACAATAGGGCTACCGCCTTGGAACGGTCAGTGGCAAAGTAGGCCACTGGGGGTTTAAACCGGTTCTAGGGTGCACCAAACCTCACACTTACCCTACTGTCATCCCATTAAAACAGGACTGTGTAAATAAAGAAATCCCCGCCATGATCTAATCTCTAACCAACAAGGCAGCATCAATAGGCAATATAAGTAAAACACAAATATGCTCGTGTAAATATAATACAAAAAAAACAATAGCTTAGAAAGCCACAATGAAGGTACTCAATGACTTTGCAGAAGCCAGAGCAGTAAGAGAATAAACCATTAAGGGCACGACAAGAAAGATCATGGACAAACATCAAACGCCACCGTCCCAATGGGCTTTAGGTAGGCGTCATCATATGGTCCACAGCCTGTCTGGTCATCGTACAATTAAAGAGGAAAGCATAGTGGCGAACTGTAAAAGGGTCCACCACCAAGCATGCAGTACGTTGCAAAATGATAGGGTCATAACCTCTTTTGATAAACTTTTTAATAAGTTTAACAAAGATAGTATGAAAGTGATCATGACCTAGAATCTTACGAAGTTTATAAATCACATCACCATAGAAGTCATGTAAGTTTGTATACTGGATTGAAACTGTATATATGTGTTTAACATCAGTATACAACATCATAAAGCCATGTTACGGTCATAAACAACAATTAAATATGCAGTAATTTAACATCCTCTCCCTATGTAATATACATATTGTAGTTAGATCTTGACACTTTCAAAAACAACTGATTAAGATAAAGTCAAACATATAATTATCACTTCAGTATTCATTATATTAGGTGTAAAAAACAGGTACTTCATGATTTGTAGACTTAGTTCAATTCAATATTAGATATAACATAATTACATGTTTACTGCCTAAGCCCTTACACAAGACTAGTGATCAATATAATTATAATGACCATTCTGCATTTATATAAACGATTTAAAAGAACTAGTAACCCTTCGTTTATTATTTATTGGACATACAGTATGCACATTCCCTGTTTGTTTAATCCAATTCCCCGACAATTCAAAATCGTCCCGACTTCTAGTAGTAGGTTTACCACCACTAATTACATGTAAACCTCCGAGGTGTAGACGAATGTAGTTCCTATAATAAAAAGTAATCTCTCCTTTTTGATGGAAAAAGGGCATTATAAGTAGGAGAAAACTGCCGATTTCTATTCGATTTTGTGGTTGTATATATATAAGAAGCGTATCAATAGGTTTTACTGCATCACGGATGAACATTTTCGAAATTTCGACTCTATGCTTACACTTTGTGAGCAACCATCAATGAAAACAGCTGTACCCTTGACCTGTTTAGTAAACAAACAAGAACTGTCTTACATGTCTTGTAACCTAACATTTTCAAGAGATTTTTCAAGTGGAAAATTAGTTTCATATAGATGAATATTATACTGCTGCATTATCCATATCTGAGATGAATTGCAGCAAATCCAGGGCCGTCGTTTGACCGTTTTTGGGGCCGAAATTCGGCCCCATTCCCCTACCCTAAAAGTATATGTTTTTCCCCTTTTCCTGTAAAAAAATCCCCTTAAAAAATTAAAAAATAAAAAAATAGAAAATGTTAAACTTCTATACAGGAAAACAGCATACTTTTTGTAATTTGGAATGGTACATTCTTGGTGCAACTTGAATAATAAAAAAAACGGATATATAATTTATGCAAATTTTGTAGCAAAATTATATCGATGACTAAAGTCTTCTTACAATTAAATTGTTTATTTTTATTATGATATTCTTGATGCTACAGCATAATATTCTGTTTCGGTGGTTACGTTGTTTCTACATTTCTATAGTGTAACTCCACTATTTATAATCTACTACTTGTTTTATACTGAGAACAATAACGTTAGCACATGAAATGCATGTGAATTCCATAGACGAGATACAAAGCCTTTTATGTTCGTGGTCAATGATAAAGTGAAAGTATCACCTTAAATAAGGCTACGAAGTAAACAATGTCGGTGATAAAAATATGACAAGTAATCGTAAATCGTTCTCATATCAATGAAAAAGGGAGTTAAATTAAAACAGTTTGCAAACAACCATGTTTCGTGAACACACTTTAGTGTTTTTTTAAACATGGCATAATTGGCAACTCTTGTCAATGCAAAACATTACATTTGTTCAAAATAATACGTTTGTATAAATAAATAAATTGTTTTAATATATGGGAAATAATTCTGATACTTCGCCTGGAAATTAAAAAAATAAATAAAAAAACCTAGTATGTTTAATAACAATTACATAAATATTCATATGTTTAATCTAAATGCATTAAAATGCATTACTTCGTGTCGAACGAAGCATCGTCAAATTCAAACAGAAATGTCAAATTATTGAATTTGGGACAGCAATGTTTAAATATTTTTGTTGATTCAACGAAACAATTATGACTCGATTTATAAGCAACCTCCCAGTAACGTTGTTTCAACATTTGAGGTTCAATATAATAAACGTAATACCGGCATATTATGCCTGCTGGGATTGCTTTAAAATATATATAGGAAACGAAACATTATCGTACGTCACAGAGCAATGCAGTCGTTAAAGTTGCGTGCCAATAAATACTTTACCATAGACGACCTGTATGACCAATCAGCTAATATCATAAAAAAACAAATAGACATCAGTCTGTTTAACTTACCTTATTCTTTAGATATTTCCGTCAACAAGACTTTGAAAGGATAACAAACACAAAATTCCCGGCTCAGACTCTGTACACATGTCAGCCAGAAATCCGAAATGAATATTGACATGCATTTCCACTGGAGATTATGTTTTCATGAACAAAATATTATGACTTTTTAAAACAATCCTAACTGGTAAAGATTAGCAGTAGTAGTAGTAGTAGTAGTAGTAATAATAGTAGTAGCAGCAGCAGCAGAAGCAGCAGCAGAAGCAGCAGCAGAAGCAGTAGTAGAAGTAGTAGTAGTAGTAGTAGTAGTAGTAGTAATAATAGTAGTAGCAGCAGCAGCAGAAGCAGCAGCAGAAGCAGCAGCAGAAGCAGTAGTAGAAGTAGTAGTAGTAGTAGTAGTAGTAGTAGTAGTAGTGAGTAGTAGTAGTAGTAGTAGCAGCAGCAGCAGCAGCATCAGCATCAGTAGTAGCAGCAGTAGTAGCAGTAGAAGTAGTAGTAGTAATGAGTAGTAGTAGTAGCAGCAGCAGCAGCAGCAGCAGCATCAGTAGTAGTAGTAGTAGTAGTAGTAGTATATGGAGAAGCAATAACATCAGCTTAAGAGACTACAAAATGTTACTTCTACTCCAAGACTCTACTTCTCGTTCTACAGTATGCCTCAAGTGCAATAATATATTAATGCTAGACTATAAGAGCAGCTCAAGTGCAATAATATATTAATGCTAGTCTATAAGAGCAGAACGAATATAACTTATGATAGAGTTAGAGTGCAATTATGTCTTCATTTAAACAGTTTGCCATGTAGACGTTTGTTGCAACCCTAAAGATAACAAGCAACACTAAAAGATAACAAAAAAGTCTGCACTAATGGTAACAACTGCTGCACTAAAGGTATCACACCTATGCCCTAAAGGTAATACATTCTTGGTGTACATGTATTTGTTTTTGGAAATTCAGGTTGCTGAGCTAAACATGTTATTATTAAATCAAATTATTCAATGAATACAATTGGTTGTATTAGTTGATCACATGATTAACAAGAAAAGTCATAGTATATAAGAGCGGCAATAAGAATGAAATTGTAGAATATATTTGTTTTAATTCATTGCATTGGAATTAGAGCATCATGTGTGGTTTGTTTGTGTAATCCTGATCTGGCATTTACCTACGAGAGCCTCAGAGGTGATACAAACTTCCAGACCAGGTTACTCTAGTAATGATCCTTTTATTATATACCTCTTACACATCATTAACATAGAAACATTTGCATTGCTATTGCATACACATTCAATAAAGCATACTATTTCTCGATAAAGTGCATCGGGAAAATGTATGTAGTTTTAAGGTGTTGGTGTCATAGGTTTGACCTACTTGTTTTGGTTGTATGACGCAACGTCGTCTTGACGTTCTCGTGCATAGTGGCGTAAAACTTGCTTGAACTGCTGTTCTATTTTTAGTAAGATAGTGATACTCATTCTATTTTTAGAAGCATAGTGATAACCTGTAGTGTGATACAGGTTGTTGTTTTCCATTGTAAGAAGATGACGGTACTATGTATATATTATTGACAGGTATATAATAAATATATATATATATATATATACACTAATAATAAAAAAAAGGCAAAACATCTGTTAAAGTTTGGTAAAGTTCAGATGAAAAATGCACTACCTGAGACACAACTAGGTCGAAATAGAATGTTTTCTTCCAAAGATTAAGCTATAAATTAAGTTTAAAACATCTAGTGCATAATTCTAGTTCATGAGAAAGTGATGTAAATGTAACAATTAAAGTTATCTGTCCTTTGCTTGGATGGTGAAGGTCACATCCACATTTGCTTTTTCACATTGCCATGTACCACCCAAGATACAACTATAAGCAAAGTTTGCAAGTTGTAGTGCATACAGTTTGTGAAAAAGTGACCTAAATGCAAAAGTTGAACATAAAAATTAGTAAGTTATCTGCCCTTTGCTTGGAGGGTCAAGGTCACTTCCACATTTGCTTTGTCACGTTGCAATGTACCACCCATGATACAACTATAAGCAAAGTTTGAAATGTCTAGTGCATACAGTTTGTGAGAAAATTACATAAACGCAAAACTTGAATGTTGACGCCGCTGCCGCCGGAACAGCAACACCTATGTCAAAAACACACTCTGGTAATAATAGGATGAATGATTATCAAATGTACATATTTTTAAGTTCATGCTGTACAAAAACAACATTACTGATGTGGAAAAAAATAATTGTATGTACAACTCAGTGTGTCAGGTCCCTGCCAAGACTTGAACTTGAATCTCTTTTCTCGAAAGAAAAGCGTGTTTCCTTACACTACAGAGATCGCCCAGACATCACAAAAAGAGTGTACAAAACTAAGCGAAATTAATAAAGATGTAGATCAAAAAAATGTCAAACTAAAACTATCACTGAAGGTTATTAATACCCTTGCAAACGCATACCCCATGACTTCATGTATATGCGCAGTTCCACTTCATACTGATGCTTCTCACAATGTTTGGGGTATGACAGAGGTCACAGTGATGACTTCATGTATATGCGCAGTTCCACTTCATACTGATGCTTTTCACAATGTTTGGGGTATGACAAAGGTCACAGTGACCTTATTTTGGTATGTGACACACCACTATCCCAAGATGTATCCACATACCACGTTTGGTAAGACATAGTGTTATAGTATTGAAAATACGGTGCGGACAAGCATTTTCTATGACAGAGGTCACAGGTCAAGGCCAAAGTCATAGTGGCCTTATTTTGGTATGCGACACACAGCTATCCCAAGATGTATCCACATACCAAGTTTGGTATCTCTAAGTGTTATAGTATTGAAAATACGGTGCAGACAAGAGGTGAACGAGTCTGTGGATGCTCTACTGGCTAAATGTGCAGGAGACCGTAACACATGTTCAACATTCATTCAACCGGCACATGGCAATGATATAGGCCACTAGTTGTTGAATGCCAGCCTGGGTAGCAGGAGAACTAGTCTGTACAAAGTGAGTGTATTACATGGTTCCCACAGTTTTTTGAGAACAAAACTCAAGGTCTTTTCCAGGTTTCCCCACAGTTTTCAAGGACAATTTATACCAGTGTTTGTCCGACACCGTTGTTGCAAAAACGTTAAATTGTTCGCAGTACTAATATGTGACATCACACAAGATGTTAGTTTATTTTTTTTGACAAGTATTGACTTTAACCCGCTGTTTTTCAGGCCGTTCTCTCTCCTGTGAAGGAAATTTAGTGTTGACATTTAACTTGTTCTCAGATGACATGCTTTATCGATTCAAATAATTAGACGCTTGCACATACGACGGAACATTGCGAGTTTTATTCGTAAATACTCAGCTAAAATCGTCAACATATTTTATGGGTCATCCGGTGAGATATCGAATTTGTACTACAGCGATCGAAAACAGAAGTACAATTTGGGCTTCACATTTCATTAATCAGAGCATTAACACATCTTTACGATTGTTCACGAATATCAATGGTTAATGTGTATTGGCTTACTAGGCCCACGTTAACCATTTGCCAAATCGCCATAGGCAAAAAGTAACCTGAACTGGCGGATGAAAACCGTAAGAAATGCACACCAAATTTGCCAAACATCGGCGGTCTGACGAATCCAAATTTATGACCGATTTTGTCTAAAAGATCTCGGAAAATCCCGAATTCTAATTCACAAAGTCTTTCACTGTTTATAAGCCACTATCCCGCTGAGTGTTTTAGCTAATTAGTGACAATCCATTTAGATAGATAAACTAATTATGGCAGCGTTTATTGAGCGCCACTGTCAAATTGTCGGTGCGATAAGACTCTGCTCACTGTTCCGCTTCTTGCTGTCAATCAACTGGTTTGTGTCCCCGCGCTCAACATTATCTACAGATTTAATTGTGTGATCGAGCCGGGTAAAACATCAAATGTGGCGCCCTCTAGCGGCCAAAATGGCTGATCAAAACAGAAAGTTTGAAAATGTTTGCTTACGAATTCGCCAGAGATACTCAGCCCGTCGGTGTTTACGATCACTGATAAGGCCAAAAAAAAAATAGGTGTGTTTCCTATTGCATGCTCTGAAAAAATAGGGTCGGTAGGTAGGCATTTTTTTTTTTTTTTTCTTTTCTTTTTTTTTTTTGGAGCAAGATATTGTGAGATTCTACATGTATTTATCACATAAACCCCATACAAGTTGATGATCAGCTGAAAGTTTCTCTGTGATGTAAGTTTACCTCGATATATGGTGATAAATCTTTTTTTTTTTTTTTTTTCTTTAATTATTTTTTTTTCATAAAATGTTTTAGGGTCGGCCCCTTAAAAATAGGGTCGGTCGGGCCACCGGAAACACAGATTTTTTTTTTTTTGGCCTAAGTGTTAAAGGGACACATGGCAATCTTGATTTTTTAAAAACTAACGGCATCCCGTTAGTTTTTCTATCTAAATTGCATTTGTTCAATCATTAATGTTAATTATAAGAATTGTATTAAGCCATTTTTTTTTTTGCATATTATTAATTTTTTATATTATTGCACCTAAAATATATTAAAACTTATAGTATAAGACGAAATAGTGAATACTTAAAATTTGATTTATTTAAATGTAACCAGGGTAAAAGTAAAAATGATACTGGATATATAAATTGAGACACCCATTTCAAATACTGCAAGATATCCCATGTGTCCCTTTAAGTGCCTACTAATTAGTTGTACACACGGTAGCGTAAACTGAAACAATGGCAAGTGTGAACCGATGTTTGATCGGCTGTTTCTGAATTGGGTTCATTTTATGGTTGATTGTTCAATCAACATGAAACAATACAAAAGGTGCGATTACTCAAAATATTGGTGTATGATTGATTTTAGCGTGAATTGAATCACAGTCTATATGACGCGTAAGTTACCTGGTAACAAACAAACACCTTGTTAATACGGAACAAAATTACGCGTTGGAAATGATCCAGATTTAAAATCTGGCAAATATTGCAACATCGTGTTTGAACGATAGTTTATCTTCATTTTTATAGTGCAAAAAGTCACTCGCCCTGTCGGACGACCAGACGCCAAATGTTACTCGTCCGCAGGCAGCTTGCATTTTTTAAACCCCATGCTTACGTAAAGTACGGAATATCAATTGACGTACACCTTTATTTTTACAAATCACCGGGATTCCACACTTGGAGAGGCTACACAACACTATTTTTTCCCCGAATAAATCCCGTTTTTTTTACAGATTTGGGTAAAATTCGAGGGTTTTTCATGGCCTGGAATTACTGTTTTCAAATTCCCGACTTTTTCCCGATTTCCCGGTATGGGAACCATGATATTATGTCCTATAATGGGCATAACACCGCCGAAAGTCATTCAACTTTAACACAACAATGACATGCGCAACTACACATGGCACTAATCATCCCTGCCATTGTATCAAGAGACAGAAATGTGACAAAGTTTGTGTATTAAAACTTTAAAGAAATCAATATCATTAACCAGTACACAACAATGGCAGTGCAGCTAGGCTTGGTATAGTTCTATTACATAAAACGTCACAGATTACAGAGCTACAGATAAGCAACGTATTTGCATAAATAGTTAAAACTCCCTAAATACACAATTAAATTACTTTATTGGTGCGTACCAATTACGTGCATCGCCGTTTCCAGTCAATTCTCAAATAAGCGAGCCATTGAGATTGGCTAAATGTGACTGGTTATCAAGTTTATTTTTTTTCACTCGAAAGTAAATGCTTCAGGAACAAAAATGTTGTATACAGTCTATTTTTAATTATTCGGCATCACCGAAGCACTCCACTTTCTCTAAACGACTTCAACATGGCGAAAAGAGGCGCAGATGTTTAAACTCAGTGGAAGAATAATCATTACCGCTAAATATTAATAACTAACTCAGAACACAATAATAACTAACGCTACTTACTCAGAACACATTACTAACTAACGTTGCGACGTTGAGTCGTGACGTCAATAAAGTGTTGCTGACGTCGACGTCATCCGCCGATAACGTTCAATAAAGCGAATATTTGTTTGCAAAAACGTAATTTAAAATGTAATAAATAGATTATTTAACTGCTGCGATCGATTATGGGTAATCCTTCACTTGATGGTAGACGTGCTTTGTTTTTTCACTTGCTCGCATGCGATCGTTCGTGAAAAGAACCAAACGCCTACCTCTTGTGAAGGATTTCCCTATAATCGATCCCAGCAGTTAAATAATCTCTATATAATTCATTTAGGGCCCTGGTTTTGTATCACAGCTTAACACAGAAGTTCAGAGAGATATTGCACAGGGTATAGTTCTACCTGTACACTGGACAGACTACTTTACATCCCTCCGAAGGATGACCTATATTCACAGTACCATGCCCAAGTAAGATACTGCGGGAGTTTGTTTGAAAAATCCGGGATGTGACCCGACTGGAAATCAAACACGTGATTTCTGGGACTCGAGTCAAGAATGCAGGGTTAAGTTTCCAAAATTATATGGAAACAAAAGAGCACAAGATGTTTCGAAAGATAAACATTCAAGAAAAATAGGTCTGGAAGTCTCCTGAAACATGGAGTCATACACAAATATCCTAGAACAATTCGGTATACACTGGGTCTGAATGACCCTGACTACCACAACAGCCATGATTCTCATATCTCCGTCTAGGTATTTTGTTCTTCTTTTAGATTAGATACTACAGATTACCAAATATGCAAACGACGACTAGAAACGTCAGGGAATGTTTATGCACACACAACCTACCAATTGTTCACTCGAATATCGAGATCATTTGCGACGCTTGCTTGTTTACAAAATTATCAGGCGTCGAACATGATCAAGACTAATTTCATTTAGGTCAACGCAAAGGTATCCGGTCAAATCGTACTTAAGTCAAATCGTACTTAAGTCAAATCACTCTCATTTTGGTCAAATCGTACTCATTGACATTTTGAAATAAGTCAAGTCGTACTCATTATTGTATTTCATTAGAAATAATCTAAGAAGTTTCAAGTAATGTTGTAATGCATTTTAAATAATAAAAAGACGTTACAATATGGTCCAGGTTTTCTTAATAAATGAGTACGATTTGACCTGAGTAGGCCTACGATTTGACTTAAGTACGGATTTCACCACAAATACATACTTAGATTGTTGTGATATTTATATGATTTTCCATATTGTATGAATTTATACATAATTTTGTCAACACCCGATATGTATAACCAGTGACCAAGTTGATTCGATATAAGATACAATCTCTCCCAGAGGCCATTACATTGACCTCTGTCAACGTCTAAGAAAGTAGTCTGCGATCACATGATAATTTGTCACATGACAATAGCTAAATATAAAAATGGCGAACAGAACTTCAACACCGTGACACCACCAACTATCGGCTGCTGATTGACATGTAAACAATCGAAAGAAACACGTCTTATTATCTACATTTTGATATATATTTTAGGTTACTTATTTAATTTACGGTAGATTGAGAAGAGCTAAGTGGTATTGGAAATCGCTGGTAAACAAAATGCTCTACTGTTACCCTATTCATAAATTTCTATTGCAGAGATGTTGAGATTTTATCTTATTTTCAGTAGGTGATAAAATTTGTCTTACTCGGTTTTTATCTTTAGGTTCTATAGTAAAATAAAAATCTTTGGCAGAGTAAAAATACGATAATATTCAAGATTTTGATTTTGAAAGATACATATAATGAATCAATTAGGACGAATGTACATGACATATGCAGGGTTTTAAAAGAATCACACTGTAGATACCTTAAGTTTAACAGTAAACTTGGCTGAACAACAAGGATAAAGACCGTGTTTATCACCTACCAGAATGTATTGGTATGTTTTATTTGTGGTCACTGATTGGTCAGATTTTTTTTATGATGCTCTATCAAATCTATGAATGGGAACGATTTGGTGGTGCCTAATTTAATGTTTTGAGGCGGAGTGATATGCCAAAGTACAAACCCTTATTCTACCGCAATATAATTCTGAGCATAATTTTCTGTATATTTAAAACATTCAACCCAAAAAATTGTTTTCTTTTGTATAAGCATTTCATATAAAGTTAATTCAGAAAAATATTAGTGCTATCAAGAAATTTTGCATTTCCACCGTTTTTCATCGTTTGCCAAGATTCTTGGTATTTGGTGAGACGTCGACAGAGATGCAGTCAGGAAGTACTTCCGGATCGTAAGGTGCTGAAATAGTTCCTTGAAAGAATCCAAAGTTTCTAGTTTGCATGTGTTTTTCCCAAGATTAGTTTCTATTTCATTGTTAAATCTAACCTGAGGTTAAAGTAGTATGTCTGTTGTCATGAATAGTAAGTATTTTACTGTGTTTTTCAGGATTATTTCTTTGGAGGGTATGTGCACAGAGGTTAGGTAGAGATGTGGTTTTGACAGATGTTTATTTCAAAATGCGCATAGTGTGAATGAATGACGCGAAATGTTGAAAAATTGAATCGGTGTTTTATTCCAGATATGGGACCGTTTGCTGGCCAAATGTGTTTAATACACAGAATAAAAGTGTATTTAAGCGAACGAATGTAACAGTTGTGGAACTTGTGACTGATCTCCAAATATAGCCTATATTGCATTGTCACCGGTCTGACACCGTATGTGTATGCAAGGAACGACAACTCTCGGTAGAGATTGTATAAGATAGTGTTACTATCTCATTGCTTTCACTTAATGTATCACATGTATATGTTTAAAATGTCATTTTATAAAGTTATAAAAAGAATTCGCAGTAGGCTGTTTCTGTTTAAAATGTCTTAATAAACGAAATGAATGTGTGTTCACAAATAATAAGTAAGTATAACTACATTGTTTATTACAGTGACATGTGTACAAGTATGAACATAATATTCAATATTTCATTCCTTGGTTTCTTGGTATTGTATTAGTTCCGTGATCTGAATTAATTAATTGTTGTCCTAGACGTTCATTTATATATTAATATGCTAGAAATAATGTCGTAACACTTCGTGACGAGACATATGTTTGCTTTAGTTGTCAACTAATTTGCATATCTTTATATTCACTGCCAATAGTTGAAGATAACCTCTACATGACTACATACATGATTCAATACATGAGTCATACGATTAGAAATACGTACAAGGTTATTTACTTTTTTGCACACTACTTCATCTAGGTTATATCATAGCTCAATACCTGGTCTACATGACGACATACTAGAGACGATACCCTAAAGTTGGCATTTAGTAATGACAATCGGTTAATAATTTCTTTGTTTGCTTGTTTGAATGGTGTTCTACGTCACAGCATGACATACTTTATTTTAGGCTCTATATGACGTTCGATTGGCAGACCATTCCATTTCTCCTGGGTAGAACCAGTACGGTATACCTCCTGCCATCGCAGCCATCCGGTATACCTCCTGAATCGACACTTTCTAACTTTATAAGTCGAGCTCCCAGTTAACAATATGCTACTTCCTGTACATGATGTATTCAAATTTCCAACTTTATTAAACATTCAATTGACAATTTTGAAAATTCCATTAGCCATAATACATACACTTCTCAAAACTGCTAACTACACCGCTACGTTTTGGGTTATATATATCGATGGGTTGAATGTTTTTCAATAAAATAAAAAGGAAATACCAATTCAATCATTTTTACATCATTTCATTTTATTTTTTTCATGGGCAATGCTAGAACTAAACCACAATAAGCAATTACAAACGACCCATGTAAACACTAAAGTCACACTTTTCATTTCTTGTTCATAAAAGTGTGACTTTAGTGTTTACATGGGTCGTTTGTAATTGCTTATTGTGGTTTAGTTTTAGCATTGCCCATGAAAAAAATAAAATGAAATGATGTAAAAATGATTGAATTGGTATTTCCTTTTTATTTTATTGAAAAACATTCAACCCATCGATATATATAACCCAAAACGTGAGCGGTGTAGTTAGCAGTTTTGAGAAGTGTATATATGGCTGATATTCAATATTACAAAACAGACTATTACAAACAACAGTTTAATATAACAATACACAATAAAATATTCTTATTACAACTTACATTTTGCACTCAACATTGACTAAATTAATCAACAATCAACAATGAAGAATGTTTTTAATATAATTTGTTTCTACGTTCTGCATCATATAATATTATATAAACTAGTAAACGTTTTTGATAAAAGTCAAATCGTTATCATTATTTTGGTCAAATCGTACTCATTATGTTGGTCAAATCGTACTCATAAATAGCATGAAAGTGATTTGACCTGTCATGAGTACGATTTGACCGAAAAGTGAGAGTGAATTGACCAAAACAGTACGATTTGACCTGAGTACGATTTGACTTAAGTACGATATGACCAGGAAGCAACGCAAACAATACACGTGTTACACAAAACATTCATAAACTGAAAATGTGAGCTAACTTTATAGACACGTATGACAGTGGAGAGTGTAAATTTGCACATATTCTACTTACGATAAATTGTTGCGACCTAACTGGAGCACTCTCACTGCACAAAAGAAAACAAAATGGAGGAATGGCCGCATCAAAACGGAAATGGAATGCTATGACGTCAGGCTATTCCAGTAACACATTACTTTCATGAAACGCCTCCCGAGTATTGGCGATCTGGGCAGTGAGGTATAAAACAACTTTCTGCTCACTATAAAAGACACATACATCTATATAAATCTTCCTTGGAATTTTATTAGAACAAAATGAATTTCACATCGATTCAAAAACATATACAGAAAATGGAATTCGCAATTAACTATCTCCATACACGAGGGGTACAGCAAATTCACGCTTCACTGTGCACTATATGCAGTATATAGAATCTCGAATTAGGTCAAACTCCATCACAGTATTAGAGCGTTCTAATGGTTTCCATACACAGTAATAGTTATCTGAATTTCTATATTCATGAATAATAACGCTCTATGAAAATAAAAAGGTATATTGACCTGAAAAAACGTATATTGACTTTAGTATATTGACCTGTGAAAAATAAGCATGACAAATTAAATTTCCATGAATATTCAAAATTCAAAATTCAAAGTTCAAAATTCCAAAATTCAAAAATTCAAAATTCCAAAATTCCAAAATTCCAAAATTCAAAAATTCAAAATTCAAAATTCAAAATTTCAAATTTCAAAATTTCAAATTTCAAAATTTCAAATTTCAAAATTCAAAATTCAATATTTCAAAATTCAAAATTCAAAATTCAAAATTCAAAATTCTAAATTCCAAAATTTCAAAATACAAAAATTCAAAATTTCAAAAATTCAAAATTTCAAAAATTCAAAATTTCAAATTCCATGAATAATTTGATTTAATAATAAAATAATTGTTTCCTTTTAGGTTCGGTCGATATGTGTATTTATCGACCTGAGACGGCTATCGTCTCGGTCGATATCACTTTTCTCAGGTCGATAAATACACGTATCGACCTCACTAAAAGGCAATAGTTTTGTATTATTTATTTTAGCAGAATGCTTCCACTTGTTTTGTACACATACAATATAATTATTAGATTCAGTATTAATTGTGTAACGCTGTGACCTCATTTTAAGATTGTGCTCATAAGTATATGCTTGACATCGATAATGGAAATTATGATCTTTTAAATGTTTACCAACGATTGTCCTTTCGGATTCATAAATTCGGGACTAATTGTGTATATATATGTCTTTGAAACCAATTTTTAATTGAGTCGAGTTATTAAAAGCTCGGACAAGTTCGCAAATCAGCCAGATCGGATTAGTAACACCGGAGGACCACGTGGTATTTGATTTAGTAAAATATGCTATATGTTAATCTATATAAGCTATATATGCTATCGTTAAGACGATAGGGCCTTCATTTTTCATCAGATCTTTACCAGACTAGGCATGATTGTTGATATTAATAGAAGCTAGGACAAGTTTGAAAACCAGGTAGATCACAATGGTAACACTAGAGTTATGGTCCTTCAATTATTTAAAAATGTATATTTTGTTTCATGGGCGTCTTAGCACCTTCATTATTCACCCGATCTTTACCAAACTCGGCCAAGTTGTTGATATAGATGGATCGACCAGCTAGATCTATTCATTAAAAAAAAAGTATGATAATGGACCTTTGGAAACGGCCGAGCACGACACATACGAAATATTGCAGTCTCGGTTTGATTGAGACTGTTCATGAGCGGTAGTGAAATATGCTAGCTACCGCTCACGCCCTCTAGCCCCGGGTTGAGCAGAACTCAATATTAATAAAATCAACAGCACAAACTTTTAACCATCCCGAAGATGGCACAAACACCACAAATGGCCCTTGATATTTTTTATTCCAAAATGCTATATTTTGCTTTGTTAAATCTCTAGAAATTTCAAATTTCTTCTGATATTTTTTAAACTTGGTCTGAGCATATATATTAATGACAGCTTGATTCAGTTGAATAAACAGCCAATTTGAGCAAAAACTGCAAAGTTTAAAAAGTATGCCGACATTGCGTATATCCACTGATAATATACTGTTCTGCACGCTTTCAGTAATGACCCATACGTGATATGTCATATCATATCTGTATCATTTTCGGCTCGAATTAGTAAACAGATTATCAATTCAGCGATGCATGCATTTTAATAGTCGTATGTATATTCCGGTTTACAACTTAAATTATGGTCCATTTCTTTTTTTACCGAGTATATATAGCAATAAGAGCTTGGATATTTTTGAGAAAAAAAAAAGCCATGTCTGACCCCACCCACACTCCACCCGCCGCCCCCGACCCATTGCACAACATACAACCACCTACACACGTTTAAGGAGATGTGACAGAAAATAGGAAGAAGTAAGGAAGACAAGGTTTTTTAAGCGCAATCGGTTATTGTCGGTTATTGTTAATTATTAATTGATAAACACACCCATTCGTTATAATGGTTTGATTATTTATCACTAGATGCACTTAACTCATTAAAAGTATGTTGTTTCACAGTAAATGCGTGTATTGTTTTATTAACAAGCACTCTGTACACATATACAACAATTCAAAGACTAGCCATGTGTCAGGCTAGAAACAGCAGTGTTATGTGACTTAACTTATTTAAGGTATTTCTGCATTTGATCTTTTTGATAAAGACATTTTAGACTCACCTAGGAACTATTTTCACCGACGGGGCGATCCGCGCTCGTTTTGCTCCGACGTGGTTTTATCCGGATACCGGGGGTGTACAAGGGACACGGCCATAAACGGATTCGATGTAGCCATGGTTGTACTTTTTAATGTTCATTCTTCTGCATTTGACAATGAATTTTGGGGCGATCCCTAACATTTTCGGCCGGAATGTCTTATCAATAACGACGTGACGTGTAAGACGTGCTGGAGCTCGTTTACAACAGCGGACGACAACGTGAAGTTTGACCTGGCGTGGTTTATAGACCAAAACCATTTCGAGTTGTGGTAAAGGAAAGACGGTGCCTTGAAGCAATAAACATATTACGTCTCACGATACAGTTGTTTTTACATTGCTCTGCATATGTAGCAGAGCCTCTCTGGACAACCGCAAAAAACTGTGAATTTTCTTTAAAAATATATTTGTCTGTTGCTCGAAATATCCTGCAAAAAACACGGGGTCGACCAATTTGTTTTTTATTAAATGTCCATAGTTTGTAGAGAATTGGTCCATCTCTCTTTCGTTTTCAAATGTATCACTACCCAGACTTATATTCTCAGATATGGACTAACACATTCAGGCGTATCCAAGCCTTTATGAAATCATGAACTTGTTCCATTCTGTCCCCTGGAACAAAAAAGAGGAAATATTTGTACATGTTAAGAAATAAACAAGAACCGAATAATAGTTTTTTCTAAGCCCAAAAATGTTCACACCGCTGCTCGCAATGGAAATAACTGTTTAGTTAGACCTATTACTATACTGAACAAAAATAGAAACGTCCCCAACTTTACCCATAGATTTAGACACAGTGAAATTATATTTCATTTAATCTTATATGCCAATACCTTTGTTAAAGGCCAGCACTGTCATGAAAACAATTTTCTTTGAATCAAACTTGTGGGCAAACTTATTCCCCTTGATTTAAACAGCATTTCCGGTGTCGTGTGATTAAAACTTTGAGTTAACACAGTTTTGTTATATTGAAATAAACAGAGAATGACCTCATCGCCACAAAAACAGAGAAAAGAGGCTTATCTTTTCGCTCATTGTTGCGCCATACATCTTTCAAGAACGAATATTTTCAGATTACCTCCCTTTATAATAAAAATATAGTGATTTCGCAATTTGAATAAAACACGTTTTAGCAGCAACAGACAAGCTTTGGTTTTTGATGACTATTAATATTGATCAGAATGATTGAGTGATAAGTATAAAATGATGAAATTGTATCTTGATTGGTGTACAAAGTGTAACAAAGTCAACCCTAAGCAAATCACAGCTTAAAATAGGGACGTTTCTATTTTTGCTTAGTATATTTTAGATTCAGAGGTAAGAGAGGTCAAACTTGTCTTCATTTACTCAGAAACACGCAGACAATTAATGTTGTAATAGATTCACATTCACAAAGCAGAGATCCCAAGTTTCGAAAGTTGCCGTAATGAGTTCAAATTATCTCCCTTTAATATAATTACTGAACTCACAGTATCCCCAAGATCCGGCACCTTTCATTGTCACTGTCTCAATATAGCTGTGTGTGTTTGAATGCCTAAATGTGGCCCACTCATATGAGCTATAATTGTATATAGGTATGCGTCTATATGTTAATTGTGCCTCCAGACGAGTGGGTTATGATGTAGAGATACAGTTCATCAATATATCATTAAATATGTCTCCCTATATAAATATGTTTTACAATATTGAAGTTGTTAGCAATTTATAATCGCGACTAAATGTAAATAAAATACTTGTATTATTTATGTTCGTTCATTTCTTATTTCCCCTTGCTTCATGATAGTTTTATTTTATAAATAATATTGTCCTTCCCTGATATCGGTATCATTTTTTTATGGCAAGTTGCCTGAACTAGCGTGCGTAGCTTTAATACTCCTATATTTTCAGTTTTGACCACAATGGTATTTGTAAATATCATTTTTTTTTATTTCATTCAGGCGTCATGTTTAGAGCTAAAGCAACAAGAGGAATATACACTGAGGGAAAGTTTAGCAAGTTTTTTTGATGAAATAATACTGTATACAAGATTGCTGACATTTTGGGACTTTACGGGCTTGACCCCTATTTTCATTTATTCGTTACGTCATTAAGATGTTCGACTGTTATGTATGTGTGTATAATAAAATAGTGTGTCTATGGACGTAGTTTCTTGATTTTACAATCAAATATGTATTACTTCCAGTGTGCAACAAAAACTTGCTAAACATTTTTCCCTCAGTATATATGCTATAAATACACAAATATGTAATTGTTGCGGCATCAAATCAATTA
The DNA here is from genome assembly GCA_037043455.1 of Cyrtodaria siliqua. Classification (NCBI taxonomy): domain Eukaryota; kingdom Metazoa; phylum Mollusca; class Bivalvia; order Adapedonta; family Hiatellidae; genus Cyrtodaria; species Cyrtodaria siliqua. The sequence continues at coordinate 140,513 of JAWPHD010004546.1, read as the reverse complement.
TAGAGTAGCAGGGCATCGAGAAAGTGTGCACACATTTCTCTCTCCAACTGTTGGATTCTCCCTATTACTGACTGGATAAGGAAAACTTGAAAATGATTGATGCGCACAACTTTTTCCTGAAATTTGGACCTGGCTTAAGCCCTACAGTGGTTCAGTTATACAGACTATAAGGAGAACAGATACGAGCAAGGAAATATTTGAGGAATACATTGAGAATAATCAACTTTGTCAGTTAGATATGGGAAATATGTCACAAGAACTCTTAGATATGGAAAATATATCACAAGAACAGTTAGATATGGAACATATGTCACAAGAACTCGTCGAAATTCGGTTAAAAAACGATTTGAAGAACGAGATTTTATTACTGAAAGTTAAAGTTTTTGAGAGAAATATTGTCCATCTCTAACTGACATTGCTGATTATTTTATTTGTTATGTACTTAAACGTTATGTATATCAGCCTCCTCTGCCTCCCAGCCACTCCACCCATGCAACGAATGCCACTCGAGTATAAATACATAATTCTTCAGCTGATGTTGAACAAATATATATTATGCACATGTGGTCAGATCGTCGGTCAATTTGTATTATAACCTCTATTTGTAGTATAACCTATATTTGTATTATAACCTCCATTTGTATTATAACCTCCATTTGTATTATAACCTCTATTTGTATTATTAAACAAAAGAACAGTAAAACCATTATGAAAATTAATATTGGAAAAGTGATTCAGCTGTCTCTAAAGTAGAATATCGCTTAAAGATAAATAGCTACCCCTTTTTGCAGTATTATCAATTAACAAATTTAACTCTTAAACATCATATAAACATTTCTTGATAGTCCCGGAGAGGAACATATATTTAAATCCGCTACTAAGTTGTATGTAAAAATAGGTATTATGTGCATGAAGTAGATACTTTTTTCCCACTGCGTGACTGCACGGGGAAATGAGGTAAATCTGAATGGCATTGACCTCATAATCATACTCGTGAAATTTGGTCACAGTTGACCGTGCAGTTTCTGAGATGTTGTTTACCCTCCCCCAAGTGTGGCCATCTTAGATTTGGTGTTGTCCTAATTTTAACAAATTTGAAAATCATTTACCTAAGGATCATCCGTCTGAAGTTTAGTCAAAAGTAACCAAGCAGTTTTGGAGAATACAATTTTTAAACAGATTTTCATAAATAATTCTATGTAAAACTTTGACCCCCGGGGCGGAGCCAGATTTGAGCCCAGGGTCACCATTTGAACAAACTTGGTAGAGGTGTGACCGTGTTAATGTTTGGGGTTATACTCGCTTGGCTTAGGTACTCGGAGTGTAGTCACTTCTGTGGGGCCTGAGAAAACAATCAATTCAGAATGTAGATCAACTTTATTTTAATGTATCATGTTAGAGTATAAGGCAGCAAGTCCTTATTGTTACAATACAATAAGGGTTAACATGTGCATAATATTATGTACTATTAAATATACACATACAAATATGTTACTCCTAATTTGCTCAGAATAATAAAAGTAAGTGTATGCGAATAAAGTAAACTCGTTAAATACTTAGGTTAACAAATATAATATTTCCTGACTATATCATGTAAACACGAATACACAAATCGCATTAATAGAAGAACAATGTTTACATGTACAATATTTATGAATCAGTCAATATATTTATGAATCAGTCAATATATTTATGAATCAGTCCCTTAGAATACAAGTATGTCTGTATGAATAATATTCTTATACCTATCAGTCTGAAAATAGGTTATTCACCAACTTGTTATATGCCTGCATCGATTTACATTACAAACAGATGTAGATAGACAATATTATTGAAATTGAGAAGTGGTACGGACAATGACCGTGACCTTAAGTTAAACTTGCAATACGTTTATTTCTAGTATTTATTCTTAGAATTATTGAACCGAAGTTGAATACTTGATTTTGGTTATGACAAACGCACACGCATGAATTGCACATGAAACAATGCATTATTCCAAATAGAACTAGACATAGTAAATTGTGATAAAGTGATAAATATTCATGGTAAAATAATAAAGATTCTTACCTGAGAAAACAAGCAATTCGGAATGTAGATCAACTTTCTTTTAATGTATCACGTTTAAGTATAAGGGAGCAAGTGATCTTTAGGTAGCTACATGCCATTTTATGTGATTATTCCTTAGAGTGGTTGTCATGGTGAAGTGGACACTTTGACCAATGAAAATCTGTTCTGGCTATTTGCTGACCTGTAACCCTTACATATATTTAAATACTGACCAGTATATTTCTGCGAAACTAAATTGACTATGATTGATTAGGTCCGTAGAAATTCTCAGAGATATTGACAAAGACTGCTACCAGGGGGTTCGGCAGCTTTCTGTATTCAGACAGGGAATGGTCAATTGATTAATGTGTGGTTACCTTGAAGTTCTTAAAGTATACATATTTTTCTATTAATATCACTTTTTGGCTGACCACTTGATATATAAGCCTGGTGAGAAACTCAGAGAATGGCCGTTCAGAGTTAAACTATTTGTAAGGAGCACTGAGTCTTAGTATTAATTACCGCTGCAGACTTGCGACTAAAACCTTAAACATAGATAACTGCAAACTACAATTAACACAAATCAAATTCTAACGACTATATATATATAAGTATATGTAAATGAAAATGCAATATTAAAGAATTGAAACAGGAAAAGAACATGCACACAATACACTATTAATTATAGCTGGGTAACAATCCCCTCTGGATTGATGAAAGTTTTAGCTCCGGCTAAAAATAATGTTGTTCGCATTTATAACTCTGTCAATAGTCTCGTATATGGAACACACGTTTCGAACAGGAATGTTCATTTATATCTCGCGTGATTCACATTACTACTTGAAAGTTATTGGATATCGTCATCGATGAAACATCGTATCAAATGTAATTAAACATAGTGATGTTTATTGAACAAGTCACTGGAAGTTGCGGAATACATTTGGTGAACTGGAGGTATATATTTATAATGTACGCATATATTAGATGTTTTGGAATGTACATTGTCCGGAATGGGAGTAAATGTCTGCCACTGATTAGCACTATGCACACATTGACACACTGACCGCAGTATATTGTTGTTTTTGTTTTGAACTGGATGGAACCTGGAAACTGGTTATATGAGGTTGTGTCCTTGTTTTAACTCGCTGCCGGTATGCCTTCTGAGACACAACGACACACCGAAATTGGTAGACCATGTTCAATATTTGGGGAAAAAAATAAATTCCGTTTTAAATCTATTTATATTGTAATAAAAAAGTTGAATAAGAATTGGAATACAGCTTTTAAACCGAAGTTTACAATATGAATAAAACAAAAATTCGGGAAAGATTAAACTATGTCATACATTCAAAATAATGGGGATGGGGTATGTATATACTCCAGTAATTGTTCAAGGCTAGGCCTAGTTCCGAAGTGCAGCATTTCTTTTTGTTGTATTGTTGGAAATCCCGATGTTGTTGGTTGTTGTTTTTTTGCAATGTATGCAGTATACTCACTAATATAATTGTATTTTATGGTAATAATTGTGTATTTATAAAGTTTATTTACATAAAGCAGCCATTCTATTACGGAGTATTATTATTATTATTATTATTATAACTTGCTCTAAAACCTGCAATGCTGCCGTAAATCAATGTGTATAAATGAGGGATAGTATTTCACTGCTTATTTTTATGCTGAATGTTGATAGTGGTGTAACAGTGTACCGGTTTCCAGTGTCCAGTAGTCGGAATAGGTATGAAGGAAGCGTTGTTTTATAGATTAATATGTTGCTGTATGCTTATAGTTCCGGCCGACAGGATCCAAGATACGGGTATTATTGCTAAGAGTCGCAACGGGAGTTCTAACAGAATGACGGAATTTACTTTAATAACGAATAGATCTAAGGAATGAGTGAGAAGGAAGTGTGCACCTCAACCGTACTCACAATAAACAATAATCATTTATGATTATTACCGATTTTAATTCAATAAATCTGTTCTGTAATTAGAGTTTAAAAAAAAAATCGAAACATTTTTTTTATCTCGTTTTGAATCCTGCAATAGTGGGGCAGATTGGTGACATATATTGGTAAAATTGTGCATTTTGTGATAAAAGCACCAAACTTGACACATAGCTAGACAATACTCTGCTAAACATTTCTGGCTATGGACCCACGTCAGATTTTGAAAAATGGCCGCCATTTTCAAAATGGCCGCCAAATATTCCATAAAGAATTAATGAAGCCCATAATTAATTGATTTCATCAAAACTTGTTACTGTAAATACACTAAATTCAGAACATTGATAGACAATAAAATATGCCATATAATTTGGGTCATTTTTTTCTTCAAAATGGCCGCCATTTCCAAAATGGCCGCCAAAAACCGCTTTTTTTTTAATTTTATTTTTTTATAAAGCAATCAAAATGTTAATGTGTTTTACAAAGGGTGTTGTCTTGATATATTTATGTGTATGTCTATACTTCAATAAATAGTTGTTAGATACACCCCTATACTTCAGGGGTTAGGGGTTTTACACATGTATACATACTATGCAACTTTGAGACTAGTTTTGTCTCAGTTGTCTTTAGCCTTAAGCATTTCTGAAGTGTGTTTAAGTTTCAGTCTCATCTCTATTAGCGGCTTTTAGTATATAATAACTCGTAAGTATACATCCAGTGACTTGGTAAAACACTATTAAAGGTATACGCAACAATCTTGAATCATTTATCAAGCATTCAAATTGATAAATCCAATATCAGGTTAACTTTAAAACTTCTTGCATATACTTTAATACAATGCAGAATTTTTTATTGTTTGTGGTTATTGTATTACAAGTTTTAATATTGTATTGGTGCAATATATTCCCCAATGAGTAATATGTAAAACTAATTTGCTTTGAACTATTTACATAATTATAAAAACTGATTTTAAAACATGCATATAAAGTAACAAAACTAATGGGGCGCCGCAGGTTATAAAAAATCATGCTTGCCGAGTCTTCTAAACTCTTGGAGAAAACATATAGGAAAGGATGTTTAAACAATATTTTTCATCTCCAATTTATCGGAATTAAGATTTAATTTCGATCTTAAATTACATTTGTTGATTTAAACAATATTAACAAGACACTATCAGAAAACAAAATCAAAAAGAAGTTTGTTATATACACACATTCAAATGTAATAAGAGGTCATATCATTTGAACATTTTCAAAATGACAGCTAACATAAATGTAATCTTATCTTACTATCTATGATCTGAACGGTATACATTTTCTTAATCACAGTCACAGTACCCAACATCCCATTTTTAAAAGACTGTAAACATCATTTCTGCTATAACACTTCGTTTTAAATTGCAACACACTTGTCTATTTGACATCTACATTTAATAAATCCTTTGCAAACGCCGATGCCTGTGGTAGTGTTATCGAGAATGGCTTCAACATACCCTCTTCCAACCGCAGTCACTGGATGTAGGCATTTCAAAGGTGGACCTAAAGGCCATGTCTCCAACAATGTCCAATTACAACCTGTAAACAACTCGGTAGGTGTCCTTGAAAAGAGCTACATCAATTGGTGACATGGACTTGTTGTATCTTGGAACCATTGAATGTCAACCATTCTTTGCGACATCAACAGCACTTCCTCTTGTCGAACATGCACTTCCTGTTGTCATACATTTTCCAACAAGAACAAATTTGGGAATTGGAAAGCTTGTTCAACCTCAACATAGTATTGCCAGATTCTCCATGCACAGGTTTTACCTTTTTCAGCAAATGAAGATATTTCGTTGCATCTAGTAAGTGTGAAAAGCAACTATTCGTCTTATTTTATATGAACTAATGAATAGGCAATACAGTGTGCAACGAATCACCTTGATTCCTAGCTCCTAAAACTATCACATAGCTCATCTAACTGTATTTACATTACCACTGCTATAACAAGTAATACAATGTCTGTGTCTACTGTATATAGCATAAGTTTAATGAAGTATTGTTTGCCACCTGCCACGTGCATCACACGCATTGTATCGTATCGTCTTAGTGAAATGATTGAGATCAGTCCTAGATTCTCGTTGTCTGATACAAGGCACATCTTCATCTCTGTTTTAATAAACGTGTTTTTAGTTTCTCTTCTAGCCGCAACCGATTGCTATGCCAGTTAGCCAGAGCTCTGATTTTGTTTTGCATGATAGCCGTCACATACTAAACATTCTGCAAGTGACATTCAAAAATGTGTAAAGGATCTTGTTGATCATACTTACTAATGTTTTCCAAGCATTAAAATGCATTTTAAGGCAGCTCGCATAGTCTGATTAAAATCAAAAAAAGTTTTCCAAAGTTAGAAAAGGCTGGTGAGACACCCTAATCTGCCGTTAATCGGAACCTAATATGATACATATATATGCGAGAAAAGAAAGCAAGTTATAGCATCTGTTGTAGGTGACAACTGAGGAAAGAAAACATGTTCTGGTTTATCTGTTTAAAGACAGACTTGGTTATGTCATCTATAAGCTCTGTTACAAATGTGTCATGCTTTGCATTACATAATTTACCTATTTGTTGCAACTTCTGTCACACGAGAGTCGTCTATGTAACGTAAGTCAAGTACCAGTAAAACCTCAATATTGTCCTTAAATATATTTTCTAACTCCTTTACTGTGTCACTCAAACTGTCTTACGAATATCTTTAACTTGTTCATGATGAAAAAGATCAGAGTATTTTTATAGGCATCACCTGATGAATTATTGCGATAACTGAAATTAACAGATAACTCTAACCATATCTGGTTCAGAGATCATCCAGTGTTGAAGCTGCGATGTGTATACAGCACCTACTGCACCTGCATCTTCTTTCACAATCTTGTATTTCTGCTTGTGAGCTAGTTTATTGGGTATTGATGAGACAACACTAATGAAGTTTATCTCACACACAGAGATGACTAATTTTAAGATTTAAAGTGCGAACTTTTGGTTTCTCTTTATGATCGTCATGTGCAATATGCAATGGTTTAAGGCGTAAGCCCGGTTTACCATAAGTATGGTAATCACATAATGAATATGCAATGTCATAATTGCCTCATGGGCACTGGTCCATCTATAGTCTTCAAACAAGCCTCAGATTGTTTTAAGTACCTCCATTTTAAATACGAAGGTTTCAACGCAAAATGCCATTATGATCTTCACATTGGGTTTCAGGCCAATTTCATTTCTGCTCGGCAACTATATAGTTTTGATGCAGTTAATCCGTTAGAATAAGATGTCTTCACGTTTAGGTTTTGTTTATGTTTTGTCTTGTAAATAAGGTTTACCAAGTTAATGTATTTTATGGTTTTATAAATATATTTTATAATGAAGTTTCTGATAAGAAAATTAGTTTAGTACCCTTCAGAAATTCCAAAGGCTGGAGAAAACCTAGAGTCAACCGGAAGTGAAATGTGATTTAAACTTGTAAATCCCTCAACACATTAACCATAGGGTGCTTCTAAATAACTCTTAATTACAATATTAACAAACAAATAATATGCCAAGACAACTGAGTGTACAAATTCAACATATTAATTATTTTCTTACAAACAACTATTAAACGAATTATAAATTTTACTATTTTCAACACATTTTGGCGGCCATTTTTAAAACGGTAGCCATTTTGAACTTAAAATATAACCAGATTGTATTGCATGACCCTTTGTCTATTATTTTGCGGAATTTGTTGCGATTGCCATAATATATGTTGTTAAAACCTGATACATATAGGATCAACTGATTATTTATTACATATTTGGCGGCCATTTTGAAAATGGCGGCCATTTTGAAAAATCTGGCGTGGGTCCATAGCCATTTTTTTTCAGTACGGTATTGTCTAGCTATGTGCAAAGTTTGGTGCTTTTATCAAACAATGCACATTTTTTTCACCAATCTGCCCCACTAAAATAATAACTCGCACTTTAGGCCTTTTTTTAAAGCTTCTCAGCATTTTACATGGAACCTGTATTATGTCAATGAATAATGAAGAACTGTGAATCGCATTGATTGCACTTGTGTTCATGAATTGGTGCTATCCTGAATAACAGGTGTATGTGATTCACGTAAGTATATGCTCGTGAGTCACAGCACTAGTTTTTAAAGTACTTATGCCTTTTAACGACCTTCCGTCGTTTCCCTTGCTTTGTATGAGTTCTCAAATATTGATGTAAAAAGTTAGTGTCAATATTTTGCTCTGGTTCGTATGTAGGATCATTACATCCTTGCCATTTGATTTTGTACTTTTGTTGACCGTTAATGACTTTCCCTCCAAGAATACGTTCGACATTGTACCACCTTTGATCACTTGTAGTTGATGTTGTATGTGTAGCCTGTTTACTTTTAGTACGGGCAGGGGTGAAAGGTACTGCTTGAGGGGAGAGAGATGAAGATGGTACGCTAGTGTTATCTTTAAGATTGTGAATATCTTCAGAGGGAGCAGTTCGAATATCATGATCAAAGTAGGCCTTTATATTGTCACAGAGAACATATGATGGAATAATCTTATTATCCCGTATTCTTTGCAACTTATATGTATAATTCGGGCCGTAAGCACGAATTTTATATGGGCCTTCATATTTGTCAGAAAGCTTTTTGGATTGTCCTGTAATCGTTTTGAAATTCCGTTTCAAGACTTTGTCACCCACTCTGAATTTTTGTATTTCTGCAGTTTGATCGTGTGATAGTTTCTGTTTCTGTTTTGCAATGGTGGAATTGTCAAGTGCTGTTTCTAGTGAAATTTGCTGCTTCTGTTGAATATCTTTTATGTACTCCTTTAGTGGTTGTGAATTGATGTCTTTGGGAATGAGGCTACAATCGATAGGTGTACGCATCTTACGTCCGAACAGCATGAGGAATCGAGACTGCTTAGAGGAAGAATGGATAGACATGCGAAGACCCATGAGAATAGCTGGAAGGAATTGAGACCATTTCTCTTGGTGTTGTGGCAATATGCACGAAGGGATTTGCCTATTATGCTATTCATAACCTCTTCTCTACCGTTACAAACTGGATGGTAGGCGGACGTTTTGTGTCGAGTGACCTGGAAAAGTTCACACAACGCTTGCACCATTGCTGACATAAAGTTAGCACCTTGATCTGAAACAATGCAAAGGGGACTGCCGTAGCGGCAGAACATTTCGGAGTATAGTTTATTAGCAACTGTTTTTGCATCCTGGTTGACCTGTGGGAACCCTTCTATCCATCCAGTACATGAATGAACTACTAGAAGAATATATTTATAGTTTTCTGCAGTTTGTGTCTTTGGCCCTAAGATATTCATATGGAGTCGAGCAAAGGGCTCTGATACTAGGATGGGATTTAAGGGGGCTTTCTTATGGTGGTAATGTCTGGTAGCCTTCTGACAAAAGTCACATGACCGTATGTGATTTTCGACATCGCGGTACATATTGGGCCAGAAATATTGATTAATAGGACTTGTCAAATCCGAAATGTGAACCGCCCGCTCCGTCATGGTAAGCGAGTAAGATATCTTCTCTTAGTTCAGTGGGTACCGCTAGCTGTCTCTGGTAGCGCAATGGCTTTGGGACACCTCTCGATCGGTTCGTTAGGTAATGGTAAAGAACACCGTCAATTATTACGTATTGTTGGGCTTCTGCGACCAGTTTTATTGCTGCTTTTGAATTATCAGGGAGGATACCGAATTCTAGGTAGTTAAGAATAGGCTGCAAGTCTGCACATTTGCGTTTTAGGTCAGATCCAGTTTGCAATGTTTCCTCTTCTAGCTGTGGGATAGATTGCGGGGTAATTATGGGTTCGTCATCATCATTCACTGCTAGTCCAGCAACTAATGGGTCTTGAACTACGGGAGGGTACTCGAATGTCACACAGGTATACTGCTTATCTTCATCAGATTGATCGTGTTTGACCGAACTTTCGCCTGTTATGATAGGATCGTTGAAAGTATAAGTGCTAGAAGTATTTTGGCAAGGTAGGCTGTTATTGATAGAATTGGTGCCTGATGATAAATTTGCAATGACTTCTGAAAAGTCAAATTCATCATCTGATGGGTCGGCTGGTGTTTCGGGATAAGGTCTCCTAGAAAGCGCGTCTGCATTTTGGTTTTTAATGCCGGCCTTATGTGTAATAGTGAATCTGTAGTTTTGGAGTAATAGGGACCATCTAACCTGGCGCCCTATTCCTAATTTGATTGTTTGTAAACATTTTAGGGCAATGTGATCCGTAAATTCCTCAAAATGGGAATTTGCAAGATACGGGTGGTAGAGTTTAACTGCTTCTACAAGACAGAGTCCTTCCCTGTCCGTAACATTCCACTTGATTTCATTTGAACGTAAGCTTCTACCACCGTAGGCAATAACCTTTGTTCTGCCTAAACCATCTTCCTGTGATAGTATATGTTCTATGGCTGTACCCGATGCATCTACTTCTATCTTAAATGGCTTGTTCAGGTCTGGGAATGCAAGAATGGGAGGGGAAGTAAGTTTTTCTTTAAGAAGTATGAATGCTTGTTCACATTCGTCGGTCCATTTGACTTTTTCACTTTTATTTTTGATTAAAAGTTTATTGAAAGGGTGAACTATTTTTGAATAATTCAGTACGTATCTCCTGTAAACGATGCAAAGACCTAGGAATTGACGTACTTGTTTGCGTGTACGGGGACGAGGATAACTTTTAACAACCTCTGTTTTTGCTTGGTTCATTTCGATCCCTTTGTGAGAAAGAATATGACCTCAGTATTCTACTTTTTCTGCGACGAACTGGCACTTCTTCTGATTAAGTTTAAGATTAGCACTGCGCAGGCGGTTGAAAATGGTACTTAGATGGGCAATATGCGTTTCGAAGTCAGGACTATGACACAAAATGTCATCTATGAACACTAAGGCATACTTGAAATTTATTCCTTGAAGGACGCGGGACATAACCATTTGAAAAGCCATAGGTCCAGCTGTAATGCCATACGGAATTCTGTTGAACTGATAGCTTGCGCTGTGTGTAACAAAAGCTGTTTTATTTGCAGTGGATGGGTCTAAAGGTATTTGCCAAAAAGACGATTTCAGATCCATTACATTGAAAAATTAGATTGAGCAGTGCCGACGCAGTCTAGCGCGTCTTGTAAGTCAGGAATTGGAAAATTTATTTGTCTAGTTCGTGAATTGAGCCCTCTAAAATCAACTGTAAATCTCATCTCGTTATTTTTCTTTTTAACTAAGACCACAGGGGCAGCCCACATAGAATCGGTTTCTGTAATAATGCCATCCTTTAACATTTGCTCAGTATGCTGATCAATAATAGCTCTGTTTTCAGGGCTTTGTCTGTAGGGACGTTGACGGTAAGGTGGGTTGTCGCCCGTGTCGATATTATGGGAGTACATGTTCGTGCAACCGATATCGCTACTGTCTGTAGCAAAAACATCATGTTTTTTTCCCAGGAAACTGAGAAGAGAACGTTTTTGGGGTTCCGACAAGGGAGGTGAATCAACTTTTATCCCGAGATTTTCAGCTACTCTTATGTAATCAGAATCAGAGAATGTTGCAGTTTCCGATATGGAATTGATAGACGGTTTGGATCGTCTGAAATGAAGGGAATTACTTCATTGATAAGAAATATTTTACCGACGACCTGTGATGCCCGTATATGAGTAGGTGTATTCATAGGGTTTATGACTTCAAAGCAAGCTCTACCGTTTCTCGAATTGACCAACAGTCGGGCCCCAGTAAGGGAATGGTTTGAGGCAAGTTTAGAGTCCGAATTGTTTGTAGAACACAATGAAACAATGGGTTTACCGGCGGCTGTCTGTAATGTTGAAGTCTCATAGCAAATGGTACATCTATTCGCCTTAAGGAAGTCAACACAAAGTATAAGAGGGTGATGTAGTCTTTTGAAAACATGAAAAGTGTGCTTAAAACTTTTGTTTTCTATCTTAAATGTAATAGTAGCACACCCGGAAACTTGAAGAATCTCGCCTCCTGCACCGAAAACATGCTAATACTTAGAATGTGTGGTCGTATAGAGAGTGGAGTTCTCACTTTTGGCGATATTCTGTAATCGTTGAAAACGAGACTGTAAAATACAAGAAATACTAGCGCCTATATCGAGCAAGGCTTTAGTTGGGATAGATCCCATGGAGATTTGGACCATACTTGAATCTATTGCAGCAGCAAAATTGATTGAAGCAATGTCAGCCTTGTTGAGTTTAGGATTTGCATGAATATTTCGTTCAATTGGCCTTTCCAAGGTAGTCTCGAAACCATTGGCAGGCGAACTCCACTATTGGGTTTTACCGCAAGCCCTGGCAATGTGACCGGTTAGTCCACACTCCTTGCATATATCATATCTGTTGGGGCAGTCATTGCGAAAATGATCTGCGTTTCCGCAGCTCCAACACCTGTACGTACTGTAAGAAGGCGTGTGTTGCTGTCTGTTTTGTGGGTGGGAGAGCATAGGGCGGGGGTTAAACTGGTTTGGTGGTTGATAGCTTGGACGCTGATGGCGGTTGGTGGGGTAACTGCCAATACGGTTTGAGTGTTGTGCATGCATATGCTGAAAGTTGTGTCTCTTGTTTGCATCGGGAGCATGTAGTGAGGAGACTGCGTGTGATATATTGCTTAGTTTTTCTTCGAAATTGTGAAACTGTGTAAAACAATTGTCAATTTTTGATTGTATCGTGTCTATTGCAGCTAAAGTATGTGATTCACAGGCAGCATTTGCGGTGGCGGCAAGTCTTGATATTGAAATAACATCTCTTATTGTGTTCGGGTCGCCTTTAAGAAGGTCGGGTTTGTTTGACGGCCACACCCCGCTTATTAATATTTGAATTAAATTATCATCGGGGAGTCCTGCTAACCTAGCGGTATGCTGCATTTCGGTAATGAGGTCAAGAACGTTTTCATTTGGGAGCTGATGTTTATTCAGTAATTTTGAATGTAGGGCATATTTGTCACATTTCCTGTATCTATGCATGAATGCAGTTGAAAAATGATCCCAAGAATCTATTTCGTTGGGCAGAAGTATCCTTAGCCATTTTCTAGCATTATCGTCTACAAAACATTTAAATGGATTCTAGCTTGTCCTGTTCGGAAGCTTTCCTGATATTAAAATGGCTACTGAACATGTCCAGCCAATTTTCGGGGTCGGAATGCCCATGTGAAAACGTTTGAATTATGGAATCGTGTAAGGACAAACCTTTAACTCTGTGTTCATTGCTATGAGTCTGCCCGACTTGTCCGCTACCGGATGGAATGTCCTCAGCGTGTGTTGTCTTCCTGCCTTGTCTGGTTTCTACACTCATCATTCCGGCTTCCACCAATTGTGACCGCGTTAACGTTTGGGGTTTATACTCGCTTGGCTTAGGTACTCGGGGTGTGGTCACTTCTGTGGGGCCTGAGAAAACAATCAATTCAGAATGTAGATCAACTTTCTTTTAATGTAGTATAAGGGAGCAAGTCCTTATTGTTACAATACAATAAGGGTTAGCATGTGCATAATGTTATGTACTATTAAATATACACATACAAATATGTTACTCCTAATTTGCTCAGAATAATAAAAGTAAGTGTATGCGAATAAAGTAAACTCGTTAAATACTTAGGTTAACAAATATAATAGTTCCTGACTCTATCATGTAAACACGAATACACAAATCGCATTAATAGAAGAACAATGTTTACATGTACAATATATTTATGAATCAGTCAGTATATTTATGAATCAATCCCTTAGAATACAAGTATGCCTGTATGAATAATATTCGTATACCTATCAGTCTGAAAATAGGTTATTCACCAACTTGTTATATGCCTGCATCGATTTACATTACATACAGATGTAGATAGACAATATTATTGAAATTGATAAGTAGTACGGACAATGACCGTGACCTTAAGTTAAACTTGCAATAAGTGTATTTCTAGTATTTATTCTTAGAATTATTGAACCGAAGTTGAATACTTGATTTTGGTTATGACAAACGCACACGCATGAATTGCACATGAAACAATGCATTATTCCAAATAGAACTAGACATAGTAAATTGTGATAAAGTGCATAAATATTCATGTTAAAATAATAAAGATTCTTACCTGAGAAAACAAGCAATTCGGAATGTAGATCAACTTTCTTTTAATGTATCACGTTTAAGTATAAGGGAGCAAGTGATCTTTAGGTAGCTACATGCCATTTTATGTGATTATTCCTCAGAGTGGTTGTCATGGTGGAGTGGACACTTTGACCAATGAAAATCTGTTCTGGCTATTTGCTGACCTGTAACCCTTGCATATATTTAAATACTGACCAGTATATTTCGGCGGAACTAAATTGACTATGATTGATTAGGTCCGTAGAAATTCTCAGAGATATGACAAAGACTGCTACCAGGGGGTTCGGCAGCTTCCTGTATTCAGACAGGGAATGGTCAATTGATTAATGTGTGGTTACCTTGAACATATGCTTGAAGTTCTTAAAGTATACATATTTTTCTATTAATATCACTTTTTGGCTGACCACTTGATATATAAGCCTGGTGAGAAACTCAGAGAATGGTCGTTCAGAGTCAAAATATTTGTAAGGAGCACTGAGTCTTAGTATTAATTACCGCTGCATACTTGCGACTAAAACCTTAAACATAGATAACTGCAAACTACAATTAACACAAATCAAATTCTAACGACTATATATATAAGTATATGTAAATGAAAATGCAATATTAAAGAACTGAAACAGGAAAAGAACATGCACACAATACACTATTAATTATAGAGGACCATAAGCTAATGCTACATACAACATAGGAGAGAGCTACGTCTTGTGCTTTTAGAGAAGAATATTGTTTAAATTCCCTATATAAGTCTATATAAAACATGTGCAATCTTTATATACAAACTTAAGAACCACGAGGAACAGCCATATGCCCAGGAACTTTATTTGTAAAAATGTTTGTAGTCTAGATGTTGGCAATCATTTATAAATAAAAACTGACAAAATCTATGCAGAGGTTCTTGAGAAGAGGATTTGTAAGGTTTTGACCTTATGTGGTTTGACCTTATGTGGTAATGGCGGCCATCTTGGATGTCGTATTGACCTAATTTATATAACTTGGGAAGGCAATGCAATCAATATTACCCATGTGAAATTTTGGCAAAATTGTGGGAACGGCTTATGAGGATATGTTTTAAGCAAAAGCTAACGGACGATGACGGACGACGGACGGACAAAAAGCCGTCACAATAGCTTACTTTGAGCCTGTGGCTAAGGTGAGCTAAAAATATATACAGGCGGTCTTGTGTATTGGAATCTATCCGCGGTGTAAGTTAAAACACGTAAGAGTAGGACACCCACCTCTCCCGTGCTGCTCTACATAACGTGTAATGTTTTGATGAGCCGTTAAACAACATTTATAATTTAGTAAACTGAAACAATTATAAAATATGTATATTTTACACTATTCAACGGACATCTCATGTACCTTATTAATTCAATATTAAATGTTAATATTGAATGCCTTGTTAATATTGAATGACTGAAAATAACACAAAATCGGTGTGTTTGCATTTGCAGCAAGACATATTTATTCAGTATTTACACTATAGTAGTGATTTAAAGTACTATGAAAGTCAGGAACACAGCATTTAACATAAATAGATGATCCTACCGGCCAACATCTGAACTACTGAAAAGGTCTTCAGTTTCATGTACATAGATACTATCTATACATGTAAGTAATCCCATACTAACTATACATGTATGTAATCAGCAACTATCTTTACATGTATGTAATCAGATACTATCTATACATGTATGTATTCAGCTACTATCTATAAATGTATGTAATCAGCTACTATCTATACATGTATGTAATCAGATACTAACTATATATGTATGTAATCATTTACTAACTCTACATGCATGTAATCACATACTAACTATACATGTATGTAATCAGCTACTATCTATACATGTATGTATTCAGCTACTATCTATACATGTATGTAATCAGCTACTATCTATACATGTATGTAATCAGATACTAACTATACATGTATGTAATCAGATACTATCTATACATGTATGTAATCAGATACTATCTATACATGTATGTAATCAGCTACTATCTATACATGTATGTAATCAGATACTAACTATACATCTATGAAATCAGATACTAACTATACATGTTTGTAATCAGCTACTATCTATACATGCATGTAATCAGATACTAACTATACATGCATGTAATCAGCTACTATCTATACATGCATGTAATCAGATACTAACTATACATGCATGTAATCAGATACTAACTATACATGTATGTAATCAGATACAAACTATACATGCATGCAATCAGATACTAACTATACATGTATGTAATCAGATACTAACTATACATGTATGTAATCAGCTACTATCTATACATGTATGTAATCAGATACTAACTATACATCTATGTAAACAGATACTAACTATACATGCATGTAATCAGATACTAACTATACATCTATGAAATCAGATACTAACTATACATGTATGTAATCAGCTACTATCTACACATGTATGAAATCAGATGCTATCTATACATGTATGTAATCAGATACTTACTATACATGCATGTAATCAGATACTAACTTAACATGTATGTAATCAGATACTAACTATACTTGTTTGTAATCAGCTACTATCTAAACATCTATGTAATCAGATACTAACTATACATGTATGTAATCAGATACTAACTATACATCTGTGAAATCAGATACTATCTATACTTGTATGTAATCAGCTACTATCTATACATGTATAAAATCAGATACTAACTATACATCTATGTAATCAGATACTATATATACATGCATGTAATCAGATACTAACTATACATCTATGAAATCAGATACTAACTATACATGTAGGTAATCAGATACTATCTATACTTGTATGTAATCAGCTACTATCTATACATGTATGTAATCAGATACTAACTATTCATCTGTGTAATCAGATACTAACTATACATGCATGTAATCAGCTACTATCTACACATGTATGAAATCAGATACTAACTATACATGTATGTAATCAGATACTAACTATACATGTATGTAATCAGCTACTATCCATACATCTATGTAATAAGATACAAACTATACATGTATGTAATCAGATACTAACTATACATGTATGTAATCAGCTACTATCTATACATCTATGTAATCAGATACTAACTATACATGCATGTAATCAGATACTAACTATACATGTAAGTAATCAGATACTGACTATACATGCATGTAATCAGCTACTAACTATACATGTATGTAATCAGATACTAACTATACATTCTTGTAATCAGCTACTATCTATACATCTATGTAATCAGATATTAACTATACATCTATGTCATCAGATACTACCTATACATGCATGAAATTAGATACTAACTATACATGAATGTAATCAGATACAAACTATACATGCATGTCATGCATGTAATAAGATACGAACTATACATGCATTGATCAGATACTATCTATACATGCATGTAATCAGATACTAACTATACATGCATGTAATCAGATACTAACTATACATGCATTTAATCAGATACTATGTATACATCTATGTAATCAGATACTAACTATACATGTATGTAATCAGATACGAACTATACATGCATGTAATCAGATACTAACTATACATCTATGAAATCAGATACTATCTATACTTGTATGTAATCAGCTACTATCTATACATGTATGTAATCAGATACTAACTATACATCTATGTAATCAGATACTATATATACATGCATGTAATCAGATACTAACTATACATCTATGAAATCAGATACTAACTATACACTCCTGTAATCAGATACTAACTATACTTGTATGTAATCAGCTACTATCTATACATGTATGTAATCAGATACTAACTATACATCTGTGTAATCAGATACTAACTATACATGCATGTAATCAGCTTCCATGTACACATGTATGAAATCAGATACTAACTACACATGTATGTAATCAGCTACTATCTATACATCTATGTAATAAGATACTAACTATACATGTATGTAATCAGATACTAACTATACATGTATGTAATCAGCTACAATCTATACATCTATGTAATCAGATACTAACTATACATGCATGTAATCAGCTACTAACTATACATCTATGTAATCAGATACTTACTATACATGTATGTAATCAGCTACTATCTATACATGTATGTAATCAGTTACTATCTATACATGTACGTAATCAGCTACTATCTATACATGTATGTAATCAGATACTAACTATACATGTTTGTTATCAGCTACTATCTATACATGTATGTAATCAGATACTAACTATACATCTATGAAATCAGATACTTACTATACATCATGTAATCAGATACTAACTATACATGCATGTAATCAGCTATTATCTATACATGCATGTAATCAGATACTAACTATACATGCATGTAAGCAGATACTAACTATACATGCATTTAATCAGATACTAACTATACATGCATGCAATCAGATACTAACTATACATGTATGTAATCAGATACTAACTATACATGTATGTAATCAGCTACTATCTATACATGTACGTAATCAGATACTAACTATACATCTATGTAAACAGATACTAACTATACATGCATGTAATCAGATACTAACTATACATCTATGAAATCAGATACTATCTATACTTGTATGTAATCAGCTACTATCTATACATGTATGTAATCAGATACTAACTATACATGCATTTAATCAGATACTAGGTATACATCTATGTAATCAGATACTAACTATACATGCATGTTTGTAATCAGATACGAACTATACATACATGTAATCAGATACTAACTATACATCTATGAAATCAGATACTATCTATACTTGTATGTAATCAGCTACTATCTATACATGTATGTTATCAGATACTAACTATACATCTATGTAATCAGATACTATATATACATGCATGTAATCAGATACTAACTATACATCTATGAAATCAGATACTAACTATACATGTATGTAATCAGATACTAACTATACTTGTATGTAATCAGCTACTATCTATACATGTATGTAATCAGATACTAACTATACATCTGTGTAATCAGATACTAACTATACATGCATGTAATCAGCTACTATGTACACATGTATGAAATCAGATACTAACTATACATGTATGTAATCAGCTACTATCTATACATCTATGTAATACGATACTAACTATACATGTATGTAATCAGATACTAACTATACATGTATGTAATCAGCTACTATCTATACATCTATGTAATCAGATACTAACTATACATGCATGTAATCAGCTACTAACTATACATCTATGTAATCAGATACTTACTATACATGTATGTAATCAGCTACTATCTATACATGTACGTAATCAGCTACTATCTATACATGTATGTAATCAGATACTAACTATACATGTTTGTAATCAGCTACTATCTATACATGTATGTAATCAGATACTAACTATACATCTATGAAATCAGATACTTACTATACATGCATGTAATCAGATACTAACTATACATGCATGTAATCAGCTACTATCTATACATGCATGTAATTAGATACTAACTATACATGCATGTAATCAGATACTAACTATACATGCATGCAATCAGATACTAACTATACATGTATGTAATCAGATACTAACTATACATGTATGTAATCAGCTACTATCTATACATGTACGTAATCAGATACTATCTATACATCTATGTAAACAGATACTAACTATACATGCATGTAATCAAATACTAACTATACATCTATGAAATCAGAAACTAACTATACATGTATGTTATCAGCTACTATCTACACATGTATGAAATCAGATAATATTTATACATGCATGTAATCAGATACTAACTATACATGCATGTAATCAGATACTATCTATACATGTATGTAATCAGATTCTAACTATACATCTATGCAATCAGATTCTAACTATACAACTATGTAATCAGATACTAAATATACATGCATGTAATCAGATACTAACTATATATGTATGTAATCAGATACTATCTATACATCTATGTATTCAGATACTTACTATACATCTATGTAATCAGATACTAACTATACATCTATGTAATCAGATACTAACTATACATGCATGTAATCAGATACTAGCTATACATCTATGTAATCAGATATTAAATACATGTATGTAATCAGATACTAACTATACATGCATGTAATCAGATACTAACTATACATGCATGTAATCAGATACTAACAATGCATGAATGTTATCCGTGCATGTAATCAGATACCAAATATAAATGCATGTAATCAGATACTAACTATACATGCATGTAATTAGATACTAACTATACATGTAAGTAATCAGATACTAACTATACATGCATGTAATTAGATACTAACTATACATGCATGTAATCAGCTACTATCTATACATCTATGTAATCAGATATTAACTATACATCTATGTCATCAGTTACTACCTATACATGCATGTAATTAGATACTAACTATACATGCATGTAATCAGATACAAACTATACATGCATCTCATGCATGTAATAAGATACTAACTATATATGCATTGATCAGATACTATCTATACATGCATGTTATCAGATACTAACTATACATGCATGTAATCAGATACTATCTATACATGTATGTAATCAGATACTAACTATACATGTATTTAATCAGATACTATGTATACATCTATGTAATCGAATACTAACTATACATGTATGTAATCAGATACGAACTATACATGCATGTAATCAGATACTAACTATACATCTATGAAATCAGATACTAACTATACATGTATGTAATCAGATACTAACTATACTTGTTTATAATCAGCTACTATCTATACATGTATGTAATCAGATACTAACTATACATCTGTGTTATCAGATACTAACTATACATGCATGTAATCAGCTACTATGTACACATGTATGAAATCAGATACTAACTATACATGTATGTAATCAGCTACTATCTATACATCTATGTAATAAGATACTAACTATACATGTATATAATCAGATACTAACTATACATGTATGTAATCAGCTACTATCTATACATCTATGTAATCAGATACAACTATACATGCATGTAATCAGCTACTAACTATACATCTATGTAATCAGATACTTACTATACATGTATGTAATCAGCTACTATCTATACATGTATGTAATCAGTTACTATCTATACATGTACGTAATCAGCTACTATCTATACATGTATGTAATCAGATACTAACTATACATGTTTGTAATCAGCTACTATCTATACATGTATGTAATCAGATACTTACTATACATCTATGAAATCAGATACTAACTATACATGCATGTAATCAGATACTAACTATACATGCATGTAATCAGCTACTATCTATGCATGCATGTTATCAGATACTAACTATACATGCATGTAGTCAGATACTAACTATACATGCATGCAATCAGATACTAACTATACATGTATGTAATCAGATACTAACTATACATGTATGTAATCAGCTACTATCTATACATGTACGTAATCAGATACTAACTATACATCTATGTAAACAGATACTAACTATACATGCATGTAATCAGATACTAACTATACATCTATGAAATCAGATACTAACTATACATGTAAGTAATCAGCTACTATCTACACATGTATGAAATCAGATGCTATCTATAAAATGTATGTAATCAGATACTTACTATACATGCATGTAATCAGATACTAACTTTACATGTATGTAATCAGATACTAACTATACTTGTATGTAATCAGCTACTATCTATACATGTATGTAATCAGATACTAACTATACGTCTGTGTAATCAGATACTAACTATACATGTATGTAATCAGATACTAACTATACATCTATGAAATCAGATACTATCTATACTTGTATGTAATCAGCTACTATCTCTACATGTATGTAATCAGATACTAACTATACATCTATGTAATCAGATACTATATATGCATGCATGTAATCAGATACTAACTATACATCTATGAAATCAGATACTAACTATACATGTATGTAATCAGATACTAACTATACTTGTATGTAATCAGCTACTATCTATACTTGTATGTAATCAGATACTAACTATAAATCTGTGTAATAAGATACTAACTATACATGTATGTAATCAGATACTAACTATACATGTATGTAATCAGCTACTATCTATACTTCTATGTAATCAAATACTAACTATACATGCATCTTATCAGCTACTAACTATACATCTATGTAATCAGATACTTACTATACATGCATGTAATCAGATACTAACTATACATGTATGTAATCAGATACTATCTATACATCTATGTAATCAGATACTAACTATACATGCATGTAATCATATACTAACTATACATGCATGTAATCAGCTACTATCTATACATCTATGTAATCAGATACTAACTATTCATGCATGTAATCAGATACTAACTATACATGCATGTAATCAGCTACTATCTATACATCTGTGTAATCAGATACTAACTATACATGCATGTAATCAGATACTCACTATACATGCATGTAATCAGCTACTATCTATACATCTATGTAATCAGATACTAACTATACATCTATGTAATCAGATACTTACTATACATGCATGTAATCAGATACAAACTATACATGCATGTAATCAGATACTAACTATATATGCATGTAATCAGATACTATCTATACATGCATGTAATCAGATACTAACTATACATGCATGTAATCAGATACTAACTATACATCTATGAAATCAGATACTAACTATACATGTATGTAATCAGCTACTATCTACACATGTATGAAATCAGATGCTATCTATAAAATGTATGTAATCAGATACTTACTATACATGCATGTAATCAGATACTAACTTTACATGTATGTAATCAGATACTAACTATACTTGTATGTAATCAGCTACTATCTATACATGTATGTAATCAGATACTAACTATACGTCTGTGTAAACAGATACTAACTATACATGTATGTAATCAGATACTAACTATACATCTATGAAATCAGATACTATCTATACTTGTATGTAATCAGCTACTATCTCTACATGTATGTAATCAGATACTAACTATTCATCTATGTAATCAGATACTATATATGCATGCATGTAATCAGATACTAACTATACATCTATGAAATCAGATACTAACTATACATGTATGTAATCAGATACTAACTATACTTGTATGTAATCAGCTACTATCTATACTTGTACATGTATGTAATCAGATACTAACTATACATCTGTGTAATAAGATACTAACTATACATGTATGTAATCAGATACTAACTATACATGTATGTAATCAGCTACTATCTATACTTCTATGTAATCAAATACTAACTATACATGCATGTTATCAGCTACTAACTATACATCTATGTAATCAGATACTTACTATACATGCATGTAATCAGATACTAACTATACATGTATGTAATCAGATACTATCTATACATCTATGTAATCAGATACTAACTATACATGCATGTAATCATATACTAACTATACATGCATGTAATCAGCTACTATCTATACATCTATGTAATCAGATACTAACTATTCATGCATGTAATCAGATACTAACTATACATGCATGTAATCAGCTACTATCTATACATCTGTGTAATCAGATACTAACTATACATGCATGTAATCAGATACTCACTATACATGCATGTAATCAGCTACTATCTTTACATTTATGTAATCAGATACTAACTATACATCTATGTAATCAGATACTTACTATACATGCATGTAATCAGATACAAACTATACATGCATGTAATCAGATACTAACTATATATGCATGTAATCAGATACTATCTATACATGCATGTAATCAGATACTAACTATACATGCATGTAATCAGATACTAACTATACATCTATGTAATCAGATTTTAACTATACATCTATGTAATCAGATACTAACTATACATGCATGTAATCAGATACTAACTATACATGTATGTAATCAGATACTATCTATACATCTATGTAATCAGATACTATCTATACATCTATGTAATCAGATACTGACTATACATCTATGTAATCAGATACTAACTATACATGCATGTAATCAGATACTATCTATACATCTATGTAATCAGATACTAAATACATGTATGTAATCAGATACTAACTATACATGCATGTAATCAGATACTAACTATACATGCATGTAATCAGATACTAACTATACATGCATGTTATCCGATACTTAGTATACATGCATGTAATCAGATACTAACTATACATGCATGTAATCAGATACTAACTATACATGCATATAATCAGATACTAACTATACATGCATGTAATCAGATACTAACTATACATGCATGTAATCAGATACTAACTTTACATGCATGTAATCAGATACTGACTATACATGTAAGTAATCAGATACTGAATATACATGCATGTAATCAGCTACTAACTATACATGTATGTAATCAGATACTAACTATACATGCATGTAATCAGCTACTATCTATACATCTATGTAATCAGATATTAACTATACATCTATGTCATCAGATACTAACTATACATGCATGTAATTAGATACTAACTATCAATGCATGTAATCAGATACAAACTATACATGCATGTAATCAGATACTAACTATGCATGCATGTAATAAGATACTATCTATACATGCATGTAATAAGATACTAACTATACATGCATTGATCAGATACTATCTATACATGTATGTAATCCGATACTAACTATACATGCATGTAATCAGATACTATCTATACATGTATGTAATCAGATACTAACTATACATGCATTTAATCAGATACTATGTATACATCTATGTAATCAGATACTATCTATACATGTATGTAATCAGCTACTAACTATATATGTATGTAATCAATTACTATCTATACATCTATGTAATCAGATACTAACTATACATCTATGTAATCAGATACTAAATCTACATGCATGTTATCAGAAACTATCTATACATCTATGTAATCAGATACTAACTATACATGTATGTAATCAGATACTAACTATACATGTATGTAATCAGATACGAACTATACATTCATGTAATCAGATACTAACTATACATGCATGTAATCAGATACTAACTATACATGCATGTAATCAGATACTAACTATACATGCATGTAATCAGATACTAACTATACATGCATGTAATCATAGACTAACTATACATGTATGTAATCAGATACTAACTATACATGCATGTAATCAGATACTAAATATACATGCATGTAATCAGATACTAACTATACATGCATGTAATCAGATACGAACTATACATGCATGTAATCAGATACTAACTATACATGTATGTAATCAACAACTAACTATACATGTATGTAATCAGCAACTAACTATACATGTATGTAATCAGATACTAACTATACATGTATGTAATCAGCTACTATCTATACATCTATGTAATCAGATACTAACTATACATGCATGTAATCAGCTACTAACTATACATCTATGTAATCAGATACTTACTATACATGTATGTAATCAGCTACTATCTATACATGTACGTAATCAGTTACTATCTATACATGTATGTAATCAGATACTATCTATACATGTTTGTAATCTGCTACTATCTACACATGTATGTAATCAGATACTAACTATACATCTATGTAAACATATACTAACTATACATGCATGTAATCAGATACTAACTATACATCTATGAAATCAGATACTTACTATACATGTATGTAATCATCTACTATCTACACATGTATGAAATCAGATGCTATCTATAAAATGTATGTAATCAGATACTTACTATAGATGCATGTAATCAGATACTAACTTTACATGTATGTAATCAGATACTTACTATACTTGTATGTAATCAGCTAATATCTATACATGTATGTAATCAGATACTAACTATACGTCTATGTAATCAGATACTAACTATACATGTATGTAATCAGATACTAACTATACATCTATGAAATCAGATACTATCTATACTTGTATGTAATCAGCTAGTATCTGTACATGTATGTAATCAGATACTAACTATACATCTATGTAATCAGATACTATATATACATGCATGTAATCAGATACTAACTATACATCTATGAAATCAGATACTAACTATACATGTATGTAATCAGATACTAACTATACTTGTATGTAATCAGCTACTATCTATACATGTATGTAATCAGATACTAACTATACATCTGTGTAATCAGATACTAACTATACATGCATGTAATCAGCTACTATCTACACATGTATGAAATCAGATACCAACTATACATGTATGTAATCAGATACTAACTATACATGTATGTAATCAGCTACTATCTATACATCTATGTAATAAGATACTAACTATACATGTATGTAATCAGATACTAACTATACATGTATGTAATCAGCTACTATCTATACATCTATGTAATCAGATACTAACTATACATGCATGTTATCAGCTACTAACTATACATCTATGTAATCAGATACTTACTATACATGCATGTAATCAGATACTAACTATACATGTATGTAATCAGATACTATCTATACATCTATGTAATGAGATACTAACTATACATGCATGTAATCAGATACTAACTATACATGCATGTAATGAGCTACTATCTTTACATCTATGTAATCAGATACTAACTATACATGCATGTAATCAGATACTAACTATACATGCATGTAATCAGCTACTAACTATACATGCATGTAATCAGCTACTATCTATACATCTGTGTAATCAGATACTAACTATACATGCATGTAATCAGATACTAACTATACATGCATGTAATCAGCTACTATCTATACATCTATGTAATCAGATACTAACTATACATCTATGTAATCAGATACTTACTATACATGCATGTAATCAGATACAAACTATACATGCAGGTAATCAGATACTAACTATACATGCATGTAATCAGATACTATCTATACATGCATGTAATCAGATACTAACTATACATGCATGTAATCAGATACTATCTATACATGTATGTCATCAGATTCTAACTATACATCTATGTAATCATATTCTAACTATACATCTATGTAATCAGATACTAGCTATACATGTATGTAATCAGATACTAACTATATATGTATGTAATCAGATACTATTTATACATCTATGTAATCAGATACTATCTATACATCTATGTAATCAGATACTGACTATACATCTATGTAATCAGATACTAACTATGCATGCATGTAATCAGATACTATCTATACATCTATGTAATCAGATACTAAATACATGTATGTAATCAGATACTAACTATACATGCATGTAATCAGATACTTACTATACATGGCTGTAATCAGATACTAACTATACATGCATGTTATCCGATACTAACTATACATGCATGTAATCAGATACTAACTATACATGCATGTAATCAGATACTAACTATACATGCATGTAATCAGATACTAACTTTACATGCATGTAATCAGATACTGACTATACATGTAAGTAATCAGATACTGACTATACATGCATGTAATCAGCTACTAACTATACATGTATGTAATCAGATACTAACTATACATGCATGTAATCAGCTACTATCTATACATCTATGTAATCAGATATTAACTATACATCTATGTCATCATATACTAACTATACATGCATGTAATTAGATACTAACTATACATGCATGCAATCAGATACAAACTATACATGCATGTAATCAGATACTAACTATGCATGCATGTAATCAGATACTATCTATACATGCATGTAATAAGATACTTACTATACATGCATTGATCAGATACTATCTATACATGTATGTAATCAGATACTAACTATACATGCATGTAATCAGATACTATCTATACATGTATGTAATCAGATACTAACTATACATGCATTTAATCAGATACTATGTATACATCTATGTAATCAGATACTAACTATACATGTATGTAATCAGCTACTAACTATACATGTATGTAATCA
This sequence comes from Cyrtodaria siliqua, assembly GCA_037043455.1. Taxonomy (NCBI): domain Eukaryota; kingdom Metazoa; phylum Mollusca; class Bivalvia; order Adapedonta; family Hiatellidae; genus Cyrtodaria; species Cyrtodaria siliqua. The sequence continues at coordinate 112,332 of JAWPHD010004546.1, read as the reverse complement.
GATACTATCTATACATCTATGTAATCAGATACTAACTATACATCTATGTAATCAGATACTAACTCTACATGCATGTAATCAGAAACTATCTATACATCTATGTAATCAGATACTAACTATACATGTATGTAATCAGATACTAACTATACATGTATGTAATCAGATACGAACTATACATGCATGTAATCAGACACGAACTATACATGTATGTAATCCGATACTAACTATACATGCATGTAATCAGATACTAACTATACATGCATGTAATCAGATACTAACTATACATGCATGTAATCAGATACTAACTATACATGCATGTAATCAGATACTAACTATACATGCATGTAATCAGAGACTAACTATACATGTATGTAATCAGATACTAACTATACATGCATGTAATCAGATACTAAATATACATGCATGTAATCAGATACTAACTATACATGCATGTAATCAGATACTAACTATACATGCATGTAATCAGATACTAACTATACATGTTTGTAATCAACAACTTACTATACATGTATGTAATCAGCAACTAACTATACATGTATGTAATCAGATACTAACTATACATGCATGTAATCAATGACATGTTAGATATGTATATTAAATCTACATCAACTGATGTATAAGTACACTGACCAAAAATGAAAACTTTACACTTTATTTGTTTGAATATCTGTTTTGTTAGCATACATGTTGTTGTAATTTTTACACATGATCACGATTTCATTGCGGATAACGATTATGCACTTGTTTTCAAAATCGACGGTCTATTCATTTGTCCAAGCATGAAAAACGTGTTCCTTACTTTGCACGTGCGCAGCAACAGGTGCTTCACTCACAGGTTTTACACCGACAAGTAATCACTTGCTGCTCAGCACTGATAATAAACAGTTTATTTGTTTTTAAACAAGAAATCCGTGGATTCACATGTCTCGCCTAACGGGGACTGGACTTAAAAATAAAAAGGTCAATGATGCTTAAAGACACATTTCCCAACTGAATTTAGTCGTTGAAAAATCATGGATAGCATGCTTTTTAACTGCTTACTTCTCGCTGACTGATTACCACAGAGACATTATATTGAGGCCCCATCACAGTTTTTTTCTTTTCATTTACTATTACCTTAGTTTTTGATATAAAATATATTGTAACTAAAAACACTGGATTGTCTATTATGGGGGAGCATATAGTCGCCGCTTTTTCCGTCCGTCCGTGTGTGCGTCCGTGCGTCCGTGCGTCACACGTTTTGTCCGGAGCATAACTAAAAGGTATGCTTGATTAAAGTTCGTGTGAATGATTAGGACAATGAGACGGAGTGCAGTTCATAGGAACCATAACTGCAGCTTTACTACTTTGTTTAATTATCTCCCTTTATTGAAAACGACGGACGACGGACAGACAACGGACGGACGACGGACGAAGAGTGATTCCAAAACATCACATTTAGCCTTCGGCTCAGGTGATCAAAAACACTGACAGATGACAACGATTTTGAATTTTGAAGTCCCGATGAGTTTCTTGCATTTGAGATTTACTAAAACATGGCAGAGAAGTAACTGATAATAGAGTATATTGTGCTAAAAATACAAAACTATTAATTGTTAACATGGGTCTTTTTAGAAAATCCATCTATTCATACTTGTTTTAACATATATACAAGTGCACATAAAATGCAAAACGGTTATAATGTTTACTACATTATTATACACTCTTTATGGGACGGGCCACATCCTTTGATAAAAAACTAATAATCTCAATTTCCTTGCGCAAATGTATTTCTAACAGCGATTTACAGTTACCTATAGAAATCCAACAAGCCGTTTAGGAGGAGTAGGAAGAGTAGCCGTTTAGGAGGAGTAGCGCCGACAAGAAATTTAAAGTCAAAATGTCAAAATGCCATAACTCCGTCATAATGCATACAGTTTGTGAAAAAGTGACCTAAACGCATAAGTTGAACCTAAAGATTATTAAGTTATCTGCCCTTTGCTTGGAGGGTCAAGGTCACTTCCATATTTGCTTTGTCACGTTGCTATGTACCACCCAAGATACAATTATAAGCAAAGTTTGAAAGGTCTAGTGCATACAGTTTGTGAAAAAGTGACCTAAACGCAAAAGTTGAACCTAAAAATTAGTAAGTTATCTGCCCTTTGCTTGGAGGGTCAAGGTCACTTCCATATTTGCTTTGTCACGTTGCGATATACCACCCATGATACAACTATAAGCAAAGTTTTAAATGTCTAGTGCATACAGTTTGTGAGAAAATGACCTAAACGCAAAACTTGAATGTTGACGCCGCCGCCGCCGCCGGAAAACACCTTCGAAAAGGCGAGACAAAAACCTTTGCATTTAGTGATGCCACGTCTTTCTGAAGATCAGAGAAACTAAGCTATCGGTATGCTCAGGGCGGAGTCAATGGTAAATAACGTCGCGCGTCATTTTGGCTGCTCCAGACAGACTATTCATAATCTTGTGAACCGGTACAACATTACAGGGTCTGTCGGAGATCGTGCAAGACCCGGTCGCGTACGTGCGACAACGTTACGTATTGATCGCGTTATCACACTGACTCACCTAGGTAATCGTCTTTTACCAGCAACCATTACTGCTCGGCGTTACGGGGTTCATGCACAGACGATCGTAAATCGTTTGAGACAGAACCAAGTTCCTATTCGTGCTCGTCGTCCATATATTGGACAGATTATCACACCTTGTCACCGAGCTTCCAGACTGTTATGGGCACGACGTCATTTGCATTTCACGCGCAACCAGTGGCAATCGGTACTTTTCAGCGATGAGTCGCGGTTTACGGTCAGCCATGCAGATGGCAGAATACGCATCTATCGCCGTAGAAATGAACGACTTGCAGATTGCAGATTGTTGTATTCGGGAGAGAGACAGATTTGGTAGTGGCAGTATTATGATCTGGTGTGGGATAATGGGAAATCTGAAAACTGATCTGGTCATTATCCAAGGAAATGTCAATGCTCAATGTTACATCAATGTTTTAAACAACACAATGATACCATTCATGCAAAATAACGGACCTGGCACTTTCCAGCACGACAATGCAAGGCCTCACACGGCGCGTATAACCACACAATTCCTTGCTCAAAATAACGTTAACGTTATCCCCAGACTTGAACCCCATAGAACACTTATGGGATGAATTGGGTCGGAGGGCCAGGTTCAATCATCAAACTGATACCATAAATGACCTCCAAAATGCACTTCTGTTAGAATGGCAACATATTCCAAATGCGCTCATACAACGTTACGTTAATTCAATGAGGCGACGTATTCTGCAATGCATTCGTAAAAATGGAGGTCACACTGGTTACTGATGCTTTTTATAACATCACTTAGCGTACTCAGTCAGTAATTTCCAAATGCTGTGTGATCATTTTCATTTTTCAGGAATTTTCATTTCGACCCCTCTCAACTTAATTGTTCATAAAAAATTATGCAGTATCTGATTTTTATCCAATAAATTACACAAACACATCGATATGGCATTGAAGCTTCGATGACAAAAAAAAAATAACCCCGAATATACATTTATCAACAAAATATATGCTTTTGAAGTCTATGTAAAGTTTTCATTTTGGGTCATTGTATATGAACGTTGACCGGTGATATCACCATGCAAATTGCCAACCAGAGATTTGGACAATAGAACCCTTACACTGACCAATACATGGTCGGTTGGCACACTTAAATAACAATACACTGTTTTGTAAACTGTCAACGTTCGTATATTACATCTACATAAATTGTTATGGGAGGGCGGTTGGTGCTATTTAACTATTAGTGTTGAAGGTATTTTATAGCGAAACAATGCATCTTGTCTGCAAACCAAACCTCGAATGATTTATTAAAATGACCACTGCGTGTTGTATTTACCGCCAAATACATTTCAACGAAATGCACGATTATTACAATAATCCTGAACCTGAGCTCTAGTATAAATAGCTCCCACGTGATACATACTAACTACTATCGTCAGCTTTTCAGATAGTCCATTGAACTAACAGATAGTATTATACCCCCATACTATGGAAGACGGATGCGGTCATTTAGACTTCGCGACTTCGCGACATTACGCCCTGTTAATACAAGGCGAAAAGTGGAAGGCGAAAAGTCGCCAACCCGAAAAGTGGAAGGCGAAAAGTCGCCAACCCGAAAAGTCGAAGGCGAAAAGTCGCAAACCCGCCGTTTTGGGCGAAATTTCGACTCGCAAAGTCGCCAATCCGATAGTGTAAAATGTCTGACTTTTCGCCACGAAATTTCGTCCAAAACGGCGGGTTTGCGACTTTTCGCCTTCGACTTTTCGGGTTGGCGACTTTCGTGTTGGCGACTTTTCGACTTCAAGATATATATTCCTTGTGTTGAATCACTTGCAATAGTCATTTATGGAAGACGGATGCGGCCATTTCGACTTTTGGACTTCGAGTTTTCGCCTTGTTAATAGCCCTTTCCACAAGGCGAGAAGTCGCCTACCTGAAAAGTCGAAGGCGAAAAGTCGCAAACCCGTCGTTTTGGACGAAATTTCGTGGCGAAAAGTCGAACGACAAACCGTGATATATTATAGATAATTCAGCGTAAACGATGTTCTATTTCTATTCTAATACCTCTAAAATGTGAAAATAACGCACACATCTGAAATCTTTCACATTGCTTTGCTTTCTCTCCTAACGTTGCATACGTTACAATGCGGAATGCGCAATGCGCAATGCTTATTCTCCTAACGTTGCAAAAATTACAGTGATATATTGTTCAATATAACGAGATATTTTAAACTAGGCAATATAGTGCGGGTGTATTAGAATATCGAGTAATATTATACAATTATGGACTTTTCAGCTGTTATACATGATGTGATATGCACCAAAAAAATCATTATTGACCGAGGCGATAGCCGAGGTCAATAATGATTTTTTGGTGCATATCAACATCATGTATAACAGCTGAAAAGTCCATAACTGTTTTATTATATAACCCTCAATTTACAATTATATAAAACAGGTCAATATCAAAAAAACAATTATATAAAACAGGTCAATATCAAAAAAACAGGTCAATATCAAAAAAACAGGTCAATATCGCTAGATATATTTTCTAAAAAATTACTTTTTAGCCAATGAAAACGCGTCTATTTATAGGTTATATAATAAAGTAGAGTATGTGTTCGGTATAATAAAATAAATGTCACATCCTCTTGATATTTGCAACCCTCGAAATGATAATGTCGACCTCGTCTATTACATTCTCGGGCTGATAATATTCACTGGCACACTCCAGAGGATGTGATATTGAACTAACAGTACAAATTAATTCAGTGCACTGATCTTTCGACGATAAACGGCATAGTGTATATTAATATGGAGAGGAGTATTGGAGTGGTGTCTTCGAGTCAGGTTTTGTATACATTAAGTATTTACTGACGTTGATTCAACGAAACAATTTTGACTTTGCATAATATAGACTTTTCCACGTCTAAAAAACGTTCATAAGTAACCTCCCATCTACATTGGGGTTCAATATATTAAAGGCAATACCACATTCTTCCTGGGATTGTTTTACCAAATATATTAGAAACATGACGTCAACGTACGTCACGGAGCAATACATTATTTAAGGTTGCATGCCACTAAATACTTTGCCATAGGTCACCCGTATGACCAGTCAGCTAATATCTAAAGAACTGGATACCAAACCATTTTATTCAGTCAACATATTCTATAAATATTTCCATCAAAAAAACTCTGAACGCATACCCAACACACAATTCCCAGCTTAAACTCTGTAAACCCGTCAATGTTTACAAACAGCAGGAAATCCGCACTGAATATTAACATTTCCACTGGAGACTATTTTTTCCTGTTCATATTTTTGTAATACAATTCAATGATCCTAGCTGGTAGAGATAAGTATACATATGGATTATACTTACTTCCTGAAAATACATAACTAATATGTACTGACCTCAGTGATTATTCCAGGCTATATTTATAAGTACACACCATTAACATGCTGTTAAACTTGACAATGTTTGTTTGTATGGTATTTTACGACATTTTCAACACATGTAATGTTATATATGATGGTGGATTTTTTTGACGTGGAGGCAGACCACCCACTTTTCCTGGATAGAACCTGGGTAGAACCTGGGTAGAACCAATACTGTACACCTCCAGCCATCCGTAGTTAAATTTGACAAATATGGCAGCAGAGATGCAAATATTAAAGAAATAACTCGAAAAATAAGGACAAAACTACACTACAAAAACGTTTATCAAAACTCTATCCATGTGTTCAGTTCATATACTAATGTGTATGTGTTGATTAAACTATTGGTTTATTAAAAGGTTCTTAAAATACCCGTGATTAAACACGTGTAAAATGAAATATGACTTGGTAACTCTTAATTTGACATATTATTTTGGGGTTCGGCCTGGCTGGTTAAAGCCGTTTATATTCTGTATATGGAGTCTGGATTTTCAAAATACGTCAGTTATATCTATACCTCATCATCAGTAGCTTTAGAAACGGTGTACATATGTTGTAAACTGTGTCTGTTGTCGGTGGGATAGCTTTTTTAAGGTTAAAGACGTTGTAAATAAAGCCAGTCAGTTACCCCATCTTGGGATGCAATAGTCACAACGATGTTTAGCGATGGCAGTGTCAATATTTGACAGTTAAATGGTATTAAGCTGCTCCATATATTCTGCAGACATCTTGCTTTTATACGATGCGTTCTAATAATAATGTGTATTGCGATATCCATTTCACTAACAGAAAATTACGCTGATATTTTCGGAATCAGACGTCAAGACGTCACTCCATAAGTGTTTGACATTTTAAAGAATTTCGATCTTGTATATTACACATGAGGAAACCGTTTTTAAGCGAATGAAGTGTCAACATTAACGCTGATCCGTAAAACAGTACAGGCGATAATATAACAACAAAACATGTTTTATAAAAAATGCATTATTATAGCAGAAAACTATATATTACGATAAAACATATATAGGTAAACAGTTCAGCATTCTAACTGAAAAAAGGGAATGTTTAAGAAAAGTCAAGGAACTTCTGGGACTACTCAAGCAGAAGCATGAGCAGTAGAAGAATCGGCGGCAGTTAATGTTACAACAACAGGACCTGTAGTAGTGCCCGGCTAGCAGCAGTCTATGCATATATAGTTATCGCAAATGAAACATATATCACTTATACTAAAATAAAAGCAGCAGCAGAAGTGAGGAGAAGTAGCAGTGGTAGTGGTAGCAGTAGTATCAGCAGCAGCAGAAGTGAGTAGTAGTAGCAGTAGTATCAGCATCAGCGGTAGCAGCAGTAGTAGTAGTAGTAGTAGTAGTAGTAGAAGTTGCAGCAGCAGCAGCAGCAGCAGCAGCAGCAGCAGCAGCAGTGGTAGTAGTCGTCTATGGAGCAGCAATAACATCAACTGAAGATGTCAACGCTTCTTCATCTATTTGCCACAAATTTACACTTCTTAAAGAGTGTCGATTCTTACGGAGGTATACAGTAATGGTTATACCCAGGAATAATTGGATAGTCTGTCCTTACCACAATATATTTCCTATATGGCCTAAAATGTGCTTAAAATGACGTAAACCACCATTCAAACAAACACACAATACACTCCAAAATGGAATATGGACTCCGAAACGGGACTCCAAAACGTTATTTCTACTCCAAGACTCTACTTCTCGTTTTACCCTATGCCTCAAGGTTGGAGCGAACGAACATTATTTACGACGAGGCCGAGCGTAACCACGTTTTCATTTAACTACAAACAATTTGCCATGTTAGACGTTTCTTCAACAGCAGTGTATTTGGGGACCTTTGTCATTGGATTGTGTATTTTCAAATGGCTAGGTATTTTAAATAAAAAGCGGTACCCAAATGGACCTTGGGGTGTGCCATTTTTCGGTCACTTGCCATTTTTTGGAGATAGTCCTCCTCATACATTTCAACGCTGGCGGGAAACATATGGCGACGTCTTTAAAATCCGTATGGGGGGATGGAATACGGTTGTCGTAAATGGCTACACGCCTATACGAGATGCCGCAAGTTGTGCACATGATTCATTCTCGGGAAGGCCGAATTTCTTGTCACAGAAAGTGTTGAAGGAACGAAATAATGGAGAAGATAATATAACATCCGGTCCTTTTGATTCCACCTACCTTCTTCATCGGAGAGTAACAGACACCGCTTTGCGCATAATTATACATAAGCGGAACTCCTCAATTCAGGACATTATTTATGAAGAAGCGATAAGGTTGGTGAACTGTTTTATTACGAATAACAAGGGTAAGCCAACTGCGGTAGGATCTGACGTAGAACTTGCGGTTGGACGAGTAGTTTACAAGATCTTGTATGGTCAACGACAACATGTGAACGAAAAACAACATTTACTAGACGCTGTAACGTATGTGGATGAGGTCAATAAATTCTTCGGAAGTGGAAACCCGTGTGATGTTATGCCATGGCTGAGATTTGTAATGCCCTGGAAAATTACACAATTCGTTAACATTACAAACATTTCAGAATATATTTGGCACGAACAAGTTGAGGAACACAGAAAGAATTTCGACGCAAATGATATTAAAGATGTGACAGATGCGTTTATAGCTGCCGATCAAAAAGATACTGGGCTAACAACGTATCGTTTAATGGCGACTCTTTCAGATCTGTTTGCTGCAGGACTAGAAACTACAAGTACGACGTTGCAATGGATGATCTTGTACATTACAGCATTCCAAGACGTACAACAGAAGGTGCAACGTGAGATTGATGACGTCATAGAAAATGGACGAGCTGTAGATATGAGTGATAGAGCGAAGCTTCCATTCACTGATGCAACGATTCACGAGGTCATGCGAATGACAACTGTAATTCCGTTTTTGCTTCCTCACTACACTACAAGGGAAACGACATTAAATGGTTTCGATATTGACCAGGGAACGGTCGTACTTTTTAATGCTCACTCGTCTGCATTTGACAAGGAATTTTGGGGCGATCCCGAGCATTTTCGGCCGGAACGTCTTATCAATAACGACGGTGAACTTGATCTTGAAACGTGTAAGCACATACTGCCATTTGGCCTTGGTCGACGGAGATGTCCTGGTGAACGTCTGGCAAAGATGTCGATGTTTATGTTCTTCGTAACACTACTGCAGCGATGCTCGTTTACAAAAGCGGAGGACAACGTGAAACTTGACCTAACACCGATACCAGGCCTGGTTTACAGACCGAGGCCCTTCCGCGTTGTAGTCAAGGAAAGACGCTTCCTTTAAGCAATATAAGACATACTACTGTTTTATACCAGATTCGGAGGTTAGCAAAGTGTCTACATGTTCTTCATTTACTCGGTATTTTAACATTGATCATGTGTACATGTATGTCCTTCGTAATAACATACGTGCAGTCCAACTATCGGAGAGGATGGAGTATTACATTATCAAATCAACATTTAACTGCGGATTCTGTAGTTAGTGTGTTTATAAATTCTGAAAAGGGGATCCATTGGAAGCAAAGAACACAAACAAGAGAGAAATGTAGCAGACTGTCTTTTAAGAGGTAATGTAAGGTGCACAACATATCATGTCACATAGAAACCGGCTTAAGCGGTATTCTATTTTTAAGACAAACGTTTGGGCTGAAAGATCCCAATGACCAGTAAGTAATAACACTACGGATTACCTCTTTTATGTTATTTACGTTAGTTTTAAAGACGATATGCCGGATTGGCAACATGCTAAATGTTATCTTCAGAAAATAGAAAATTTCTTTGTATTATCTTCATTAATATTATTATTGATATTTTGGTCATTATAATTAGTTATTTCATTACTTATAGACATAAACTTGTGTATAAATATATATTTTACAATATCGAAGTTGTTAGGAATATAATCGGGACTAAATGAAAATAAAATACTTGTTTTATTTATGTTCGTTAATTTCTTAATCAATTCCCCTAACTTCATGATTGTTTTGTTTATAAATAATATTGACCTTCCCTGATACCTTTGTCAGTTTTCAATGGCAGGTTGCCTGAATGGTCAGTTGTGATTACCATACGTAACTAGTATACCCGTATTTTCTGTTTTGGCGACCATCTATGATCATTGTAAATGTTAAACTCTTTATTTCATTCAGACTACATTACGTGGTCCGAGTATTAACTTTCATACCCCATCCAACCCCTTCTCCAAGAAGCGGAAACAGTGTTGGCTGGAGTATGAAATAAAACCTTAATTTTGGCTTAAAAAGTTTGCCTATTGAAAAATTAAAACATTCAATAGGTAATTTTAAACAGGTTATCACATTATTTCAGTAAAAACATTTTTAAACGTGTTTTATTGTCAAAATATCCGTTATAAAATTCTGCTAATATAAGCTTTCCTCATCGCTTAAAGTTCTCCGGCCATGTTTTGTTTCATGAACATGTTTATGTTTATTTAAATCGAAATCAATACGCAACAATAAATATTTATAATTCACACATTACAATAATCTGTGAAAAGCGAGAATAAGATTTATTTGATGACGTAGAAAACTTTGAACAGGTAAATTAACCCACAGGTAAATGTATTCATCAATTATTTGGCAATAGCTGTGCAGCTATACAATTCAGATTTACCTCATTTCCCCGTGCAGTCATGCAGTGGTAAAAGTAGTATCTACGTCTTGCAAATAAGACTTATTTTTACATACAACTTAGTAGCGGTTTTAAATATATGTTTCTCTCCCGGACTAAGAAGAAATGTGCATATGATGTTTAAGAGTTAATTTGTTAATCGATAATACTACAAAAAGGGTGGCTATTCATCTTTAATGGAATTAAGGCGGGACCACGTAAGGACAAGTATTTAAATTTTAGGGCAGCAAATCAATTACAGTACATAGAGACTATATATTCTATAGAGACTATATATTCTATAGAGACTATATATTCTATAGACTATATATTCTATAGAGACTATATATTCTATAGAGACTATATATTCTATAGAGACTATATATCAAATCAGTTAATGTGTAATAAAATCGAACGTCGATATATGATCATATACAACGGATTTGAGAACGATATATATATATAAACGAGTATTTTAAATACTACTATACAAAATATATAAGAAACTGTGCGTCTTTGCGTCAGTATCAAGTTATCCCACTCCACCTGTGACCTGTCATCAGAAATCATCCATTAGGATATTGTGTCTTTAGAAGGGGTGTCAAAGGACGGTCGCGTTTGATGTTTGTCTTAAATTGTGTCTTGTCATGCCCTTAACGGTTAGTTCTCTTGTTGCTCTGGCTATAGCCAAGTCACTGAGTACTTCTTTTGTGGCTTTCCAGAAAAAAAATATATTCATATATACAAGGTCATCTCTGTAGTATACTTATATTGCATATTAATACTGCCTAGTTTGTAAGAGAATATAATCTGACGGAAATATCTTTATTTACACTGTGTCCCGTTTTAATAGTGTGACAATAGGGTAAAAGTGAGGTTTGGTGCACCTTAGAACCTGATTTAAACTCCGGCCTTTTTTGGTCATTGACCGTTCAAAGGCGACAGCGTATTGTTCACCCTTTTTATGTTTTTTTTATGATCCATATCTATCCTTTTATTCATCTGTAATTATTGCTTGTTTCTGTGCGTGTTTTTTGTTGCTGTGGTCCTAGAATGCTACATTTCCTGTTAACTTTCAAATTTTAACTGTCAAGTCAACAACAACTTTTTTTGACATCTGCCAAATTCACTATTTTTGCGAAAATGTTGAGAACTTAGCCCCGCCCTCCCTCCCCATCTCTCATAAAACTACCCAGTCCAAGTATAATATTGACATGGTGCAAAGGTGTGCAGCCACGTTAAACACCAACGGGTACTGTTTCTGACATGTATAGCACCAACAGGTACTGTTTCAGATATGTATACCACCAACAGGTACTGTTTCAGACATGTATATACATACCACCAACAGGTACTGTTTCAGACGTGTATACCACCAACAGGGTACTGTTTCAGACATATATATACATACCACCAACAGGTACTGTTTCAGACAGTTATATACATACCACCAACAGGTTGCTTGACGACCTAGGAGACCAGGCGAGCTAAGATTCAGTTGACCATACTGAACCATCTAGTAGACATCTCAGTTGATCTGTGGCTAAATCCTGCATCTAAACTCACACGTGACACTCAGTCGAGGAGGTCAAGAAAGATCACATATTTTACGGATGCTTTTCAGTACAGATTTTTACCATGCGCCATACCACAGTGAAACTCGCTTGCAGCTACTACAGATGAGTTCCGGGATTGGCAACCTTCAAGAGGGAGCTAGTCACCATTTCCCTTTAACATTTAGGGACCAAACTGTAAAAATACGTCCCTTATGATAGTCTGAAGCTGTGGCGGTTATGTCTAGGGCTACTGTAATCAAGAAGGATATGAATAGATACACTTTCCATAATTTCTACCTTACTTAAATTCGATTTTCTTAATTTTCCTATTTGATCAAAACGTTTTTTTTACCTCCATGTAACGTTATGGTCAATTGTGACACAAGTTACTTAACTATAAGATGTAGATGAAAGAAAGCCGTTTTCAAAGTGGAGCGCTGTGGTCTAGTGGTAGAGCGTTGGACCCATGATTCAAAAGTCGTGGGTTCGATTCCCGTCATTGCCATATGCGTTGTGTCCCTGAGCAAGACACTTTATCTGCATTGCTTAGTACTGGTTCTACCCAGGAAGACATCGAGAGTGATTCAAATAAGTTCATAGAGCTTTCGTTACAATCGATGTAAAATAAATAAGTTTAAACTAACCAAAATGAACATTTTTCGTTTAACGAGATCATACATAAATACAATTCGGGTTTTCGATTTGCATCCCTAAATGTGAAGACGCCTCATAATCATTTCTCAAGGACAGCAGCGTATCCTGGATATTTAACGGTGTAATTTTATCTATGAGAGTTGTTTCTCTTGGACCATAAAATCTGTACTGGTACTAACGCTGGACGGACAAAATCCCCTCAGGAATAATTCCTTTTGTAATGTTTGGTGCTACTTGGAAAAATTTGTTTGCAGTTCCGATGGTTGTTTTTGCATATAGAACATAATCCCCACAAAATATTTTGGCTGAATGGACAAAATCCCCTCAGTAGGTTTTGTTTGCTGGAGAACATTAAAAATGAGTTATTTGGTACATAGAAAATTGTCAACTTGGAACGATGAATAATTACATAAAATTTAAGTTATGGCTACAAATGCTTAGGCTTAGAAAGTGGAAAAGCCAGGTCTGGGTTCAACAGAGACTCATTTAGATTTAAATATGATTCTCACTGATTGGTATTTTTAAATGTTTTCTTTTTTTAACATTTATTTATTATAATACATTGTTTTGATAATATATAGGGTACTGAGCAGATAACGTAAAACATATTGAAAAAACGGGAACACTTAAAAAGATTATTGCTTTATTTTCTGATACTTTATTTGTAATTATCATACAAATAATACAAATAAAGTTGATTTATACAAACATGTTACAAACATTTTAATTAAACGTCATCATAATTTGAATAATTGCAAAGTTTCTGTATTTAGTGGCAATGCAATAACATCTGTTATCTTTGAAAAACGTCTTAAACTTGAGTCATAAATGTGCAGACACATTATGATCACATTTAACCATTTTTAATTCAATTCAATTTTTCATTAAAAACCAAAAGAAAGTTATGTAATTATTAGTGATGAAGATGTAGCAAATGTAATCCATTATCAAAGTACTTAGTTTGAAACTTAGAAAATGCAAATAGTACTACTTTATTACTACATATATATACACTTCTCAAAACTGCTAACTACACCGCTCACGTTTTGGGTTATATATATCGATGGGTTGAATGTTTTTCAATAAAATAAAAAGGAAATACCAATTCAATAATTTTTACATCATTTCATTTTATTTTTTTCATGGGCAATGCTAGAACTAAACCACAATAAGCAATTACAAACGACCCATGTAAACACTAAAGTCACACTTTTATGAACAAGAAATGAAAAGTGTGACTTTAGTGTTTACATGGGTCGTTTGTAATTGCTTATTGTGGTTTAGTTCTAGCATTGCCCATGAAAAAAATAAAATGAAATGATGTAAAAATGATTGAATTGGTATTTCCTTTTTATTTTATTGAAAAACATTCAACCCATCGATATATATAACCCAAAACGTAGCGGTGTAGTTAGCAGTTTTGAGAAGTTTATATGTGTAATTATAAAGGTATTAAGTACCGGGCATCTTAATGATTACGAGTATATATTTCAGAATGTGACTGCTATCGGTTACCATTAATTGCTACAGTTACCATGTATCCTGTATGACGAAAGCACATCTTGGGCATGCACATATATTAAAGAGAATCCTATAACTCTTCGGATTTGCAATACCACACCGAAATACACATAGCGTAACATGCATGTCCAGTTAACATTTGATCACAAAATGATCGATTTTGGTCATACTACCTAGTCGATTTTGCTTTAACCTATAATGAACGTATTGCTTGTCAAAAACAATTGTTTTATTGACTTTATGCTTCTTTGTGATAAATGAACTATTGTGAGTTTTGGGTCAAAACTTTAATACAGAAATGGTATTTTCCTTTTCTAATCGACATATTTATTTCAGAGATTCATTACGAAGGCTCAGAAACGTTCATTTATTGGTTTAAATATATTTTATTAATTATCTGATCAACTCCGCATATATACAATGACAACAAATAAAGGATCGGAACGGAAGCATAATGCTTATTAAGTTTCTTTCTTTATATTTCTTATATTTCCTTTCATTTATTAAAGGGGCGTCCGTGGCCGAGTGGTTAGAGTCTCTGACTTGCAATCACCGTTGTAGGTTCGATCCCTCAGGGGCCTAGGAATCTTTATGTGAGGAAGCTATCCAGCTGGCTTGCGGAACGTCGGTGGTTCTACCCAGGTGCCCGCCCGTGCACGAAAATTGCCCGGAGGGGCACCTGGCGTCTTCCTCCACCAGTGGAAGCTGGAAAGTCGCCATATGACCTTAGCTGTTGGTGCGACTATAAAAACCAATTCAATTCAATTCAATTCATTTATTAAAAGGTGATATGCAAATAATTATTTAATTATTTCTAGGATATTTAAATAAGCTAATGCTACATACAACATACAACTATGTCTTGTGCTTTTAGAGAAGAAGATTGTTTAAATTCCCTATATAGGTCTATATAAAACATGTAAAATCTTTATATACAAACTTAAGAACCACGAGGAACAGCCATTTTTTACGCTACCTAGGAACTTTATTTGTAAAATTTGTGTAGTCAAGATGTTGGCAATCATTTATAAATAAAAACTGTCAAAATCTATTCAGAGGTTCTTGAGAAGAGGATTTGTTAAGGTTATGACCTTATGTGGTTTTGACGTTATGTGGTAATGGCGGCCATCTTCGATGTCGTATTGACCTTATTGGTACAACTTTAGAAGGCAATGAAATCAGTATTATTCATGTGAAATTTGGGCAAAATTGTCCGAGCGGTTTAGGAGGGTATGTTTTTAAGCAAAAGCTAACGGAGATGACGGACGACGGACGGCCAAAAAGCCGCCACAATAGCTAAAAATATATACAGGCGGTCTTGTGTATTGGAATCTATCCGCGGTGTGCGTTAAAAACACGTAAGAGTAGGACACCCACCTCTCCCGTGCTTCTCTACATAACGTGTAATGTTTTGATGAGCCGTTAAACAACATTTATAATTTAGTAAACTCAAACAAGTATAAAGTATTTATATTTTACACTATTCAACAGACATCTGATGTACCTTATGAATATTAATGTTAATATTGAATGACTTGTTAATATTGAATGACTGAAAATAACTAAGTAACACAAAATGGGTGTGTTTGCATTTGCAGCAAGACATATTTATTCATTATTTACACTATACAAATGATTTAGAGTACTATGAAAGTCAGGAACACAGCATTTAACATAAATACATGATCCTACCGGCCAACATCTGAAATAAACTGAAACGGTCTTCAGTTTCATGTAAATAAGTACTAACTAAACATGTATTAAATCAGATCGGTCGACATTACTTTCTCGGGTTGATAATATCCACTGGCACACTCAAGAGGATGTGATATTTACATAGACCATTGAACTAACAAATTTAAATGAATTCAGTGCATTGACCTTTCTACGATAACCTACTAAATGAAGCAGGTTAATAAACTGCATAGTGTATAGTAAGGAGAGGAGTATTGGAGTGGTTTCGAGTCAGGTTTTGTAATGTAATTAAGTATTGTAAGCCAATGTTTAAATATTGACGTTGATTCAACGAAACATGACTTTGCATAACGTAGAATTGTCCACGTCTAAAAAACATTCATAAGTAACCTTCCGTCAAAATGGTGGTGCAGTATATTAAACGCAATACCAACATGCCTGCGAGGATGCGACGTCGACGTACGTCACGGAGCAATAAATTATTTAAGGTTGCATGCCACTAAATACTTTGTCATCACCCGTATGAACAGTCAGCTAATATCTAAAGAACTGGACACCAAACCATTGTATTCAGTTAACATATTCTATAAATATTTCCATCAAAAAAACTCTGAACGCATACGCAACACACAATTCCCAGCTTAAACTCTGTAAACCTGTCAATGTTTACAAACAGCAGAAAATCCGCACTGAATATTAACATGCATTTCCAATGGAGACTATTGTTTCCTGCTCATAATTTTGTAATACAATTCAATGATCCTAGCTGGTAGAGATTAGTATACATATGGATTATACATACTTCCTGAAAATACATAACTAATATGTACTGACCTCAATGATTATTCCAGGCTATATTTATAAGTACACACCATTAACATACTGTTAAACTTTACAATGTTTGTTTGTATGGTGTTTTACGACATTTTCAACACATGTAATGTTATATACGACGGTGGATTTTTTTGAGGTGGAGGCAGACCACTCACTTTTCCTGGATAGAACCTGGGTAGAACCAGTACTGTACACCTCCCGCCATCCGTAGTTAAGCTTGACAAAGACGGCAGCAGAGATGCAAATATTAAAGAAACTAACTCGCCAAATAACGATAAAATTACACTACAAAAACGTTTATCAAACATCTGTCCTTTTGTTCAGTTCATATACTAAAGTGTATGTGTCGATTAAACTATTGGTTTATTAACAGGTTCTTAAAATACCCGTGATTAAACATGTGTAAAATGAAATATGAGTTGGTAACTCTTAATTTGACATCTGGGGTTCGGTCTGGCTGGTTAAAGCCGTTTATATTGTGTATATAGAGTCTGGATTCGTTAAATGACATTACGCTGCTCCGTATATTCTGTAGATATCTTGCTTTTATACGATGTGTTCTAATAATAATATGTATTGCGATATCCATTTCACTAACAGAAAATGACGCTGATATGTTCGGAATCAGACGTCAAGACGTCACTCCAACAGTGTTTGACCCTTTTAAAAGAATTTCGATCTGGTATATTACATATACAGAAACCGTTTTTAAGCGAGTGATGTGTCAAAATCTGATCTGTAAAACAGTACAGGCGATAATATAACAAAAAAACACGTTTTATAAAAAGAGCATTATTATAAATGTATATATTACGATAATACATGTATAAGTAAACAGTTCAGCATTCTACTCACATAGAAGCATGAGCAGTAGAAGAATCAGCGGCAGTTATTGTAACAACAACAGGACCTGTAGTAGTGCCCGGGTAGCAACAGTTATCGCATATGAAACATATATCACTTATAATAAAATAAAAACAGCAGCAGAAGTGAGTAGTAGTAGTAGTAGTAGTAGTAGTAGTAGTAGTGGTAGCAGTAGTATCAGCAGCAGCAGCAGTAGTAGTAGAAGTAATAATAGTGGTGAAAATAGTAGTAGTAGTAGAAGTAGCAGCAGCAGCAGCAGCAGCAGCAGTAGTAGTAGTAGTAGTTGCAGCAGCAGCAGCAGCAGCAGCAGCAGCAGCAGCAGCAGTAGTAGTAGTAGTAGTAGTAGTAGTCTATGGAGCAGCAATAACATCAACTGAAGATGTCAACGCTTCTTCATCTATTTGCCACAAATTTACACTTCAAAAAGAAAGTGTCGATTCTTACGAATTGCGGGAGGTATACAGTAATGGTTATACCCAGAATAATGGGGTTGTCTGCCCTTACCACAATATATTTCCTATATGGCCTAAAATGTGCTTAAAATGACGTAAAACACCATTCAAACAAACAAACAATAAACTTCAAAATGGAATATTGACTCCGAAACGGGACTCCTAAACGTTACTTCTACTCCAAGACTCTACTTCTCGTTTTACACTATGCCTCAAGTGCAATAAGAGTTAGAGGAGAACAAACATACTTTACGATGGGTCAGAGTGTAACTACGTCTTCATTTAAAAACAAACAATTTGCCATGTTAGACGTTTCTTCAACAGCATTGTTTTTGGGGACCTTTGTCATTGGATTGTCAAATGGCTAGGAATTTTAAATAAAAAGCGGTACCCAAATGGACCATGGGGTGTGCCATTTTTCGGTCACTTGCCATTTTTTGGAGATAGTCCTCCTCATACATTTCAACGCTGGCGGGAAACATATGGCGACGTCTTTAAAATCCGTATGGGAGGATGGAATATGGTTGTCGTAAATGGCTACACGGCTATACGAGATGCCGCAAGTTGTGCACATGATTCCTTCTCGGGAAGGCCGAATTTCTTGTCACAGAAAGTGTTGAAGGAACGAAATAATGGAGAAGATAATATAACATCCGGTCCTTTTGATTCCACCTACCTTCTTCATCGGAGAGTAAAAGACACCGCTTTGCGCATAATTATACATAAGCGGAACTCCTCGATTCAGGACATTATTTCTGAAGAAGCGAGAAGGTTGGTAAACTGTTTTATTACGAATAACAAGGGAAAGCCAATTGCGGTAGGATCTGACGTAGAACTTGCGGTTGGACGAGTAGTTTACAAAATCTTGTATGGTCAACGACAACACGTGCACGAAAAACAACATTTACGAGACGCTGTAACGTATGTGGATGAGGTCAATAAATTCTACGGAAGTGGAAACCCGTGTGATGTTATGCCATGGCTGAGATATGTAATGCCCTGGAAAATTACACAATTCGTTAACATTTCAAACATTTCAGAATATATTTGGCACGAACAAGTTGAGGAACACAGAAAGAATTTCGACGCAAATGATATTAAAGATGTGACAGATGCGTTTATAGCTGCCGATCAAAAAGATACTGGGCTAACAACGAATCGTTTAATGGCGACTCTTTCAGATCTGTTTGCTGCAGGACTAGAATCTACAAGTACGACGTTGCAATGGATGATCTTGTACATTACAGCATTCCCAGACGTACAACAGAAGGTGCAACGTGAGATTGATGAAGTCATAGAAACATGACGAGCTGTAGATATGAGTGATAGAGCAAAACTTCCATTCACGGATGCGACGATTCACGAGGTCATGCGAATGACAACGGTAATTCCGTTTTTGCTTCCTCACTACACTACAAGAGACACGGCATTAAATGGTTTCGATATTGACCAGGGAACGGTCGTACTTTTTAATGTTCACTCGTCTGCATTTGACAAAGAATTCTGGGGCGATCCCGAGCATTTTCGGCCGGAACGTCTTAACAATAACGACGGTGAACTTGATCTTGAAACGTGTAAGCACATACTGCCATTTGGCCTTGGTCGACGGAGATGTGTTGGAGAACATCTGGCAAAGATGGCGATGTTTATGTTCTTCGTAACACTACTGCAGCGATGCTCGTTTACAAAAGCGGAGGGCAACGTGAAACTTGACCTAGCACCGATACCAGGCCTGGTTTACAAACCGAAACCATTCCGCGTTGTAGTAAAGGAAAGACGCTGCCTTTAAGCAATATAAGACATACTACTGTTTTATACCAGATTCCGAGGTTAACAAAGTGTCTACATGTTCTTCATTTACTCGGTATTTTAATATTGATCATGTGTACATGGATGTCCTTCGTAATAACACACGTGCAGTCCAACTATCGGAGAGGATGAATTAATACATTATCTAATGCAACATATAACTGCGGATTCTGTAGTTAGTGTGTTTATAAATACTGAAAAGGGGATCCATTGGAAGCAAAGAAAACAAACAAGAAAGAAATGTAGCAGACTGTCTTTTAAAAGTCTATTCATGAGAGGTAATGTAAGGTGCACAACATATCTTGTCACCTAGAAACCGGCTTAAGCGGTATTCTATTTTTAAGACTTAAAGATCAAGTAATAACACTACGGATTACCTCTATTATGTTATTTACGTTAGTTTTAAAGACGATATGCCGGATTGCGAAAATGCTAAATGTTATCTTTAGAAAATAGAAGATTTCTTTGTATTATCATCATTAATATTATTATTGATATTTGGGTCATTATAATTAGTTATTTCATTACTTACAGACATAAACTTGTGTATAGAGATATGTTTTACAATATTGAAGTTGTTAGGAATATAATCGGGACTGAATGTAAATAAAATATTGTAGTATTTTTGTTCGTTAATTTCTTAAGCAATTCCCCTAACTGCATGAGTGTTTTGTTTATAAATAATACTGTCCTTCCCTGATACCTTTGTCAGTTTTCAATGGCAGTTTGCCTGAATGGTCAGCTGTGAATACCATACGTAACTAGTATACCCGTATTTTCTGTTTTGACGACCATCTATGGTCATTGTAAATGTTAAACTCTTTATTTCATTCAGGCTACATGTTTACCACTAAAGCAACAAGAGGACTATAGATTATATAAATACACATTACGTGGTCCGAGTATTAACTTTCATACCCCATCGAAACCCTTCTCCAAGAAGCGGAAACGGGGTTGGCTGGGATATGAAATAAAACCTTAATTTTGGCTTACAAAGTTGCATATTGCAATATTAAAACATTGAATATGTAATTTTAAACAGGTTTTCGCATTTTTTCAGTAAAAAATGTTTTTAAACGTGTTTTATTGTCATAATATCCGTTATAAAATCCTGCTAATATAAGCTTTCCTCATCGCTTAAAGTTCTCCGGCCATGTTTTGTTTCATGAACATGTTTATGTTTATTTAAATCGAAATCAATACGCAACAATACATATTTACAATTCACACGTTGGAATATCTGTGAAAAGCGAGATTTTATTTGATGACGTAGAAAACTTTGAACAGGTAAATTAATCCACAGGTAAATTATTTATAAATTATCTGACAATAGTTGTGCAGCTATACAATTCAGATTTGCCTCATTTCCCCGTGCAGTCATGCAGTGGTAAAAGTAGTCACTACGTCATGAAAATAATACTTATTTTTACATAAAACTTGGTAGCGGTTTTAAGTATATGTTTCTCTCCGGGACTATGAAGAAATGTTCATATGATGTTTAAGAGTTAATTTGTTAATCGATACTACTACAAAAAGGGTGGCCATTCATCTTTAATGGAATTAAGGCGGGACCACTTAAGGACAAGTATTTAAATGTTACGGCAGCAAATCAATTACAGTATATAGAGACTATATATACTATAGAGAATATATATCAGATCACTTAATGGGTAATAAAATCGAACGTCGATATATGATCATATACAACGGATTTGAGAACGATATATATATATATATACATTCAGATACAACGAGTATTTCAAATACTACTATACGAAATATACAAAAGAAACTGTTCGTCTTTGGGTCCTTATCAAATTATCCCACTCCACCTGTGACCTGTCATCAGAAATCGTCCATTTGGATACTGTATCTTTAGAAGGGGTGTCAAAGGACGGTAGCGTTTGATGTTGATCTTAAATCTTGTCTTGTCGTGCCCTTAACGGTGTGTTCTCTTGTTGCTCTGGCTATAGCCCAGTCAATGAGTATTTATTTTGTGGCCTCTAGACATTTGTTTTTATATATATTCATATATACAAGATCATCTCTGTAGTATACTTATATTGCATATTAATACTCTCTAGTTTGTTAGAGAATATAACCTGACGGAAATATCTTTATTTACACTGTGTCCCGTTTTAATATTATGACAATGGCGTAAAAGTGAGGTTTGGTGCACCTTACAACCTGTTTTAAACCCCCAGCGGCCTTTTTGTCATTGACCGTTCCAAGGCGACAGCGTATTGTCCACCCTTTTTATGTTTGTTTATGATCCATATCTATCCTTTTATTCATCTGTGTGAGTATTGCTTGTTTCTGTGCGTGTTTTTGGTTGGCTGTGTGGTCCTAGAATGCTACATTTCCTGTTGACTTTCAAATTTTAACTGTAAAGTCAACAACAACTTGAGAAAAATCCATTTTTGACATCTGCCAAATTCACTATTTTCGCGAAAATGTTAAGTACTTAGCCCCGCCCTCCCTCCCCATCTCTCATAAAACTAACCAGTCCAGGTATAATATTGACATGGTGCAAAGGTGTGCAGCCAAATTTACCACCAGCGGGTATCAGACGTGTACTCGTATACCACCAACAGGTACTGTTTCAGATATGTATACCACCAACAGGTACTGTTTCAGACATGTACCCTGAAACGCAAAATAAACGCAACACGGGAATTTCCGCTATATATTGTATGTACAATATGTTGCTTTTAATCGAATGGTACATGGCTACGTAAGACCTTTACTTTTGAAAAAATACTAAAACAGCAAATAATACAGCAAATAGTATTCCTTCGAAGTGTCATTATTGACAGAGTACGCGTTTGGCTCAATCATGTGAGCAAACTTAGGATGCAAAATTTTGCAAACTATTTACGTTAAATACAGTACTGAACTGGCTAAGTTTTTTTCAAAGAGCAACTTCAACATTTATGAAGTTCTTGTTACAAGGTGTAGTGTGATTAAAACGTCTACAACATCATAGTTGTGTCCTTTCTCTAATTAACTGCAACTTTTCTTTTTACAAAACATCTTGGGATATCTTTGTAATATTATGTGCAATTACGTGTGCAGTATATACAATATATAGCGGAAATTCCCGTGTTGCGCTTTTAAAGTGGTTCAGTGTATATACGTACCACCAACAGGTACTGTTTCAGACATGTATACCACCAACAGGTACTGTTTCAGATATGCATACCACCAACAGGTACTGTTTCAGATATGTATATACTTACCACCAACAGGTACTGTTTCAGACATGTATACCACCAACAGGTACTGTTTCAGATATGTATATACATACCACCAACAGGTACTATTTCAGATGTGTATATACATACCACCAACAGGTACTGTTTCATATATGTATATACATACCACCAACAGGAACTGTTTCAGACATGTATATACATACCATCAACAGGTACTGTTTCAGACATGTATACCACCAACAGGTACTGTTTCAGATATGTATATACATAGCACCAACAGGTACTGTTTCAGACATGTATACCACCAACAAGTTGCTTGACGAACTAGGTTGGGAGGCACATGAGACCAGGCGAGCTAAGATTCAGTTGGCCATACTGAACCATCAAGTAGACAATCTCAGCTGATCTGTGGCTAAATCCTGCATCTAATCTCACACGTGAAACTCTGTCGAGGAAGTCAAGAAAGATCACATATTTTACGGATGCTTTTCATTACAGATGTTTACCATGCGTATTACCACAGTGAAACTCACTTGCAGCTACTACAGATGAGTTCCGGGATTGGCGACCTTCAAGAGGGAGCTAGTCACCATTTCCCTTTAACATTTAGGGCCCAAACTATAAAAACACGTCCCTTATGATAGTCTGAAGCTGTGGCGGTTGTGTCTAGGGACCGCTACTGTTCCATAATTTCGACCTTTCTTAAATTCGATTTTCTTAATTGTCCTATTTTATCAAAACGTTTTCTTTTTACCTCCATGTAACGCTATGGTCAATTGTGACACAAGCTACGTAACTATAAGATGTAGATGAAAGAAAGCCTTTTTCAATCAAAATGAAAATTTTTCGTTTTAAGAGATCATACATGTCACAATTCGGGTTTTCGATTTGCATCCCTAAATGTGAAGACGCCTCATAATCATTTCTCAAGGCCAGGATCTAGGATGTGTAACGGGGTAATTTTATCTATGAGAGTTGTTTCCCCTGGGCCATAAAACATATCATGTACTTATGTTGGACGGACAAAATCCCCACAGGAAATAATTCCTTTTGTAATGTTTGGTGCTACTTGGACAAAATCCCCGCAGCATTTTTTTTTGCAGGGTGGACACAAGTCCGATGGTTGTTTTTGCATATAGAACATAATCCCCGCAATATATTTTGGCTGAATGGACAAAATCCCCTCAGTAGTTTTTGTTTGCGTGAGTTACTTGGTACATAGAAAATTGTCAAATACTTTTTTCTAAAGAATTGTATTACAATTTGGAACGATGAATAATTACATAAAAGTTAACGTATGGCTACAAATGCTTACGCTTAAAAAGTGGAAAAGCCAGGTCTGGTTTCAACAGAGACTGGCTCATTTAGATTTAAAAATGATTCTCACTGACTGGTATTTTTAAATATTTCTTTTTTTTAACATTTATTTATTATAATACATATTGTTTTGATCATGTGTTACACCAAATTAAGACTTCCGATCTGGGGTGAAAATTGAATATAGGGCCCCGTACTAAGCAGATAACGTAAAAAAGATTATTGCTTTATTTGCTGATACTTTATTTGTAATTATCATACAAACAATACAAACAAAGTTGATTTATAATACATGTTACAAACATTTTAATTAAACGTCATCATATTTAAATAATTGAAAAGTTTCTGTATTCTGTGTCAATGCAATATCACCTGTTACCTTTGAAAAAACGTCTTAAACTTGAGTCATAAATGTGCAGACACATTATGATCACATTTAACCATTTTTAATTCAATTACATTTTCAGTAAAAAACAAAAGAAAGTTATGTAATTATTAGTGATGACGATGTAGCAAATGTAATCAATTATCAAAGTACTTTGTTTAAAACTTAGAAAATGCAAATAGTACTACTTTATTACTACATATAGCACACACCTTATATTGCAACAATACAGATGGCACATTGCTCATAGTAAATTTATACTACCAATAACTTACGTACATTTCTTTCCATACTCAATCACCACAACTGATCAGTTCTCACATAATTCTGATGCACTCCCCCATGTCATACATAAATTCTGCAACTGACTACTTTTTTTCTTCACCGTCTTACTCGGTGGTTGCCACTGCTGGTACTGAAGTACCTCCATCTACATCAGGGCACAGGCAATTAAACTTCAGCTATACCCACGATTAGATCTATATTAAACTATTTTGAAATAAGATTGAGTTTGTTTTCAGAACATAGAAATCATTTAATAATTGTCAAAACATAATACATATTCATATTCACATATATCAGGTCTAGGGGAATTTGAAAATGCCAATCTGTCTGAGAACCCTCCCCCTCCCCCCCCCCCCCGCCCTCCCACACACACACACCAACCAACCCTTCCTCGTCACACACAACATACAACCTGGAGAGTAACTGCAAAGAAGAAAGAAAACAGCAACAAATGTCCTCACAGTCAAAACAATTAAGGGGAATTTTTCCACCCATCAAAAAACATATTGAAGAGGGAATTATGTCCTAGATGAAAAAAAAACATAGTTTGTTAAAAATGGATTAAGTTGATTTTGTCCGAGGGTATATTATGTCCTACACTCGGGACTAATTGTAAAGTTTGACAGTCGGCAGTCAGGTTCTGGAAATTCTAATGTTGGTATTTTATCAAATGGGCTATGTAGTTATTATGGCATGGTCAGTATTATGTTATGTGGTTGTATGTTGAGCTAGGGTTAACACTAAACTAAACTAAACACTTTAGACTAAATGACTGGGAATATTTCAGAGAAACATGTATTTTCGTGAATTGTTTGGTTTCCTAATGATGTTTACAAGATGTCAGTTATTCTCAGAATGACTGATCTTTTCTATTTAACTTGCATGTTATAACTTTCTTATTTTCAGTTACATAACGCAGCACGGTTATTAGCCATCACAGTAAGAGAGTGAGCAAACAGAGGGTTATTTGTCCCATAGATTGGTAAGTAGAGTGTAGTAATGTAAAGCCATTTTTGTTAACCATTGTTTTATCTGAGAGACACTAGACACATGTTTAATATAAATATAATGTTTAACAGGACTAGTCCTTTGGGACCAACGAGCCCAATATAGGTGGATTTGAAGTAGTATACCGCTTAAGCCGGTGCTAGGGGCCGTGAGAGGTGTTGCTTCTCTCATTACCTCTCATGAACAGACTCATTAAAACCGAATATTTTACTTTATTCTCCTGGTTGTGTTTGTTGCTTCCAAAGGATCACCCTTGTCAGTATGTATTAATGAGAATGCATTAAATCATAATTATGAAATGAGATTACACAACTATGTGTTTTATGTGATTATAAATAACAATGTATGTGTACATTATATGTAATAACAGTATTAAGTACATCTTAATGATTATATATTTCAGAATGTGACTGTTATCGGTTACCATTAATTGCTACAGTTACCATGTATCCTGTATGACGAAAGCACATCTTGGGCATGCATATGACCCTATAACTCTTCGGATTTGCAATACCACACCGAAATACACATAGCGTAACATGCACGTCCAGTTAACATTTGATCACAAAAGGAGAGATTTTGGTCATACTCCCTAGTCGATTTTGCTTTAACCTATAATGAACAAAGTCCTTGTCAAATTAATTGTTGTATTGGCATTATGCTATTTGTGATAAATGAACTATTGTGAGTTTTGGGTCAAAACTTTAATACAGAAATGGTATTTTCCTTTTCTAATCGACATAGTTTTTTCAGAGATTCATTTACGGAGGCTCAGAAACATTCATTTATTGGTTTAAACATATTTTATTAATTATCTGATCAACTCTGCATATATACAATGACAACAAATAAAGGATCGGAACGGAAGCATAATGCTTATTAAGTTCCTTTCTTTATATTTCTTATATTTCCTTTCATTTATTAAAAGGCGATATGCAAATAATTATTTAATTATTTCTAGGATATTTAAATAATTAAAAAAATAAGACTTCTGAGATCGTTCTCAAACTCTTTTATTTTTTAATGAAAATGAAACTACAACATGTATTGTCCCATGTCGCTTTAATACGCGTAGAACCCGTCACTAGTCCAAAAATAACGCTGACTATGCATATGAAACCACCAATTATTTTCCCTATTGACACCAATGTTAAAATGTCACATTTTAATGATTTGCAGCATCTTCAACTCAAGTATGGATAATGCAGCTGTGTAATTTGCATATAGAAAACTCCAATTGAAAAATCACCAGAAAAGGTGGGGTCACAAAACATGTAAGAAAGTTCTTGTTTGTTTACTAAACAGGTCAAGGATACATCTGTTTTCATTGATAGTTGCTCACAAAGTGTATGCATAGATTCGAAATTTCGAATATGTTTATCAGTGATCCAGTAAAACCTATTAATACGCTTCTTATACATAAAACATCAAAATCGAATAGAAATGGGCAGTTACCACCTACTTATAATGCCCATTTTCATAAAAAAAAAGGAGGGATTACTTTTTATTATAGGAACTACACCTCGGCGGTTTACATGCAATTGGTAGTGATAACCCTTACTGTGTAATTATGACACATTATATTTCGAAATATGCATGCATTGATGCGTGCGTAGTGCAAACTTAGCTAAACTGGCACAATCAGCCAGGTCGAACGTTCAAAAAAATACTTATATTAGTAACCCGGATATTTTATGATCAGACGATTGATGAAATTTGCCTTGTTGGTTAGAGATTAGATCATGGCGGGGTTTTAATGGGATGACAGTAGGGTAAGTGTGAGGTTTGGTGCACCCTAGAACCGGTTTAAACCCCCAGTGGCCTTTGTTGCCACTGACCGTTTCAAGGCGGTAGCCCTATTGTCAACCCTTTTGTGTTTGTGATGTCGTTTGCATTTTTTTTATTACTTTTGCCTTCTCGTTTTCTGTTTGCGTGTTTGTTTTTGTGTTTTGTGGTTGACTGTCGTCCTTGAATGCTGCTTTCCCTGTCCGATATTTTATCTTTCCTTATCTAAGAATATTAAATAAAAAAGGAAAGTGTGCACTCAAATTTGCATAATCAACTTTATTACAACTATAACATTGTTGTAAACTTTAACGTCATAACTGTCTATTTATAAACGTCCAAATTTAATGTTTGAGAAGAAGTTAAAAGTTTGACATGCATGCGCAATTCCAGAAAACCAGCAATGAGCAAAAGTCTGTTATCTTGTGTTTTCACATTTAATGATTCAGTTCTATGCATTTTGCAATTTTATATTGCCTTTTGTGGGGTTTGAGGAACTGAAATTGTGTTAGTGAAGAACATTTCATACAAATGCATCATTACTATGTTAATACATATATTTAGTATATTTTAAAACTTGTTTTGCTAAATGTGTTATTACAACTTTTTGAATATTTCCCAAAATAGATGTACACTTTTTTGTTTGCTCAGTATATTTTAGAGGTACGTAGATCGAAAAGTGTTTATTTGACGTCTGCTTCCCGCGTTAAAAGAAACAGATGTTTGTTACAAAATGGTTTGATGTCACTTATTTCGTGAATTATATATATTGTGTGTTTTTGTGTTGTGAGCGTGTGTGCACGATATTTAATTGAGCATTACCCCAGTAATCTGGTACCATAACGAATTACACTTCTAGGCTCACCCGCAATTTACATTGAGAACAATACATGCGTAAAAGCGTGTCACCAACTAAACTGCTGGTGAGTTTCTTTACATTTTGATGCAGGTCCTTTGGTCATCACGTCCAATCTGTGTGGTTTTAATGTAGAATAACGATATGCTGGTGCTACGGGACGTGAGAGGTGTTAAACCTTATATAACCTTACGCTCCCTAGTCAGCGGACGTATTTACCACTTACATAGTAATTTATAACCGATACAAACGTCATAAGAATCATACTTTAAAATGGTTTTGAAATAACGATGTTTTCCTCAACTTGACTTTGAATCGATGCATCGTAACTTTAATGATATAATCTTAATGTATACCACATTGTATGTACTGTAACTGAATGCATGTCAGTTAAGTCAGTTGTAACGTATTGCGTGTCAAATCAGACACAATGTCTATGTGCGCTGTGAACATAGCTAGGAATACCTAGTTTCAAGCCTTTAATGTTGTTGGGTTTTTGTTGCTGTTTTTTGTTAAAATGAAATAAATGTATTAATTAAGTTTAAAAGGCATAGTGTAAAGTATAGACTGGAGTATTGGAGTGGGGTCTTAAGAGTCAATATATCTGTGTAATCAAATTATTTATCATTATTATTAACTTATTGGCTTGAGAAGTACATCAAGTTAAACAGCTGACTGAAGTCTTGTTACAACTACATTGGTTTTTGTTTATTATGCTGCGCTTCGTGCTACTATTAATACTATTTTGTCAGTTACGTTGTTGCTATAGTGTTTATCTACTACTTTTCGTATACTACTTCTCATATACTTTGCTACAAACTATAATTACTAGTGCTAATGTCGATCACCGATCTTATATTTATAATCTCATTATGCATTGCTACACGTTTTGATACTCGGCTTTAGCATATTTATCACCTGAATCACTGATAAGTAATATATTCGCACGGGAGAGAATTAAATAGTTTAACGCACATGTAGATAATGACACTATTTATTCTAAACAGAGTTTTACAGAATTTCTTATATTGAAAAATTACATAGTAGTAAAGTCAAAACAAAATACTTGTCACACAAATGTTCTAAAATATATTTAAACTCAGAAAATTAGCTAAGATACAAAAGTGAGTAATTAGGAATTGTGTCCGGTATATGTGCTTTAACAATAATCTGTATTGTGATATGAATTTCGCTAACAGAAAACTACGGAATCCTGTTAGGGCCATTGCGATCTCGCGAGATTGCGAAATTTATTCTACTATGAAAAAGACGCAAACCAAACTTCGTGCAAACCTCGCGATTTTATTACGTTTTCATTATCACGAGATTCCAAGAATGCAAAATAAATCTCGCATTCTTGCCCTATTTTACAATGACAAAAACCGCGAGGGTTGCAAATCAAACTTTGTGCAAACCTCGCGATTTTATATCGCCCTATTCTACAATGACTACAATGAAAAACCGCGAGGATTGCAAATCAAACTTGTGCAAACCTCGCGATTTTATTTTTACGAGACCGCGAGAATAAGAAATATTCTTCGCGTTTTCACCCTACACAGGAGAGAAAAAAACGCGAGGTCTGCTAATTCAAACTTCGGGTAATTCTCTCGTTTTTTTCATTGTAAAAAAAGGCGAGAATGCGAGATTTATTTCGCAATCTCACGATCTCGTGAACGTGAAATCGAGCTAAACTAGCGAGGTTATGCTAGCAATCCTCGGGTTTTTTTCATTTAAAATATGGCGAAAATGCGAGATTTATTTCGCATTCTCGCGATCGCATCAATATGAAAACGAGATAAAATATGGGAGGTTTGCACGAAGTTCGGTTAGCAAACTTCGCGTTTTTTTTCAATGTAGGATAGGACAAGAATGCGAAATTTATTTCGCAATCTCGCGAAATTTAACACGCGAGATCGCGACTGCCCTAACAGGATTCAGTAGAAAGTGACTTGACGTTTTCGAAAACAAACTTGAAGAGTGTTTGCAATTTTAAAAGATTTCGTTCGAGTATAGACAATTTTTTATATTTCAATATTTTTATATTATGCCGATGGTTTCTTACATTACACAAGTAACATATATAGCAATGTGATACATTTAATCTTTACAGACTGGTACCAAAGTATCGATGCACTCCAAGAAATAAGTTATATTCAAAAGGAGAGACATATAAAGTACTAGTACGTGGAAAATAGAGAGAGAGAGCTTTTGATAAAAAAAAGGTTAGAGAAAAAAGTTACCGAATACTGTCTGTCAATTTTCCGTATTTAAATTTAATATTTCTCTTTTTTTTAAATGGTATGCAAGTTTGTCCTTAGAACTGGCTATAATAAGTTCTATCTGTTCAATATTTGCTATTTATGAGATGAAAGATGAGGAGACAGTTGTGATATGTGCATGTTTAGGATTTGGTGTGTCAAATGTTATACAGCTCCGTAAAAACTACATGGGATCCAACAAAAATCGTTTCGTAAAAAAAACATTGCATTATTATAGCGCATAGCTATTTAGTATTATTATATAAGTAAACAGTTCAGCATTCTATGCTGCCAAAACTGTAATGTGTAAGAATTCTTGAACTAGCCTCACAGAAACATCAACAGCAGAAACATTGGCGGCAGTTACTGGAGCAACAACAACATGACCTGTAGTAAGTACTGCCCGGGTATCAGCAGTTATGCATATATAGATATAGCAAATGAAATAAAATCAGCATCAGTAGTGAGTAGTAATAGTAGTAGTAGTAGTTGTAGTAGTAGTAGTAGTAGTAGTAGTCGTAGTAGTAGTAGTGGTATTTGTAGTAGTAGTAGTAGTAGTAGTAGTAGTATAGTAGTAGTAGTAGTAGTAGTAGTAGTAGTAGTGTTGGTAGTGGTAGTGGTAGCGGTAGCGGTAGCGATAGCGGTAGCGATAGCAGTGGCAGTGGCAGTGGCTGTGGCTGTGGCTGTGGCTGTGGCAGTGGCAGTGGTACTGGTAGTAGTAGTAGTAGTATAGTAGTAGAGGTAGAAGTAGTAGTAGTAGTGGTGGTGTTTGAGGTGGTGGTGGTGGTGGTGGTGGTAGAAGTAGTAGTAGTAGTAGTAGTAGTAGTAGTAGTAGTAGCAGCAGTAGTAGTAGTAGTAGTAGTAGTAGTAGTAGTAGTAATAGTAGTAGTAACAGCAACAGTATTTGTAGTAGTAGTCGTCGTCATCGTCGTCGTCGTAGTAATCATAATAGTAATCATTATAGAAGAAGTAATAGTAATAAGTAGTAGTAGAACTCCAAAAAGAGACTCCAAAACTTTACTTCTATTGCAAGAGTCTACTCCGGCGTTTACACTATGCCTCATCTGCAATATAAGACAATTCGTTTTGTTCATTAGAGCATACAAACGTGATTTGCGATGAGTTTTAGTGCATAGGTCTTTATTTAACAAAAAAGAAACAGTTTTACATGATGTTAGACGTTTCGTCAACAGCAGTGTTTCTGGTGACATTTGTCGTTGGATTGTGTATTTTCAAATGGCTAGGTTTTTCAGATAAAAAGCGGTACCCAAATGGACCATGGGGTGTGCCAATTTTTGGTCACTTGCCATTTTTTGGAGAAAGCCCTCCTCATACATTTCAACGATGGCGGGAAACGTATGGTGACGTCTTTAAAATCCGCATGGGAGGATGGAATACGGTTGTCGTAAATGGCTTCACGGCTATACGAGATGCCGCAAGTTGTGCAGACGATTCTTTCTCAGGAAGGCCGAGTTTCCTGACACAGAAAGTATTGCAGGAACGAAATAACGGTGAAAATAGTATTTCATTTGGTTCTTTTGATTCCAGTTACCTTCTTCATCGGAGAGTTACAGACACCTCTATGCGCATGATTGTACATAAACGGAACTCCTCTGTTCAGGACATTATTTACGAAGAAGCGACACGATTGGTAAACTGTTTTATTACGAAAAGCAAGGGAAAGCCAATTGCGGTAGGATCTGACGTGCAAATTGCGACTGGATTAGTAGTTTACAAGTTGCTGTATGGTCAAGAAAAACACGTGAACGAAGAACAACACTTACTAGACGTCGTTAGATATGCAGATGGGGTAAGTAAATTCTATAGAAGTGGAAATGCGTTTGATGTTATTCCTTGGCTGAGATTTGTAATGCCTTGGAAAATTACACAATTCGTTAACATTGCAAACATTTCAGAATATATTTGGCACGAACAAGTTGAGGAACATAGAAAAAAATTCGACGCAAATGATATTAAAGATGTGACAGATGCGTTTATAGCTGCCGATCAAAAAGATACTGGGCTAACAACGAATCGTTTAATGGCGACTCTTTCAGATCTGTTTGCTGCAGGACTAGAAACTACAAGTACGACGTTGCAATGGATGATCTTGTACATTACAGCATTCCCAGACGTACAACAGAAGGTGCAACGTGAGATTGATGACGTCATAGAAAATGGACGAGCTGTAGATATGAGTGATAGAGCGAAGCTTTTATTCACTGATGCAACGATTCACGAGGTCATGCGAATGACAACTGTAGTTCCGTTTTTGCTTCCTCACTACACTACAAGGGAAACGACATTAAATGGTTTCGATATTGACCAGGGAACGGTCGTACTTTTTAATGCTCACTCGTCTGCATTTGACAAGGAATTTTGGGGCGATCCCGAGCATTTTCGGCCGGAACGTCTTATCAATAACGACGGTGAACTTGATCTTGAAACGTGTAAGCACATACTGCCATTTGGCCTTGGTCGACGGAGATGTGCTGGTGAACATCTGGCAAAGATGTCGATGTTTATGTTCTTCGTAACACTACTGCAGCGATGCTCGTTTACAAAAGCGGAGGACAACGTGAAACTTGACCTAGCACCGATACCAGGCGTGGTTTACAGACCGAGGCCCTTCCGCGTTGTAGTCAAGGAAAGACGCTTCCTTTAAGCAATATAAGACATACTACTGTTTTATACCAGATTCGGAGGTTAGCAAAGTGTCTACATGTTCTTCATTCACTCGGTATTTTAACATTGATCATGTGTACATGTATGTCCTTCGTAAAAACATACGTGCAGTCCAACTATCGGAGAGGATGGATTAATACATTATCAAATCAACATTTAACTGCGGATTCTGTAGTTAGTGTGTTTATAAATACTGAAAAGGGGATCCATTGGAAGCAAAGAACACAAACAAGAGAGAAATGTAGCAGACTGTCTTTTAAGAGGTAATGTCAGGTGCACAACCTATCATGTCACATAGAAACCGGCTTAAGCGGTATTCTATTTTTAAGACAAACGTTTGGGCTGAAAGATCCCAATGACCAGTAAGTAATAACACTACGGATTACCTCGTTTATGTTATTTACGTTACTTTTAAAGACGATATGCCGGATTGGCAACATGCTAAATGTTATCTTCAGAAAATAGAAAATTTCTTTGTATTATCTTCATTAATATTATTATTGATATTTTGGTCATTATAATTAGTTATTTCATTACTTAGAGACATAAACTTGTGTATAAATGTATATTTTACAATATCGAAGTTGTTAGGAATATAATCGGGACTAAATGAAAATAAAATACTTGTTTTATTTATGTTCGTTAATTTCTTAATCAATTCCCCAAACTTCTTGATTGTTTTGTTTATAAATAATATTGACCTTCCCTGATACCTTTGTCAGTTTTCAATGGCAGGTTGCCTGAATGGTCAGTTGTGATTACCATACGTAACTAGTATACCCCTATTTTCTGTTTTGGCGACCATCTATGGTCATTGTACTCTTTATTTCATTCAGACTACATTACGTGGTCCGAGTATTAACTTTCATACCCCATCCAACCCCTTCTCCAAGAAGCGGAAACGGTGTTGGCTGGAGTATGAAATAAAACCTTAATTTTGGCTTAAAAAGTTTGCCTATTGCAAAATTAAAACATTCAATAGGTAATTTTAAACAGGTTATCAAATTTTTTCAGTAAAAAAATTTTTAAACGTGTTTTATTGTCAAAATATCCGTTATAAAATTCTGCTAATATAAGCATTCCTCATCGCTTAAAGTTCTCCGGCCATGTTTTGTTTCATGAACATGTTTATGTTTATTTAAATGGAAATCAATACGCAACAATAAATATTTATAATTCACACATTACAATAATCTGTGAAAAGCGAGAATAAGATTTATTTGATGACGTAGAAAACTTTGAACAGGTAAATTAACCCACAGGTAAATGTATTTATCAATTATCTGGCAATAGCTGTGCAGCTATACAATTCAGATTTACCTCATTTCCCCGTGCAGTCATGCAGTGGTAAAAGTAGTATCTACGTCTTGCAAATAAGACTTATTTTTACATACAACTTAGTAGCGGTTTTAAATATATGTTTCTCTCCCGGACTAAGAAGAAATGTGCATATGATGTTTAAGAGTTAATTTGTTAATCGATAATACTACAAAAAGGGTGGCTATTCATCTTTAATGGAATTAAGGCGGGACCACGTAAGGACAAGTATTTAAATTTTAGGGCAGCAAATCAATTACAGTACATAGAGACTATATATTAGATCACTTAATGGGTAATAAAATCGAACGTCGATATATGATCATATACAAACGAATTTGAGAACGATATATATATATAAACGAGTATTTTAAATACTACTATACAAAATATATAAGAAACTGTGCGTCTTTGCGTCATTATCAAATTATCCCACTCCACCTGTGACCTGTCATCAGAAATCGTCCATTTGGATATTGTGTCTTTAGAAGGGGTGTCAAAGGACGGTCGCGTTTGATGTTTTTCTTAAATCTCGTCTTGTCGTGCCCTTAACGGTTTGTTCTCTTCTTGCTCTGGCTATAGCCAAGTCACTGAGTACTTCTTGTGTGGCTTTCTATATTTTTTTTTTTATATTTATATATGCAAGATCATCTCTGTAGTATACTTATATTGCATATTAATACTGCCTAGTTTGTTAGAGAAAATAATCTGACGGAAATATCTTTATTTACACTGTGTCCCGTTTTAATAGTATGACAATAGGGTAAAAATGAGGTTTGGTGCACCTTAGAACCTGGTTTAAACCCCAAGCGGCCTTTTTTGTCATTGACCTTTCCAAGGCGACAGCGTATTATCCACCCTTTTAATATTTGTTTATGATCCATATCTATCCTTTTTTTTATCTGTGTAATTATTGCTTGTTTCTGTGCGTGTTTTTGGTTGGCTGTGGTCCTAGAATGCTACATTTCCTGTTGACTTTCAAATTGTAACTGTAAAGTCAACAACAACTTGAGAAAAAATCCATTTTTGACATCTGCCAAATTCACTATTTTCGCGAAAATGTTGAGTACTTAGCCTCGCCCTCCCTCCCCATCTCTCATAAAACTACCCAGTCCAAGTATAATATTGACATGGTGCAAAGTGTCACAGGATGACCTTAGTGGTTGGGCTAACTCAGGAAAGAATCAATGACGGTGAATGCATTTATATAAGTTTAATGCAACTTTTAAAATATGTTTAATATATATACAATTATCTAAAAAAACAAGCGAATACACAAATGAACTATGAAAAGAATGTTCTCCTGAACGTTTAAGACGTTCTTAGTATTGTTATAAATACTGAATGTCTAAGACACTAAAGTGTTGTTAAAGCTATAACAATGTTGATCTAGCGCGGTAACTGTGATGCGCGAGAGCTCATGAAGATGATGATGCGCGAATTCAATGGATGATTGTCATCAAATGCCTTTTGTAAGGGTTGATGACGCGATGTAATGATAGTTAATCTCCACTGAGATTGTGAATGATATTCCTCCAGTGAGGACTGGTAACGGGCCCACCTTGTGTCCCGGGGGTTGTCGTTAGTAAAACCTGGCTGCGCAGGTACGGGGACCGTCTCCACCGCTTGTAACGTTAATCGTGGAAGCTTAGCTCCACTCCTGGATATCCAAACCTAGATGGCTTACTCCAACCCTGGATGGCTTATATCCTGGATGGCTTACTCCAACCCTGGATGGCTTATATCCTGGATGGCTTAGGCTGTAATTATACATACGTTTTAGATGTCGGTTGACAAACATAACAATCTTGCATAAATATCATTACCCAAACAAATCATTATTCAATCAATATATGTAAGCTGTACTAATGATGAGTAGCAATGTATACATATTCTACAACGTCATGTATACGCTATGTACGTCGCTGTTAATCAATGCCCCTAATACATGTAATATAAACATGATCAAATTACTCATATATTACACTCACTGAGTTATGCATGCACGCATTTATTCTTGTCACTCATCTCATTGTTAACTAATGTTAACAATCGTGTATTACAATCACCGAGTTATACGCCAACGTTAACTAATGCACCTATTATCCACTGTTATCAAATTAATATTGTTTTACAATTAATCATCAATTACAATAATTACATCTAATAAAGTAACTTCAAAATCATATGCTAGTCTAAAGTTATGTTTGAGAAACATCAATGCTAACCGGATGTCGTAACCGCCAAACAAGATGGCGCCGCCCACTGAATACAAATGTACGATAAAAGTTTAATAAAACTACTAACCACATGTTGCCTGTGAAATTTGCCGTCCAATCTCTGTTCCAACAAAGTACTATCGATGATCCCGGCGAAAGCTAGAAGACAATGGGTTTTATAGCAAACATTACGCCCAAATCATTATTTCCCCCGTTCAGTCCGTGACAAACGTGGCTAAATCTACAGTATTGAATCTACACGAGAGGCCCCTTATACAATTTTGCCGTTTAAGGAAAATATACCTATACGTTTACATGCATTAGCACAAAACTAAACTTATGACACGGCCTCTCTGGCGGCCACTTAAAATGTGCACGCTTTTACGTGTTACATGAATAGATCATGAATATTGTGAAATTGTTTCAACTCGAACAATAGATTTTGGGTGTAACCGATACAAGAGCTATATACGACCAGTACGCTCTACCCGTGACATTTTGTGACAACATCTCCCCACTTAAAGAAAGTGCTACACTTTTAAAATTCAACAAAATGATAATTAATATTTACACGTTAAGAAACTATTAATTCTTCTGAGCAAACGAGCGACAAAACGTACAAGCTGATCGCTCAATCGCTTGAGTATATAACTATTACTACTGAGGGATGCAACCTTCAGCCAGTACAACGACCGTCTTCCGGAAAACATCCACTGCAGTTATAACCTAACTATAATATGTAATTACAATTTCAACACTATTCTACAATTGTACACTACCCTGTCGTAACATATACTACTATTGTACAATACACTGCAATACAATATTGTATTAAACCGGTCATTATGTGCGGCGACTTAAATATTCTGCCCCAATATTGTCCTTTCCTCGGTCTATTACACCGACTTTGCGGTTACTAATAACACTACTTCCTGCCACTACAAGAACTCCAACTTTACACATTGCATCCATCGCATTACCAGTATACTGTTTGCGAAATGGAGTAGGGTCTCTCATTTCCCTAATCGGCTTTGCTAACGTGGTCTTAAAGCTACACTGCATAACATCTGTTGGTCTCGACTTATCGGACCGAACAGTACTACACTCAAGAGTCTAAACGACTTACCTCTCGTTTCTCTGCTACACTAAGCATGCCCGATATATCTACATCGGCTGCTGTCTCCTTACCTACACTAGTGGGAGAATATGTGGAACTAGTGTCCTCACTACTGCCTTCCTCACTATCCTCAATAACTGCAACATTAACTACATTTAACACCCCTTGTTGCCCATTATCGGTTCTACTGATATACTTTTTCAGCATATTCGCATGAAAGGTCTTTAACTTTGCGTTTATCTCGATACGGTAATCCATAGTGTTCACTATCCCTCTAACGTAAAACGGACCTTTCCATTGTAATAACAACTTGTTATTGTCGGTCGGGAGTAACAGTAACACCTGGTCATCTATCTTAAACTTCCTAGCTCTAGCTTTCTGGTCATAGTACCGTTTGTACTTGGTACTTGCCTTAACTAACTGACTTTGAGCTATCTTACAAGTCTCCTCTAGTTTCTCCTTCAGATCTAAAACATACTGATATGTAGTCTTAACCTCATCACTATCTACTTCACCTGCCCACATCTCTCTAAGAATCCTCATGGGACCTCTAACTGACCTACCGTACAATAACTCAAACGGAGAAAATCCTAAACTCTCTTGTGGAACCTCTCTAAATGCAAACAATAAAGCATTGAGATACTTGTCCCAATCTTTGGGTCTCTCGGTACACATACGCCGTAA
This sequence comes from Cyrtodaria siliqua, assembly GCA_037043455.1. Lineage (NCBI taxonomy): Eukaryota > Metazoa > Mollusca > Bivalvia > Adapedonta > Hiatellidae > Cyrtodaria > Cyrtodaria siliqua. The sequence goes on along the minus strand of JAWPHD010004546.1, from coordinate 73,141 downwards.
CATTTGCTTTAACGTCCCGTAAAATCGTTCGACTAACCCGTTACACATAGGGTGATATGGTGTTGTCATGATTTGACGCAAAGACAATAACCTGCTTACTTCAGCCATAAGTTCTGACGTAAACTGTGACCCACAATCAGTCAGCATTTCCTCTGGTACACCTAGCCTACTGAACATATCAACTAATGCCTCAGCTACTCTCTCAGTTTCAATTGAGGGCAATGCTACTGCCTCCGGATACCTAGTTGCATAGTCTACCATGGTTAAAATGTACCTATTTTTCCTATCCGACACTGGAAAAATTGGTCCAACTATGTCTACGGCTACCCGCTTAAATGGTGTATCTATCAGTGGCATCTGACCTAAATGTACTTTGGTCACTCGACCTTTTGGTACTGTCCTTTGGCATACATCGCAGGATCTACAATACCTAGTTACATCTCCACTAACGCCTGGCCAATAAAATTCTGCCAATACTCTATCTGACGTTTTCTTTACGCCTAAATGACCTCCCATAATCGACTCATGAGCTACCTTAAGCACTGTCGTTCTATACTGGGTAGGTACCACTAATTGGTGAAACTGTCTACTACCACTATCTTCAAATTCTCTGTACAATAACCTATTCTTATGTACAAACTTACAACTACCGGACCCTTTACACTTCTTCACTACCCCATCCTTGGCCTTCACTTTACAAGGACCTAATGACTCGTCTTGAGTTTGTGCTTCTATAAACTCCGCTTTAGATATGTCACCTACGGCTGCAGGAACCTTTAATTTTCTATAAGCCTGAGCTTGCTTCTGAACCTGCGCTCTAGTCTCTACGGCATTACTTATGCTACTTCTAAAATCGGACATTACCGGAAGTACTGAACCTTCTATGTTCCCCATCGTTAAATCATACATCGGGTCGTCCATACATAGTGCCTCTGTAGTCCCTTTAAAGAAAGGTGTATCTACATCTATTCTCGCTATTGGCACGTGCTCTACTGATTTATTTAACAACATACACGGTGACTGTTTACCTACCAACTGGTCATCCGTAACTAAACTACGCCTAACTACCACACCTGTACAACCTGTATCCCTCATTACAATTACGTCCGTGCCATTCACTCTACCATCTGCCGTTGGAAGATTTGCATACGGAAAGAGACATGTTCCGATCTTCGCCATTACACCATCCGCTTTAACACAACAGCTACTACTCTCGGTTTTAATAACCGGACTATTACTACCTCTGCCTCTACCTCTACCTCGGTTTTGACCACCTCTACCTCTACCGAAATTCCATGTATTGTTAAAACCTTGGTTCTGACTCCCTACATTGTTGTCCACTCTACTATTTTCACTAAAATTGTCTACGACAGCGGACACTTTCACCGCTTTCCTACACTCATGTGAAGCATGATTCCCATTACAGTGACGACAACGAATAAAAGGTCTACCTATGTTACCACTATTGCTACCTCCTCGAGCACCCATCGAACTACCTCCACCTCTATAGTTTCCACTCTGGCCTTTCTGTTTATGATCGTCCCCTTGCCTATCTCTAAAAGTTCTGTCTTTCGACACTACATTATGAGCTCCACCTCTAGCCTCGGCAAACTGATCTGCTTGTGTTGCCATTTCATCTACACTAGTTAGTTTTCTTTCTTTAAGAAATAAGAACAGATCTCTACTACAAACATTGAATAGCTGGTCCCGCAACAAGAAATCTATGAGGCCCTGATAAGTCTGCGCTACCTTCCCTAACTCTAACCACCTATATAAGTAATTTCTAGACCTATTAATAAACTGAATAAATGACTCGCCTTTCTCAGGCAGACAAGCTCTAAACCGCTTTCTAAAACCTTCTTCAGTTAACTCAAATCTCTTTAAAAGAGCATCCTTTAACTTGTCATAGTCAAGAGCATCTAAACTAGGTAATCTAGAAAATACATCTAAGGCCTTGCCTCTCAATAACGCACTTAAATGAACTGCCCACTTATCTTTGGTCCATTCCTGTAACTCAGCATAACGCTCGAACCGTAACAAGTAACTGTCCATGTTATCTTTGTCAGCATCAAAGTATGGTAACTTCGAACCTTTTAACTTCCCAGAATAACTATCTTTCCCTTCAGTTTTACTTTCCTTACTATGTGTCTTAGCTGCTTCCAACTCTAAAGCTAACTTATGATCAAACTCTTTTTGCTCCCTTTCCATTATCATCTTAGCCTTAGCTAGTCTACCATCTGTTTCGAACCTCTCATGTTCTTACTCTTGCTTCTCCCTTACTATTCTACTTTCTAATTCTACCTTCTCTTTATCATCATCTCGCTTCTCTTTAGCTAACCTACCTTCTAATTCTAGCTTCTCTGTGGCTAATCTACTTTCTAATTCTAGCTTCTCTTTATCAGCATCTAGCTTCTCTTTAGCTAATCTACGTTCGAATTCTAGCTTCTCTTTATCAGCATCTAGCTTCTCTTTAGCTAATCTACGTTCGAATTCTAGCTTCTCGGTGGCTAGTCTACTTTCTAATTCTACCTTCTCTTTAACTAGTCTACTTTCTTCATTTCTTTCCTGCTTTGCTAATTCTTTCCTTAAGTCTAAATTCCCTTTCCCTAGCCTGTTCGTCTTTAACAAAGGTTCTAAGCTCCTCTCCAGCGTACCCTAACTCCTTTCCCATTTCCGTAAGATCCTTTATGGACGTCATGTCTATGGACATTGTGGACTACACACTACAATAATTACAATACACACGTCACTAATAATTCTACTCACCTAACTACTAATGGTAAGTCACTGTGTCCTCAGTAAATACCTGGGCATCATCATAGGACAAGTTACATACACATTTGTACTAGCGCTAACTACTAACGATTATGTGTAGATAGTATCTAGCTTCCACAAAACATATGCACTACATAAAATATCTTAATTTGATATTGGACATAAACCTTAAACAATCATCGAAATGTGTATAACATGTACATGTATATTTACTTCTCCCATCAATATAAGTATACTCGAGTGTCACAGCATGAGTAGAACGTCTTGTTCGCCAACCTAATTGGATACTATGTGTATATCAAGGGAGGTAAAAACAAACACCCAAATTATTGAGCAAAAGTGCCTCAGACCCACTCGTGTAGACCACTGCGACCTCGCGCCAAGGAAAGAACGGACAAAACAACAGTTTGGACTCACCCTACCCTTGTCGTGTCTTGACTTGTCTTCCAAGCTGTGGCCGTGATCGTCGACAGTCGCCTTGATGGATCAGAGGGTGGTACACAATTCTAAAATAATAAGTAGAGATTTAGTATATCATAATAAAGATCACTTATTGATTCTTTCCCTCCGTAGTCGCCAAAAATCCCACTTCTGACACCAGTTGTCACAGGATGACCTTAGTGGTTGGGCTAACTCAGGAAAGAATCAATGACGGTGAATGCATTTACATAAGTTTAATGCAACTTTTAAAATATGTTTAATATATATACAATTATCTAAAAAAACAAGCGAATACACAAATGAACTATGAAAAGAATGTTCTCCTGAACGTTTAAGACGTTCTTAGCCGGTGATTGTTAATCGTGGAAGCTTAGCTCCACTCCTGGATATCCAAACCTAGATGGCTTACTCCAACCCTGGTGGCTTATATCCTGGATGGCTTACTCCAACCCTGGATGGCTTATATCCTGGATGGCTTATATCCTGGATGGCTTAGGCTGTAATTATACATACGTTTTAGATGTCGGTTGACAAACATAACAATCTTGCATAAATATCATTACCCAAACAAATCATTATTCAATCAATATATGTAAGCTGTACTAATGATGAGTAGCAATGTATACATATTCTACAACGCCATGTATACGCTATATACGTCGCTGTTAATCAATGCCCCTAACACATGTAATATAAACATGATCAAATTACTCATATATTACACTCACTGAGTTATGCATGCACGCATTTATTCTTGTCACTCATCTCATTGTTAACTAATGTTAACAATCGTGTATTACAATCACCGAGTTATACGCCAACGTTAACTAATGCACCTATTATCCACTGTTATCAAATTAATATTGTTTTACAATTAATGATCAATTACAATAATTACATCTAATAAAGTAACTTCAAAATCATATGCTAGTCTAAAGTTATGTTTGAGAAACATTAATGCTAACCGGATGTCGTAACCGCCAAACAAGATGGCGCCGCCCACTGAAAACAAATGTACGATAAAAGTTTAATAAAACTACTAACCACATGTTGCCTGTGAAACTTGCCGTCCAATCTCTGTTCCAACAAAGTACTATCGATGATCCCGGCGAAAGCTAGAAGACAATGGGTTTTATAGCAAACATTACGCCCAAATCATTATTTCCCCCGTTCAGTCCGTGACAAACGTGGCTAAATCTACAGTATTGAATCTACACGAGAGGCCCCTTATACAATTTTGCCGTTTAAGGAAAATATACCTATACGTTTACATGCATTAGCACAAAACTAAACTTCCTCTCTGGCGGCCACTTAAAATGTGCACGCTTTTACGTGTTACATGAATAGATCATGAATATTGTGAAATTGTTTCAACTCGAACAATAGATTTTGGGTGTAACCGATACAAGAGCTATATACGACCAGTACGCTCTACCCGTGACATTTTGTGACACAAAGGTGTGCAGCCGCGTTTACCACCAACGGGTACTGTTTCTGACATGTATAGCACCAACAGGTACTGTTTCAGATATGTATACCACCAACAGGAACTGTTTCAGACATGTATACCACCAACAGGTACTGTTTCAGATATGTATACCACCAACAGGTTGCTTGACGACCTAGGAGACCAGGCGAGCTAAGATTCAATTGACCATACTGAACCATCTAATAGACATCTCAGTTGATCTGTGGCTAAATCTTGCATCTAAACTCACACGTGACACTCAGTCGAGGAGGTCAAGAAAGATCACATATTTTACGGATGCTTTTCAGTACAGATTTTTACCATGCGCCATACAACAGTGAAACTCACTTGTAGCTACTACAGATGAGTTCCGGGATTGGCAACCTTCAAGAGGGAGCTAGTCACCATTTCCCTTTAACATTTAGGGACCAAACTGTAAAAATACGTCCCTTATGATAGTCTGAAGCTGTGGCGGTTTTGTATAGGGACCGCTACTGTAGTCAAGAAGGATATGAATAGATACACTTTCCATAATTTCTACCTTACTTAAATTCGATTTTCTTAATTTTCCTATTTGATCAAAACGTTTTTTTACCTCCATGTAACGTTATGGTCAATTGTGACACAAGTTACTTAACTATAAGATGTAGATGAAAGAAAGCCGTTTTCAAAGTGGAGCGCTGTGGTCTAGTGGTAGAGCGTTGGACCCATGATCCAAAAGTCGTGGGTTCGATTCCCGTCATTGCCATATGCGTTGTGTCCCTGAGCAAGACACTTTATCTGCATTGCTTAGTACTGGTTCTACCCAGGAAGACATCGAGAGTGATTCAAATAAGTTCATAGAGCTTTCGTTACAATCAATGTAAATTAGTAAGTTTAAACTAACCAAAATGAACATTTTTCGTTTAACGAGATCATACATAAATACAATTCGGGTTTTCGATTTGCATCCCTAAATGTGAAGACGCCTCATAATCATTTCTCAAGGACAGCAGCGTATCCTGGATATTTAACGGTGTAATTTTATCTATGAGAGTTGTTTCTCTTGGACCATAAAATCTGTACTGGTACTAACGTTGGACGGACAAAATCCCCTAAGGAATAATTCCTTTTGTAATGTTTGGTGCTACTTGGACAATTTTTTTTGCAGTTCCGATGGTTGTTTTTGCATATAGAACATAATCCCCACAATATATTTTGGCTGAATGGACAAAATCCCCTCAGTAGGTTTTGTTTGCTGGAGAACATTAAAAATAAGTTATTTGGTACATAGAAAATTGTCAACTTGGAACGATGAATAATTACATAAAATTTAAGTTATGGCTACAAATGCTTAGGCTTAGAAAGTGGAAAAGCCAGGTCTGGGTTCAACAGAGACTCATTTAGATTTAAATATGATTCTCACTGATTGGTATTTTTAAATGTTTTCTTTTTTTAACATTTATTTATTATAATACATTGTTTTGATAATATATAGGGTACTGAGCAGATAACGTAAAACATATTGAAAAAACGGGAACACTTAAAAAGATTATTGCTTTATTTTCTGATACTTTATTTGTAATTATCATACAAATAATACAAACAAAGTTGATTTATACAAACATGTTACAAACATTTTAATTAAACGTCATCATAATTTGAATAATTGCAAAGTTTCTGTATTTAGTGTCAATGCAATATCATCTGTTATCTTTGAAAAACGTCTTAAACTTGAGTCATAAATGTGCAGACACATTATTATCACATTAAACCATTTTTAATTCAATTCAATTTTTCATTAAAAACCAAAAGAAAGTTATGTAATTATTAGTGATGAAGATGTAGCAAATGTAATCCATTATCAAAGTACTTAGTTTGAAACTTAGAAAATGCAAATAGTACTACTTTATTACTACATATATATATATATGTGTAATTATAAAGGTATTAAGTACCGGGCATCTTAATGATTACGAGTATATATTTCAGAATGTGACTGCTATCGGTTACCATTAATTGCTACAGTTACCATGTATCCTGTATGACGAAAGCACATCTTGGGCATGCATATATATTAAAGAGAATCCTATAACTCTTCGGATTTGCAATACCACACCGAGTACACATAGCGTAACATGCATGTCCAGTTAACATTTGATCACAAAATGATCGATTTTGGTCATACTCCCTAGTCGATTTTGCTTTAACCTATAATGAACGTACTGCTTGTCAAAAACAATTGTTTTATTGACTTTATGCTTCTTTGTGATAAATGAACTATTGTGAGTTTTGGGTCAAAACTTTAATACAGAAATGGTATTTTCCTTTTCTAATCGACATATTTATTTCAGAGATTCATTACGAAGGCTCAGAAACGTTCATTTATTGGTTTAAATATATTTTATTAATTATCTGATCAACTCCGCATATATACAATGACAACAAATATTGGATCGGAACGGAAGCATAATGCTTATTAAGTTTCTTTCTTTATATTTCTTATATTTCCTTTCATTTATTAAAGGGGCGTCCGTGGCCGAGTGGTTAGAGTCTCTGACTTGCCCCTCACCGTTGTAGGTTCGATCCCTCAGGGGCCTAGGAATCTTTATGTGAGGAAGCTATCCAGCTGGCTTGCGGAACGTCGGTGGTTCTACCCAGGTGCCCGCCCGTGCACGAAAATTGCCCGGAGGGGCACCTGGCGTCTTCCTCCACCAGTGGAAGCTGGAAAGTCGCCATATGACCTTAGCTGTTGGTGCGACTATAAAAACCAATTCAATTCAATTCAATTCATTTATTAAAAGGTGATATGCAAATAATTATTTAATTATTTCTAGGATATTTAAATAAGCTAATGCTACATACAACATACAACTATGTCTTGTGCTTTTAGAGAAGAAGATTGTTTAAATTCCCTATATAGGTCTATATAAAACATGTAAAATCTTTATATACAAACTTAAGAACCACGAGGAACCGCCATTTTTTACGCTACCTAGGAACTTTATTTGTAAAATTTGTGTTGTCAAGATGTTGGCAATCATTTATAAATAAAAACTGTCAAAATCTATTCAGAGGTTCTTGAGAAGAGGATTTGTTAAGGTTATGACCTTATGTGGTTTTGACGTTATGTGGTAATGGCGGCCATCTTCGATGTCGTATTGACCTAATTGGTACAACTTTAGAAGGCAATGAAATCAGTATTATCCATGTGAAATTTGGGCAAAATTGTCCGAGCGGTTTAGGAGGGTATGTTTTTAAGCAAAAGCTAACGGAGATGACGGACGACGGACGGCCAAAAAGCCGCCACAATAGCTACAAATATATACAGGCGGTCTTGTGTATTGGAATCTATCCGCGGTGTGCGTTAAAAACACGTAAGAGTAGGACACCCACCTCTCCCGTGCTTCTCTACATAACGTGTAATGTTTTGATGAGCCGTTAAACAACATTTATAATTTAGTAAACTCAAACAAGTATAAAGTATTTATATTTTACACTATTCAACAGACATCTGATGTACCTTATGAATATTAATGTTAATATTGAATGACTTGTTAATATTGTATGACTGAAAATAACTAAGTAACACAAAATGGGTGTGTTTGCATTTGCAGCAAGACATATTTATTCATTATTTACACTATACAAAAGATTTAGAGTACTATGAAAGTCAGGAACACAGCATTTAACATAAATACATGATCCTACCGGCCAATATCTGAAATAAACTGAAACGGTCTTCAGTTTCATGTAAATAAGTACTAACTAAACATGTATTTAATCAGATCGGTCGACATTACATTCTCGGGTTGATAATATCCACTGGCACACTCAAGAGGATGTGATATTTACATAGACCATTGAACTAACAAATTTAAATGAATTCAGTGCATTGACCTTTCTACGATAACCTACTAAATGAAGCAGGTTAATAAACTGCATAGTGTATAGTAAGGAGAGGAGTATTGGAGTGGTTTCGAGTCAGGTTTTGTAATGTAATTAAGTATTGTAAGCCAATGTTTAAATATTGACGTTGATTCAACGAAACATGACTTTGCATAACGTAGAATTGTCCACGTCTAAAAAACATTCATAAGTAACCTTCCGTCAAAATGGTGGTGCAGTATATTAAACGCAATACCAACATGCCTGCGAGGATGCGACGTCGACGTACCTCACGGAGCAATAAATTATTTTAGGTTGCATGCCACTAAATACTTTGCCATCACCCGTATGAACAGTCAGCTAATATCTAAAGAACTGGACACCAAACCATTGTATTCAGTTAACATATTCTATAAATATTTCCATCAAAAAAATTCTGAACGCATACCCAACACACAATTCCCAGCTTAAACTCTGTAAACCTGTCAATGTTTACAAACAGCAGGAAATCCGCACTGAATATTAACATGCATTTCCACTGGAGACTATTGTTTCCTGCTCATAATTTTGTAATACAATTCAATGATCCTAGCTGGTAGAGATTAGTATACATATGGATTATACATACTTTCTGAAAATACATAACTAATATGTACTGACCTCAATGATTATTCCAGGCTATATTTATAATTATATTCACGGAGCAATAATTATTATTACTATTGAATTATTTGAAACTCAGCTTGACAAGTTGGATCATTTGAATTTAGAAATTCATATATTAGGAGATTTCAATATCAACTATTTAACAGAAACAGATTCTGAAAAGTATAGTAATCAACGATGGGCCAATACTATTTTAAAATTTGGTCTTAATCAAATGGTAAATACGCCCACCAGAATAAGTAAAAACAGTTCTACAACAATCGACCATATATATACTACAAGATCCGATCTAATATGTGAAATTAAAGTACCTGTTTACAGTATAAGTGATCACTATCCAGTATGCTTTTCACGATCGACACATAATGTTAAGTCAGGGCGAGTTACCCATGAGACAATCAAATACAGATCTTTTAAGAAATTCGATGAACATACATTCTGTAATGATTTAGCAAAATCACCATTCGAAATAGTTGAATTTTTTGTTGATCCAAATGAGTCATAAAATGTATTCTATACAATATTAAATACTATTCTAGAAAAGCATGCACCTATTCGAGAAAAGAGAATAAAACATGAAACCCAGCCTGGGTGGTTTACTGATGAGATTAAGAATGCTATTTATCAGAGAGATAAGCTACATAAAGAAAAACAGTTTGAACAATATAAATTATTACGCAATAAAATTTCATCCATGATAAAGAAAAATAAGAAAAACTTTTATAATAACGCTATTAAAGAAAATAAAAGCCCAAAATATATGTGGAAAAACTTAAAAAGCATTTCCAAAACGGGAAAAGAAAACAATGGAGGCATTTCAATTCCTGATAGGCTAATCAAAAATGATCATATCATATCAGGACAATTAAATATTATTAATGCATTAAATGAGCATTTTATAAATATTTCAAACATTGACGAGTTTTGTAAAAGGAGATTTCTCTGAATTACGGCAACAACTTGATATTAAATTGAAATATGCTTCATTTAGTATAAAACTCATAACACCTTTTGAAGTTAGAAAGTTGATTGATAAACTTGATAGTAACAAATCAACAGGTATAGACGGTGTTGGTCCTAGAATTTTAAAATATTGTGGTGATTACATAACATCTTCCATAGCTTCAATCATAAATAACAGCATACAAACGGGAGTGTTCCCTGATACTTTTAAGGAGGCTTGTGTGATTCCTATACACAAAAATAAAAATAAAGACGACCCATGTAATTATCGTCCAATTTCAATCTTACCAACAATTTCAAAAATATTTGAGCGTCATATAGCCATTCAAATACTATTCTATTTCAAGACGTATAATGTTATTCACGAGACCCAGTCAGGTTTCAGACAATATCATTCATGTCATACTGCTCTAACACGGTTAATTGAAGCATGGTTAAAAGATATAGACTCAGGTAAATTAATTGGAGCTGTATTTCTTGATCTAAGAAAGGCATTCGATCTTGTAGACCATAGAATATTGATACACAAATTGAAACTTTACCATTTTTCAGACAATACCGTAAAATTATTTGATTCATATCTTTCGAATAGAAAACAATTGATAAAGGTTAAAACTTTAAAATCCGAGATGCTTAAAGTTACTTCAGGTGTTCCTCAGGGATCAATACTAGGTCCATTGCTATTTCTATTGTACATAAATGACATTGCATTCGCATCTACCTCTGGAAATACAGATATTTATGCAGATGATACTACAGTATACGAATCTGATTATAATATTTTGGATGTACAAAACAGACTTCAAGATCGTTTGAATATTATAAATAAGTGGTGTATTTTGAATAATATGTCATTACATCCAGCGAAAACTAAATGCATGGTCATAGGAACTAATCATAAGCTCAAACATGTGGATATATTGAAATTAACTGTTAATAGTTTATGTATAGAAAATATCGCAGTTCAAAAGGTCCTTGGAGTTTATGTTGACAGAACTTTGTCTTGGAATGTACAAATAGCCAAAATGTGTTCCAAACTCAATTCTAAAATTGCCTTATTGAAACGTATATCTTACTATTTAACATATGATATGAAAATTATGTTTTATAATGCCTATATTATGTCTACATTTGATTATTGCTGTACTGTATGGGGTAAAAGCAAAAAAAAAGAAGATAAAATACATAAAATTCAAAAAAGAGCAGCTAGAATAATATTAAACAAACCTTTTCGAACTAATTCTAAGGATATGTTCGTTGAACTTCAGTGGCTTTCTTTTCATAACAGATGTCATTATCATACTGGTGTGTTGATATATAAATCAATAAACAACCTAGCTCCTAATTACATATCACAACTTTTGACATTCTCATGTAATAATAGGTATAATCTCAGATCAGCTACACGAAATGATCTTGTTACACAAAAACCGCTAACTAAATACATGAAAGACACCTTTAGCGACTTTGGTCGACACGTTTGGAACAATATACCGGTCGACATACGTTCTTTTCCTACTATCCAGTCATTTAAATATAATTATAAAATGTTTATTGCAAAATGCACATTAACATGAATGATATTTTTTTTTTTTTTTTTTTTTTTTTTGCTTGGATATATATGTACATTATGTAAGACTTCTTAGATTTCTTCTATATTCAAATATAACTGAGTGTTTGTCGAAGATTGAATGTTTTTATTGTTAGTGTATTTGTTAAAAGCACTAAATGTTTGTTAATTCATGTACAGAAGGCCGCATTGAAAATATGATGTGTATATCTTGATAGTATGTCATAATGTGTTAACCTTCTTTAAATAAAGAATTTATTATTATTATTATTATTATTATTATAAGTACACACCATTAACATACTGTTAAACTTTACAATGTTTGTTTGTATGGTGTTTTACGACATTTTCAACACATGTAATGTTATATACGACGGTGGATTTTTTTGAGGTGGAGGCAGACCACCCACTTTTCCTGGATAGAACCTGGGTAGAACCAGTACTGTACACCTCCCGCCATCCGTAGTTAAGCTTGACAAAGACGGCAGCAGAGATGCAAATATTAAAGAAACTAACTCGCCAAATAACGATAAAATTACACTACAAAAACGTTTATCAAACATCTGTCCTTTTGTTCAGTTCATATACTAAAGTGTATGTGTCGATTAAACAATTGGTTTATTAACAGGTTCTTAAAATATCCGTGATTAAACATGTGTAAAATGAAATATGAGTTGGTAACTCTTAATTTGACATCTGGGGTTCGGTCTGGCTGGTTAAAGCCGTTTATATTGTGTATATAGAGTCTAGATTCGTCAAATGACATTACGCTGCTCCGTATATTCTGTAGATATCTTGCTTTTATACGATGTGTTCTAATAATAATATGTATTGCGATATCCATTTCACTAACAGAAAATGACGCTGATATGTTCGGAATCAGACGTCAAGACGTCACTCCAACAGTGTTTAACACTTTTAAAAGAATTTCGATCTGGTATTTTACATATACAGAAACCGTTTTTAAGCGAGTGATGTGTCAAAATTAACGCTGATCCGTAAAACATTACAGGCGATATAACAACAAAACACGTTTTCTAAAAAAAGCATTATTATAAATGTATATATTACAATAATACATGTATAAGTAAACAGTTCATCATTCTACTCACATATAAGCATGAGCAGTAGAAGAATCAGCAGCAGTTATTGTAACAACAACAGGACATGTAGTAGTGCCCGGGTAGCAACAGTTATCGCATATGAAACATATATCAGTTATAATAAAATAAAAGCAGCAGCAGAAGTAAAAGCAGCAGCAGAAGTGAGTAGTAGTAGTAGTAGTAGTAGTAGTAGTAGTAGTAGTAGTAGTAGTAGTAGTAGTAGTAGTGGTAGCAGTAGTATCAGCAGCAGCAGTAACTGATAGGCCTAATTTAGAAAGCATACTTCTTTTTGGCACTATGGGTGCCACTGTATTTTTGACTACACTCTTAATCTGGACAATTGTTAACATTAAAAAGCTTACAGCAGCCCTTATAATCTTAGAAAGAGTGCAACTATGTAAATCTTTGGCTGCAGACGTACCATCATTCATTTATGAGTGAAAAAATTGCTAGTATCAAGCAAGAAGAAAATTTCTATCTTTCAATTGAATTTACATGGGATCAGGCCAATTTTTATCTTTTGTGCACATTGTTGTGTGTCCTCCTTGTTTCATTATGGAAACATTATAAATATAGAAGGACGTCTCAACTGTGTTTAGAAGTTACATGTGGCCAGCAATGTATTTTGGTTGCACTCATGCAATTGCCCATGTGCCCTACACATTATGACATTCAAGCCCCTGTTTCTATTTCTGACCTAGAAATCAAAGGTTATTGGCTTTCTCAAAAAATGAATGTATCTTGGCCCGATTTTTCAATTACAAACAATTTTACAGACCAAGTGATACATATCAAATCTACAATTAATGTAAGCATATTTACTGCTGCAAAGTTGACGCATATTTCGAAAACCATTCTTCGTCCATGTATATAAACTACATCACGGCGTTATGATTCCTTTACGCCCCACTTAAGAATGTTTTACTTGATACCATGCTGGACAATTACGAGAAAACGAAAACTCCTACTAAACATGTATATTATGTTATGTTTCATATGCATTCACCTTTCACATTATGATCACTTTGTACACATGTTATATTTTCATTTTTCAAACTTTGGGGACCAAAGTCTTATAACCAGTGGGGAATTGTTATGCCCTGCATTTTCATGTAGTTTTTCTTGTATAAAGTATAAAATAAACTATTCAAACAATTGTCATATGTATGTAATTATAAAGGTGTGTTTAATTAAATATGTTGTCAAAGGCATCAGTGTACATTTCGTTAAATAACATAAATTTCCCATTTTTCAAACTTTGTAAAGTAATTCTAAATATACTATCTTATATTTTATTAAATTGTTTTTACTTAATAGTTTCTGACTTTCCCAAAAGTAGTTCATTCAAAGTCAACATTTTGTATGAAAAGTTTACAACAAATGTTCTCATAATTATTTATCAACTTCTCAGATGGTGTTAATTGATAAGTTGTTTCATCCTTAGAGAAGTGATCAAGCCATAGAGTAAAACAAGCTGTGGAATTCCTGTGAAACAGGAAATGTCAAAGCCAACTTGATTGTGTTATCCTTGTTTGTCTAGCCTTATAATGCAACATGTTATTTAAGCAATGATTATCACGCCTGGAAGCCATGTATGGTATAAATTTCAAGACGATCGGTGTGCAGGCACACATTCTCACCTATGCACTCGACCGGTCAAGACGTCTTATATCTTCCGGTCTACTGGTGTTGAATTTATTTTTTACCATTTTAAATATCTACGGATAGGGTTTAGTGTTCGGGGTTTAGAGACATAGCAGTATTATACGTTATTTGTTTGCTCTCTGATTATTATCAGGGGCAAACTACTTAGACTGCTAGAGTGAGACTTTTACTTCGTGACTGGGGTGGTAGATCCATCCCGTCTCGCAGTATAGTCCACAATAGTTTTTTTTATTTCTATCTATACCCTAGACGCTGAATTTTATCTGTGGATATTAGTTTTTATCATACTTTTCGATAGAGTCTAAAATTTGTTTACGCCAGTATTGGCTATATTTTTTATACCTTGGTGAGCACTATTCTAAATGCAACATGTTACCTATTGTTCTCAGTTCGACTCATTCGCCCAAATCACAATAGTCTATTTTTAGACTTTATTTTTATCTAGGGGCGAATGTACAGTTTCGATAATATCTCCACTTCACAATAATTTTTGTTTCCGATAAGATCTGGATAACAAAAGATTCTTACATATACAATATATACCTAATAAAAGAAGATAACACCTTCGTTTAGTTAGTTTGTGCATATATACTACATATCTCTAGAAAAGTTTTGATTTGTACTCAGAAGCATTGTGAGCATAGAGGATTTTCGAAACTATACACTATAGTATCTAGAAACGTACTACAAACGTTTCAATTCATTTCCGGTATAGGCCAATTGTTTCATATTATAACTTTACATAACATTTTAGATACATAATTGCCTCTGATTGAGTATAGTGTCTATTAGTATTGATATTATTGAGACTGAGCTTCGCATTGGGAATAATTACATTATATATACAATACGTTAGCAAAACGTTTATAAGCACTTCCGGCTTATAAATAACTTAATTAAAATTAGGTCGGCAGCTGACCAGCAGTACGTTGACATTTAGTTTGGATTATTCATTCTATACTCATTCTATATAGAGTAGAGGATACGCTACTTCTATACATATATAATTATATACATATACCAGGGTATTAAGTGCATAGGTGCATAGGATTTCAATAGTTTTATTAGTGTTAATAGTGGTATACACATACTGTTTCATTTACTATAACTAGCCCACGTTGACAGTTATTATCTGTTAATTTTAACATCTAATAATATATAATTTTATACTGTTAATACAGAGTGTGAATTTTTTTTAGTAAATTGTCAAGAGTATTTTTACTTTAACAAACACTCCTTATTTTCCATTTTTACAAAATCATTTAATTTATCCTTATCAATAGCAATATTTCCCGCTCCCCATACAAATAAAATTAAAAAGAACGTCAAATAGATTCCAAAGAGTGCTGGGCGATGCCCGAGTGCTGGGCGATGCCCTCTCCGCCAGCGACGACCATCATATTTTACATAACACATGGAATCACAAACTTTTCTTTAAAACTAAGGTGGGACAAACAATTACGAAAACAATACCACTAATCAAACTTTCAGGTCTAATTTCCACAAAGTTCCCAAACAAAATCAAAAGGGTTGTCCCACTAAAATCTGGAGATCTCCTAATTGAAACAACTTCGGCCGAAGCCAAAATTTTCATTCTAAACAGCACTCCCCTCTTCTTAGGAGATTTTGAAATTTCAATTAGTATCCCTTCCTCTACTATCAGAGAAGGGGTCATCCACCATGTACCATTGCACTCGGACATGGACGAATTAAAAAAGGAATTTGTGGACAAAAATAACAAAACTCCACATATTATTTCTCTTAACATTCTAAAAAACAAATTTGGTTTAAACACAGGGGCAGTGAAGGTCGTCGTCGGTGGGGATACACTCCCTAAAATCCTCAAAATATTTAAAACATTTACTTCATTTGAAGTGGAGGAATTTGTCTCTCCCCCAATTAGATGTTTCACACTGGAGACTGCTCCTCCACAAAACTGCTGTGCAAACTGTGGAGGGCCACACACTACTAGGTAAAGGGGATGTTCCGCCTATACCAAAGCAGTAGAAATTACAAAAATTACTCAGGTAAAACAAGTTTCTTGGGCTGCGGCCATCAACATTTTTAAGGATACAAAACAATCAAGATCCCGTACTTTTTCATCTAAATCTAATGTCTCACCACGTGAAAATCACTTGGAAAACAACTCTCCTAATGTCCCATTAAATCACGAGACTACTAAAAAATCAATCTGGGTCACAGAAAAAAGTGATTGAGATGTTGATCCTGAACCCCCAACTCTTAATACAAAGCATTCAGGGATACCTTCTCTACTAGATATAAAAACACGTCCATTTAAAAAAAATCAAACTATAACATATCCTCATAAAGTCCCCTTATATAGACAGCCAAGGAAGGTATTCCTAAACAAACGAGCCACAGACTTCGAAACCCTTTCACTATTTAGATCTAGATTAAATTACATTCCTTCACTACTTGAAATTGCGACCCGCCCGTTCAAAATCCATTCCCCAGATACTGTCCATCCACAGATCCCCAAAAATTTACAGGATTCAGTTCCCAAAGTCCCCCAGCCCCAACTCAATTCCCTGAAACAGGACTCTACTAAACTCAACTTATCTAGTTCCCCTCCCACACCCATCTATAGGGCCACACCAATATTACTTCCAAATACTACATGTATCACTGACAAGGTAACCTTAACATTAGGGACTACAAATAATCAAACTTAAAACAGAAAACATGAAAATGACAAATATAGCTCCCGCTGACAAAATTATCACTATTGATAATGAGCTAGCAGTTGACACCGAAATGCTCTCTAGCTCTTTTTGGAACCCGAAAAATAATTAAATTTAGCAGAGGTCAGGATAAGAAGATCCGCCGACTTGGCAAACCTCTCCTCTCTTCTCCTCCTCTAAACCAACTCCCCCCCCCCCCCACAATATAGAGGAGACTACAAACCCCAAAGAGGTCACCCATACCATAAATACACCCCTTTATAAGGAAATAAGTTTATTACCCCCCATCTTGAATACAACCACAAACGGAGCTATAACCTACTCTCTGGATCCTCAAAACCTTTTAAATCCCATCCGTATTGACACTAAAACTGTGATCCGTGCTACAGAATTCTCAAATCCTAAAAACCCCATTTATATTGATATCTACACCAGGTCTATAGACTGTTCCTATCAGAAACCATCAGATACTGTCCTGAAAACTGAGACAAACAATACACAAACCCCACAAAACTCACCAGTTCAGTTTAATCCCCTTTACATGGATATCTCCACAAGGGATAGTGACAGTTCTTCCCAAAATTCACCAGAATATGCCAACAAAACGGCTATAAATAATCAAATAACCCCCATAAACTCCCCGGAGATAGGCCCAAAACAATCTACACCTAACAAAGCTCCCGATACAAATTTGGATCTTAAACACCAAATCTCAAATAAGTCTAACTGCTCATCCGTTTTTTCACCCAATACCTCTACAACAATTAGTGATAGCAGCATTTTTAACGTAACTCAAAATACTTCTATAATATCATCAGGAGAAAGTATAGATTCAGATTGGACGTCAAATTATAGCTTTTTTAACAAATCAATTCTCGACCTGGTGGAACTAAACGAGACCCCCACCCCTAGCATCCCAGCAAGAATTACACCCATATTATTAGAATCTTCCTCCTAAACTTCCCCTTATAAAATAAGTGTATCTGGGTATTCGAAAACCATGATTACAAATATTGATATCTTAACGAAAGTTACAATTAAATTAAAACTAGACCCAGTGGCCCTCTGTTAATTTCCCATGTACAAAGAGAAATCTTTAGAGCAATTCAACCATTGACTAAAGACCCCTTACTTCAACAACCCCAACCCCCTACTATTGAATACAAAAGGGACAACACCCATAAGTCTAGTATAGTTGTTAACAAAATAAGTAGGATCTCCCGTGTCCTAAAAACACCAAAAAAAATACAAGGAGCTCTAAAGGTAACAAAAACGCCTAGAAAATTAATTATATCATCGATAAGCTCAAAAAAACCGAATACCTCTGTGAAAAATAGGATAAACAAACTGTTGAAATGAACAAGCTAGTAAACATAACATCTTTTAACGCGGGGGGACTAACTCATATAAAGCATGCAGAAATAAAACTGTTCTTAGATCTAAATCCTGAAATTGACATTATATGTCTGCAAGAAACAAAATTTAACAAGAACAACTTTAAAACTATACGGGGATTCAGACATGAATTCAAATTCTTTAATAATAAAAATAACAATGATTGTGGGGGGTTGGCCGTCTATTTTAAAAATTACATTAATTATGAAAATATAAATATAGAAAATCCTAGGGACGACAATGATAATACTACAATTGAAGTCCAGCTTTTCAAAGTGTTATACAAAGACTACACTTTTATTTTATCTAATCTTTATTCAAGAAACTGTGATAGCAGATCATTAAATAAAATTAGCAAGAAAATAAATGAGCTTAATATAAAACACGTCTTAATAACTGGAGACTTTAACGCCCATCGCCATGCATTGGGATCAGAACACTCTAATAAAAAGGGGAAAGAAATTCTGTCTTGGGTTGACGAGCAGAATTCAGTCCTTCTTAACGATGGCTCCCCAACTCACATCGATAATAGAACGGGCAACCTCTCAAACATTGATTTGTCTTTCTCTACCTCCCCCTCTCTCAAAAAACTCAATGGACAGTTCTAGATGATAATTGGGGGTCTGACCACTTCCCAATTTTTATCTCTATACAGCTTACAAATGATAAGATATCACATGAACAATATAATCAAGATAAATACAACTATAATAAAACTGACTGGGACCTTTTCAATATTCTATGTAAAGACTTAAATACAGAAGAACTATTCTCAGAAGATATTAATATATTTAATAATAATTTAACTGACGCAATATTGAATATAGTATATCAAAGTGTCCCGATTTATAATAAAATGCCAAAAAAGAAAAATGTCCCATGGTGGAATTCGGAATGCAAACAGGCGGTTAAAAAACGCAAATACATGTTGAATAAATTAAAAAAAGACCCGTCTGAAACAAATCTATTTAACTTTAAAAATGCAGAGCTTGACTCTAAAAATATTATATCATTAGCGAAGAAAAGTAATTGGGAAGAATTTATAAATACCTGTTCTTTAAAACAAAGTAATACTAAAACTTTTTGGACAAAGATTAATAAAATACGTGGAAAATCATCTTCCTCGGTGCCACTGTTAAAAACAAATCTTCTTTATGCAACAACGAGCAAAGATAAAGCTAACATGTTGGCCAAGCATTACGCCCAAGTTTCGAGTAAGGACAATCTTCCTAAAACTACAAATGACTACCAAGATAATTTTGAAATTGATTTTAACAATAAAATTAATAACGACATTCAAGAGGATACAGACCCTTCTCTTAATCTCCCCTTTAATATATTGGAACTTAGAGATGCAATTAATAGCAGAAAAAATTCCGCCGTGGGACCTGACAAAATTTCCTATCAGATATTTAAACACATGCCTGAATCCACCTTAAGTATTTGGCTTCTCCTTTATAATAAAATCTGGACTTACAAAACTTATCCGGTCTCCTGGAAACTGGCCTGTGTTATCCCGATTAAAAAACCCAATAAGGACTCTAATGACCCTAAATCCTATAGACCCATAAGCTTAACTTCTCACCCTAGTAAATTAATGGAATATATGGTAAAAAATCGATTAGAACACTTCCTAGAAACTAAACACTTATTAAATAAATTTCAATCAGGTTTCAGGAAGGGCCGCAGTACACAAGATCAGTTGGCCAGATTACAACATGATATAATATTTGCAAAAAACATTGGCCATTCTGTAATTGCTATATTTTTAGATTTACAAGCAGCATTTGACCTTGCTTGGAATATAGGGATTATTACTAAATTATTTGATTTTGGCATTAGAGGAAATTGCTTCTCCTTCATTAAGGCCTTTCTTCAGGACAGGAAGATACAAGTTAAGGTGGATGACTCTCTCTCCGATGAAGAATCATTAGAGAGAGGTACTCCCCAAGGTTCTATAATATCCCCCCTTCTTTTTAATATTCTCATTAACGACCTGCCAGATATCGTGAAAGACACTGGCATGGTTGTTAGCCAATTTGCCGATGATAGCAGCACATGGGTAACGGGGAAAAATCTAAATAAACTACAAACTAAAGCTCAAAAGGGCCTAAATTTAATATGGGAATGGGCAAACAAATGGGGCTTTAAATTATCACCTAAAAGACTGTGGGAATTATTTTTGGCAATACCACCCGTGAATCTGTCGACCCTTATCTAGGTGACACAAAAATTATATTTAGTAAAACAGACACATTTTTAGGCATTACTTTTGATAGAAGACTAAACTTTACAACACATATACACAATCTAATAGCTAAATGTGAGAAATATTTAAATTTATTAAGAATGTTAAAAGGAACGGATTTTGGATCAGATAGAAAATCTCTAATTATATTATATAAAACCCTTATTAGACCGAAAATAGATTATGGTTCTCATGTTTATTCATGTGCTTCTTCCTCGTTATTACAGCAACTCGATATAATTCAAAATAAAGCTTTAAGGATAGCACTAGGCGCACTTAAATCTACCCCAAAACATAATTTAGAACACGAGGCGGGAGTTCTCTCCCTCCATTTACATAGAGAAGAGCAGATGCTGAGATACTGGTCTAGATCCCAGACTAATAAACTAACTAATACTGTCAATGATATTATTAAACCTACTTATTGTAAAAATAAATTTAAAGATAGGCCCAAACCCTTTGGCTCAGTCACATTTCATCTTGTTGAAGAATACAAATTAAATGATATAAACATTCTAGACTCTAGTAAAAAAGATATCCCCCCATGGACTTTACTTATTCCAATAGTGGACATAAACCTTTCAAATATGATTAGTAAACAAGACAACCAACAAGATATTAAGTTGGCCTTCAACGAACATATAGATAATAAATATATTTCTCATATTAACATTTATACAGATGGATCAAAAGACCCAAATACCGGTAGAGTAGCATCTGCTTTTGTCATTCCAACTTTAAATATCACAAAAAAAAAAAGAACTAGATTTTGATCAGAGACCTGATCAAACGGGCTTTCCTGTCATGACGTCACAACTGTCAGTGTTGTCGAAGATGAAGACACGGATTGATTTATCACGAAAATAACTTCCAACATGCAATCAGTGAAAAAAGAATTTCTGAATATTTTGACGTCACTGACGTCATGACGTCAGGATACCGTATGACATTCTTGAACAACCGAACCATGAACTCTACAATCTGTGAAAGTTTTATTCAAATCCGATAATAAATAGACAAAATAAGAGTTCATTTATGACGTCACTGACGGCCATCTTTGAAGACGACATGACAACATTCCACATTATAGCACAACTAGACGTTGATATCTACAAACTGAGAAAGTTTTATCAAACTCCGATGATAAATGAAGGAGATATGGTGAATACAAGATTTCTTAAATGACGTCATTGGCGGCCATTTTGGATGACGTCATGACGTTAAAAATGTCAGCGTCGACTGAGACAATGACTTTGATGGATTATACAGTAAAACAACTTCAAAAATGTAATCAGTGAAAACACGGGTTTTCTTAACATTATGACGTCACTGACGTCAAGGCGTTATTTCATAGAGACACGTTTTTACATTCTTGCACAACTAGACTCTGAACTCTACAATATTTGGAAGTTTCATTCAAATCCGACAATACATCTTTGAGATCTAGCGATAACAAGATTTTCATCATGACGTCGCTGGCGGCCACCTTTGATGATGTCATGACAATTTTAGACATTCTTGCACAACTCAACCGTATTCCATACAGGCTGTGAAAGTTATCTCAAAATCCGATAATAAATGCAGCAGATATAGCCATTGCAATATTTCTTAAATGACGTCATTGGCGGCCATTTTGGATGACGTCATGACGTTAAAACTGACAGCGTCGACTGAGACAATGGCATTGATGGATTATACAGTAAAACAACTTCAAAAATGCAATCAGTGAAAAAAACGGATTTTCATAACGTTATGACGTCACTGACGTCAAGACGTTATTACCTAGAGACACATTTTTATATTCTTGCACAACTAGACCCTGAACTATACAATCTGTAAAAGTTTCATTTAAATCCAACTATAAATATTTCAGATCTAGCGCTAACAAAATTTGTATCATGACGTCACTGGCGGCCATATTGGATGACGTCATGACAATTTTTGACATTTTTGCACAACTCAACTTAATTTCCTACAGGCTATGAAAGTTGCATCACAATCCAATCATAAATGAAGGAGATACAGCGATTATAAGATTTCTTAAATGACGTCATTGGCGGCCATTTTGAATGATTTCATGATGTTAAAACGGTCAGCGTCGACTACAACAATGACACTGATGGATTTTACATTAAAAAAACATGAAAAATGTTATCACTAAAAAACAAAACTGTTCATAACATTGTGACGTCACTGACGTCAAGACGTTATGACATAGAGACACGTTGTTACGTTCTTGCACAACTAGACCCTAAACCCTACAATCTGTGAAAGTTTCATTTAAATCCGGCTACAAATGTCTGAGATCTAGCGATAACAAGATTTGTCTAATGACGTCACTTGCGGCCATCTTGGATGACGTCATGACCCCAAAAGCTTCGGGGCACTATTCCAGCCTGAGCTCTACTAATGTGTAAAATTCTAACATGATGCGACTAATAGATAATAATAATAAGAAGAAGAAGAAGAAGAAGAAGCAGAATAATAAGAACTAGATTTTGATCAGAACCTGATCAAACGGGCTTTCCTGTCTTAATGACGTCATGACGTCGCAACTGTCAGAGTTGTCGAAGATGAAGACTGCTTGATTTATCACGAAAATAACTTCGAACATGCAATCAGTAAAAAAAAATCTGAATATTTTGACGTCACTGACGTCATGACGTTATGACGTCGGGATACCGTATGACGTTATTGCACAACCGGACCCACAACTCTACAATCTGTGAACGTTTTATTCAAATCCGATAATATATAGAGAAGATATAGACCAAACAAGAGCTCATTTAAGACGTCACTGGCGGCCATCTTTGATGACGACATGACAACATTCTACATTATAGCACAACTCAAGATATAGACCAAACAAGACCAAACAAGAGCTCATTTAAGACGTCATTGTCGGCCATTTTGGATGACGTCATGACGTTCAAACTCTCAGCGTCGACTGAGACAATGACATCTATGGATTATACAGTAAAACAACTTCAAAAATGTAATCGGTGAAAAAACGGATTTTCATAACATTATAACGTCACTGACGTGAAGACGTTATACCTAGAGACAGGTTTTTACATTCAGGCTCAGCTAGACCCTAAACTCTACAATCTGTGAAAGTTTCATTCAAATCCGACTATAAATATTTGAAATTTAGCGCTAACAATATTTATATCATGACGTCACTGGCGGCCATCTTGGATGACGTCATAACAATTTTCAATATTCTTTCACAACCCAATCTAATTCCCTACAGGCTGTATAAGTTGCATCAAAATCCGATAATAAATGAAGGAGATATAGCGATTACAAGATTTTTTAAATGACGTCATTGGCGGCTATTTTGAATGACGTCATGACGTTAAAACTGTCAGCGTCGACTGAAACAATGACACTGATGAATTTTACAGTAAAAAAACATGAAAAATGCAATCATTGAAAAAAAGGACTTTTCGTAACATTGTGACGTCACTGACGTCAAGAGGTTATTACATAGAGACACGTTTTTACATTCAAGCACAACTAGACCCTGAACCCTACAATCTGTTAAAGTTTCATTCAAATCCGACTATAAATGTTTGAGATCTAGCGATAACAAGATTTGTCTTATGACGTCACTGGCGGCCATCTTGGATGACGTCATGATCCCAAAAGCTTCAGGACACTATTCCAGACTGAGCTCTATAACTGTGTAAAAGAAGCCGTCACTGACGTCAAGATATTATAACATAGAGACATGTTTTGATATGTTTGCACAACTAGACCCTGAACTCTACAAGCTGTGAAAGTTTCATTCAAATCCAACTGTAAATGTTTGAGATCTAGCGCTTACAAGATTTTTATTATCTTTGATGACGTCATGACAATTTTTGACATTCATGCATAACTCAACATATTCCCTGCAGGCTGTGAAAGTTGCATCAAAATCCGATAATAAATGCAGGAGATATAGCGATTACAAGATTTCTTAAATGACGTCATTGACGGCCATTTTGGATAACGTCATGACGTTAAAACTGTTAGAGTCGACTGAAACAATGACATTGATAGATGTTTCATTAAAATACCACAATATATGCAATCATTGAAAAAACGGATTTTTCATAATATTGTGACGTCACTGACGTCAAGACGTTTTAACGTAGAGGCACATTTTTACATTTCTGTACAACTAGATCCTAAACTCTACAATCTGTGAAAGTTTCATTCAAATCCGACTATAAATGTATCTATCGCTAACAATATTTGTAGCGGCCATTTTGGATGACGTCATGACGTTAAAACAGTCAGCGTCGACTGAGACAATGACATTGATGGATTATACATTAAAACAACTTCAAAAATGTAATCAGTGAAAAAAACGGATTTTCATAACATTATGACGTCACTGACGTCAAGACGTTATTATCTAGAGACACGTTTTACATTGTTGCACAACTAGACCCTGAACTCTACAATCTTTGAAAGTTTCATTCAAGTCCGACTATAAGCGTTTGAGATCTAGCTCTAAAATCAATTGTATCATGACGTCACTGGCGGCCATCTTGTCAAAAAAAAAGATTTTTAATAATATTGTGACGTCATTGATGTCAAAACGACATGACGTAGAGACAGGCTTTAACATTCTTGCAGATTTAGACCCTCACCTGTGCAATCTGTGAAAGTTTGTTCAAACTCGATATTAAATAGATGGATGAGATAGAGTGATAACAATATTTTCCCACTGGCGGCCATCTTGGATGACCTCATGATGACAAAATGTGCAGTGCACTATTCCAGATTGAGACATACCTTAGGGTAAAATTTAAACACTCTGAGACAAATATTTCTATGAAAAGTGGATGGTGGTAGAAGAAGAAGAAGACGGAATAAGAACGTCCTACTGTATGCAGCATCGATTCTGCTGGTTACTAGACAACGTCCTACTGTAGGCAGCATCGATTCTGCTGGTAACTATATAGACAATGTCCTACTGTAGGTAGCATAGATTCTACTGATAACTAGACAGCATCCTAATGTAGGCAGCATCGATTCCGCTGGTAACTAGACAGCGTCGTACTGTAGGTAGCATATATTTTCCTGGTAACTAGACAACGTCCTACTGTAGGCAGCATCGATTCTGCTGGTAACTAGACAGTGTCCTACTTTATGCAGCATCGATTCTGCAGGAAACTAGATAACGTCCTACTGTAGGAAGCATCGATTCTGCTGGTAACTAGACAACGTCCTACTGTATGCAGCATTAATTATGTTGGTAACTAGACACCGTCTTACCGTATGCAGCATCGATTCTGCTGGTAACTACACAGCGTCCTACTGTAGGCAGCATCGATTCTACTGGTAACTAGACAACGTCCTACTGTAGGTAGCATATATTCTGCTGGTAACTAGACAGCATCCTAATGTAGGCAGCATCGATTCCGCTGGTAACTAGACAACGTCCTACTGTAGGCAGCATCGATTCTGCTGGTAACTAGACAGCGTCCTACTGTATGCAGCATCGAATCTGCTGGAAACTAGACAACGTCCTACTGTATGCAGCATCGATTCTGCTGGTAACTAGACAACGTCCTACTGTAGGAGGCATCTATTCTGCTGGAAGCTTGACGGCGTCCTGGTAACTAGACAACGTCCTACTTTAGTCAGCATCGATTCTGCTAGTAACTAGATAGTGTCCTACTGCAGGCAACATCGATTATGCTGGTAACTTGACGGTGTCCTGGTAACTAGACAGCGTCCTACGGTAGGCAACATCGATTCTGCTGGTAACTAGACAGCGTCCTACTGTAAGCAGCATCGATTCGGCTGGTAACTAGACAGCGTCCTATTGTAGGTTGCATCGATTATTCTGGTAAATATACCGTGTCCTACTGCAGGCAGCATCGATTCTGCTGGTAACTTTGACAGCATCTTGGTATCTAGACAGCGTCCTACTGTTAGCAGCATCGATTCTGCTGGTAACTAGACAGTGTCTTACTATAGGCGGCATCGATTCTGCTGGTAACTAAACAGCATCCTACGGTAAGCAGCATCGATTTTGCTGGTAACTAGACAGCATCCTATTGCAGGTTGCATCGATTATTCTGGTAAATATACCGCGTCCTACTGCAGGCAGCATCGATTCTGCTGGTAACTTCGACAGCGTCTTGTTATCTAGACAGCATCCTACTGTTAGCAGCATCGATTCTGCTGGTAACTAGACAGTGTCCTACTGTCGGCAGCATCGATTCTGCTTGTAACTAGACATAGTCCTGGTATCTAGACAGTGTATTCTTGTAGGCAGCATCGATTATGCTGGTAACTAGACAGCGTCCTAATGTAGGCAGCATCGAATCTGCTGGTAACTAGTAGGTAGCATACTGTAGGTAGCATATATCCTCCTGGTAACTAGACAACGTCCTGCTATAGGCAGCATCGATGCTTCATATTAATCAGAGAGTAAAATACTCTCCTATTACAGCATGTCTTCATAGTAGTCAGGGAGTAAAATACTCTTTTATTATAACATGTCTTCATACTAGTCAGAGAGTAAAATACTCTCCTATTACAACATGTCTTCATACTAGTCTGAGAGTAAAATACTTTCCTATTACATGTATATCCTTAATTTGTCTTCATATTAGTCAGGGAGTAAATTACTCTCCTGTTTCACCGTCAACATGTCTTCATACTAGTCAGAGAGTAAAATACTCTCCTATTACATATTTAACATATCTTGAAATTAGTCAGAGAGTAAAATACTCTCCTATAACACCTTTAATATGTCTTCATACTAGTCAGAGAGTGAAATACTCTCCTATTAGAACATTTTTTCATACTAGCCAGAGAGTAAAATATTCTCCTATACAACATGTTTTGATATTAGTCAGAGAGTAAAATACTCTCCTATAACATTCTCAACATGTTTTCATACAAGTCAGAGAGTAAAATACTCTCCTATTACTAACGCAAAATGTCTTCATACTAGTCAGAGAGTAAAATACTCTCCTATTACACCCTCAACATGTCTTCATACTAGTCAGAGAGTAAATACTGTCCTGTTACAACATGTCTTCATACTAGTCAGATAGTAAAATACTCTCCTATTACACCATCAACATGTCTTCATACTAATCAGAGAGTAAATACTCTCCTGTTACAACATGTCTTCATACTAGTCAGATAGTAAAATACTCTCCTATTACACCTTTAACATGTCTTCATAGTAGTCAGAGAGTAAAATACTTTCTTATTACATTCACAACATGTATTCATATTAGTCAGAGAATAAATTACTCAGACAGTAAATTACTCTCCTATTACAGCATGTCTTCATACTAGTCAGAGAGTAAAAGACTCTCCTATTACACCCTCAACATGTCTTCATAGTAGTCAGAGAGTAAAATACTCTCCTATTACATTCACAACATGTATTCATACTAGTTAGAGAATAAATTACTCAGACAGTAAATTACTCTCCTATTACAACATGTCTTACTAGTATCAGAGTAAACTACTCTCCTATTAAATCCTCAATATTTGTTCATAATAGTCAGAGGGTAAAATACTCTCCTATTACATCCTCAACATTTCTTCATAATAGTCAGAGAGTAAAATACTCTCCTATTACAACATGTCTTCATACTAGTCAGAGAGTAAAACACTCTCCTATTACATCTTTAACATGTTTTGATATTAGTCAGAGAGTAAAATATTCTCCTATTACACCACCCACAACATGTCTTCATATTAGTCAGAGAGTGAAATACTATCCTATTAAAAAGTGTCTTCATACTAGCCAGAGAGTAAAATATTCTTCTATTACCACATGTCATGATATTAGTCAGAGAGTATAATACTCTCCTATTACATTCTCAACATGTTTTCATACAAGTCAGAGAGTAAAATACTCTCCTATTATTAACGCAAAATGTCTTCATACTAGTCAGAGAGTAAAATACTCTCCTATTACACCCTCAACATGTATTCATACTAGTCAGAGAGTAAATACTCTCCTGTTACAACATGTCTTCATACTAGTCAGATAGTAAAATACTCTCCTATTACACCCTCATCATGTCTTCATACTAATCAAATCAGAGAGTAAATACTCTGTTACAACATGTCTTCATACTAGTCAGATAGTAAAATACTCTCCTATTACACCCTCAACATGTTTTCATAGTAGTCAGAGAGTAAAATACTTTCCTATTACATTCTCAACATGTATTCATACTTGTCAGAGAATAAATTACTCATACAGTAAATTACTCTCCTATTACAACATGTCTTCATACTAATCAGAGAGTAAATACTCTCCTGATACAGCATGTCTTCATACTAGTCAGAGAGTAAAATACTCTCCTATTACACCCTCAACATGTCTTCATAGTAGTCAGAGAGTAAAATACTTTCCTATTACATTCACAACATGTATTCATACTAGTCAGAGAATAAATTACTCAGACAGTAAATTACTCTCCTATTACAACATGTCTTCATACTAGTATCAGAGTAAAATACTCTCCTTTTAAATCCTCAACATTTCTTCATAATAGTCAGAGAGTAAAATACTCTCCTATTACATCCTTAACATTTCTTCATACTAGTCAGAGAGAAAAAATACTTTCCTATTACAACATGTCTTCATACTAGTTAGAGAGTAAAACACTCTCCTATTACATCCTTGGCAACAACAAAATAAGAAAATGTGAAATTTATAGAGAATATGTTTTAATTTGTTACGAGGATTTCTATTTACCCATTGCTTGAAAGAACTGTAGCATATACAGATATGACTAAAATGACAAATAAACTCGAAAAGTATCTAGCTTATCACAATTGCCATAATATCATCCTATAATGTCAAGTTAATAGTCAATAGGTTTGAACATGTAATAATATGTACTATTTTTGCAAGCTAAATTATCTGCAACAGTACATGTGGAAACGTGAAGTTAAATGTTTCATATTACAACATTATGAGTTGTTCAGGTGATGCAGCAAAATACTGAATTGATAACTTGAACATAGCTTCAAAGGGAAATTGAAACAGCTGTCAGATGGACATCCCGCCATTACTTGAATATTGATAACACATGTGACGGGGATGTCTATACCACGACATGAGGAGGCCAAGATACAGATTATAGACACTCGACATATTTTTAGGGCATTTCAAATTTACATGATAACCGTCATATCAGAAGTTATCACAAGGTTCAGAATAATTGATATTGACTGATATACGACTACAATCCACGTCTCACAGCTAGTATCTACACCTAATGTTGTGACTTCGTAGAGTCTTTAACCTTAATACAGATATATGTATATTTAAGACTTCACAGTCTAGTGTGCTATGCTTTAAAGCTATTGACCTGTGCTTAAATCGCATACCGATTTGAAGGCGTGTCTTTACCCGTAATTTCATGTTCACCAGTTCATGGCGAAATCGGGTATTTAAAGCTACTTACGCTATACTTAAGCCGCGTGCCGATTTGAAGGAGTGCCTTTATTCGAATTTCATGTTCACCAGGTCATGGGTATTTAAAGCTATACTTAAACCGCATGCCGCTTTGAAGGCGTGACTTTATTCGTAATTTCATGTTCACCAGCACATGGCGAAATCGGGTATTTAAAGTTACTTGCCCTATACTTAAGCCGCATGCCGCTTTGAATGCGTGTCTTTACTCGTAATTTCATGTTCACCAGCTCATGGGTATTTAAAGCTATACTTAAATCGCATGCCGCATTGAAGGCGTGTCTTTACTTAATTTCATGTTGACCAGCACATGGCGAAATCGGGTATTTAAAGCCACTTGCCCTATACTTAAGCTGCATGCCGCTTTGAATGCGTGTCTGTACTCGTAATTTCATGTTCACCAGCTAATGGCGAAATCGGGTATTTAAAGCTACTTAACCTATACTAACCCGCATTCCGCTTTGGGAGGCGTGTCTTTACTCGGAATTTCATGTTCACTAGCTTATGGCGAAATTGGAAATTTAACTACTTACGCTATACTTAAGCCGCATGCCGCTTTGAAGGTGTGTCTTTACTTGTAAGTTCATGTTCACCAGGTCATGACGAAATTGGATATTTAAAGCTACTTACGTTACACTTTTAAAAGCCGCATGCCGGCTTAAGCGGTATTCTATTTCAAAGGTATCCATATTGGGCTCGTTGGTCCCAAAGGACCAGTAAACATAACACTACTGATGCGTAGCGCGGGGAGACTTTTAATAAGGATAAAAATATCGGACAGGGAAAGCAGCATTCAAGGACGACAGTCAACCACAAAACACAAAAACAAACACGCAAACAGACAAACGAAAAGGCAATACTCGTAATTTCATGTTCACTAGATCATGGCGAAATCGGGTAACTATTTAAAAAAGGATAAAAATATCGGACAGGGAAACACTACTACGCTATACTTAAGCCACATGCTGCTTTGAAGGCGTGTCTTTATTCGTAAGTTCATGTTGTCTTAATGACGTCATGGCACTGATTATCAAGAAAATTACTTCAAACATGCAATCAGTAAACAAATTAATTTTCTGAATATTTTGACGTCACTAACGTCATGACGTCATGACGTCGTGATAGTATATGAAGTTCTTGCACAACGGGACCCTGAACTCTACACTCTGTGAACGTTTTATTCAAATCCAATACTAAATAGAGAATATATAGCCAACACAATATTTTCCTTATGACTCCATTGGCGGCCATCTTTGATGACACGATGACAACATTTGACATTATTGCACAAATAAACGATATTTACAACCTGTGAACGTTTTTTCGAAAATCCGATCATAAATGAAGGAGATATAGCGATTACAAGATTTCTTAAATGAAGTCATTGGCGGCCATTTTGGATGACGTCATGACGTTAAACTGTCAACGTCGACTGAGACAATGATACTGATGAACTTTACAGCAAAACAACTTTTAAAAAAATGCAATCACTAAAGAAAACAGACTTTTAATAACATTGTGACGTCACTGACGTCATGGCGTTATGACTTACAGACAGGTTTTGACGTTTTTGCACAACAAGACCCTGAACTCTACAGGCTGTGACAGTTTCATTTAAATCCGACCATAAATGTTTCAGATCTAGAGCTAACCAGATGTTTATCATGACGTCTTGACAATTTGTGACATTCTTGCACAACTCAACCTAATAAAGTTGCATCAAAATCCGATAATAAATAAAGGAGATATAGCGATTACAAGATTTCTTAAATGACGTCATTGTCGGTCATTTTGGATGACGTCATGACGTTAAAACTGTCAGCGTTGACTGAGACAATCATACTAATGAATTTTAGAGCAAAACAACTTAAAAAATGCAATCAATAAAGAAAACGGATTTTTAATAACATTGTGACGTCACTGACGTCAAAACGTTATGACATAAAGACACGTTTTGA
Organism: Cyrtodaria siliqua; assembly: GCA_037043455.1. Lineage (NCBI taxonomy): Eukaryota > Metazoa > Mollusca > Bivalvia > Adapedonta > Hiatellidae > Cyrtodaria > Cyrtodaria siliqua. The sequence goes on along the minus strand of JAWPHD010004546.1, from coordinate 40,860 downwards.
CATTCTTGCACAACTAGACCCTGAACTCTACAAGCTCTAAAAGATCCGGTCACGTGATAATGGCGACGGTCGGTGTTTACTTCTTCGCGGAGGATTAATATGATTATGTAGTGTTTCCGAGTAAAGGAAGAAGGTATGAACATTGTAACTGATGTCTCTTAATCAGAGCTTTAATCGGAGCTGAAGGATTTGCGTTTTGCGTTTTGATAAAGAGAAATGATAAAATTCTAACATTTGTGCAACATTTGTGCAACTCATATATTGACACTATATTGACACTATACAACGTTCACGCATCGATGTGTACCATGTAACCTGTATACAAAGAGATTACTTGGAATAACGGTAAAAAAGGTTACGCTCAATGTTTTGACAGCTATACAGTTCGCCAAAGTTTACGTCTGTTTATAATGAGCGATACCTCAACACCGATATCAGTTAACCGCAAGCGTGACCTGTCTTCTCCGGAATTCTTAGCCGATCTGAAGAAGAACAAACTTACAATCTCTGACTCTGATATATCGGACATGTCGGACATATCAGACCCACCTATCATAGCCATGGCATCTCGAGCTCCGACACCGCATTATACGTTTAAACCTGAAGATCTGAAAGGTATATCACAACTGCTTCATGATTCATTTAGCCAGGATGTCAAAGACTTGGTACAATCCCTTGTCAAAGCAACAACAAGAGCGGGTCTCAAGTCTGAAATCTCGCAACTCCGTGAGGAAAATGAAACATTGAAGGCACGCGTTTTCCAACTGGAAATAGCAGCTGACTCCGCCGAACAATACAGTCGTCGGAATTGCCTCCGTATTGCTGGTATCCCGGAATCTGCGGAGGAAGTAACAGATACCATAGTGACGGATATGGCCAGTGTACTTGGTGTTGATTTACCCGTAAATGAAATTGACCGTTCCCACAGAGTCGGGAGACCGTCATCTGTTAAACCTCGCGACATTATTGTGAAATTTGTGTCTTACCGATCACGCCAAAAGCTCTACCGTGCACGTGTACGTGCGAAAGACAAACCTGCTTACAAGGGCGTTTTTCTCAACGAAGACCTCACCAGAACGAGGAGTAATTTGTTGTTTGAGGCCAGAAAACTAGTGAGGGGAAAACGAGTAAACAGTGTATGGTCGTCCAACGGTACACTACTGGTAAAAGACTTGTCCTTCAAAGTGCATAGGGTCATCTCACTTAAAGATCTGAGCCAATTTGTGGCTTAACTTTTATCGGACAGTTTCCATAAGAAATACGTTATAATCCGTGCACCTTGTTACTGTTTTACTATTTTCTTTATAATCGTTCATTGTACTAAGTACTATTATGCACGAATTTCTCACTTACTATCAGTTGGCATACTGGGTAAAACCACACCACAGGTAAATAAATACCTTTAACAGCATGTTTTAATTTCGTGCAAAGCGCTGTTTTCATAAGATCTCGTTTTATGCGAGTATAAACTATGTCGCATTATTGTGTAGCTTGTTTGATCTATTTATATAAGTATAGCTTGAATTTATTTGCACTACTTAACTGAGATGACTATAAAAAGTGGCGATTTTGAAAAATATATAATTCACTTATATATAATTCAATTAATGGTTTACTAAAAGTTCTCATGTATGCAATCTCATCTTACTATCAAACATTATAGCAACAGCCTAATAGGTTAACTTTGCATGTATCTAAATTTTAGTTTAAGGTCCCCCCAGTCGGTGGTGGGGTGATAAGAATTAACCGACGGCTCGTTACTTAGCAGAGGGGTAGGACCCCCCCGAAATGTAACCCACCTGTTGACCGTGGGTGGCGACCCGTGTCGTTGGAGAAGGGAGTCCTGGTGGTTGAGTGGCGTGGGGATCTGGTAGTTATCTCCACGTTGCAACACACCACTTTGGTCCGGACTTCAACTAGACGGGCGGTCAGATTTGGCCCGATCTGATCAATCGGTTTGTCACGCCAGCTATAAGAGATCCGACGAACTTATTATTCAGACAGTACCAGTACACTGTATCTTACTTACTTTTTATATTGTTGTACTTTAAACATTATATAGATATAGGGTATTTTATGGCGGTGGCGTACGGGCTAATCATGTATTTCAAAACGCTATATGGCTATACTCGTGCCACCTTTAAAGTGGAACATAAGTGCGGCTCTTTGACTTTTTAGTTGAGGGGTTATGTCCGCTAGGTGGTATGGGGGGTCTGATGCGTTAGCTTTATATGAGTATACCTTCTACGTATTCTTGGCATTTTGACTGTTGGATATCCACAGCAAATGTCCCCTTGTTGGACTCCGTGGTGGGTGAGAAGCGTAGAGGGTGAATTCTTAACGCCTAACATGGCATCTCAAAACGCACATTCTACTCTTAAACGCAAAAAAACAGAGCATGAATCTGATACTGAGGAACCAGTGATCAACCAGTCCTTTCCTCGTTTTCTGATCATTGAATCGGAAGACGGGGAAAGACCTGTTACAGATATGTCACCTTTTGTCATCCAGAAAACTATCCAATCCATCGCTGGACGTGTCACACAAATAAAAAAATTAAAAAACAAAACTTTACTTATTGAACCTGAAAAGCAATCCCATTCTGACAATTTATTAGCAATTAAACAAATTTTAAACACCAACGTTAAATGTTACGTTCATTCCTCTATGAATATTTCCAAAGGCGTCATCAGGTGCCCGGATCTCTCCGGAGTACCTGAAGACGAAATTATTCACGAGCTTGCACCACAGTTGGTAACTGCGGCTCGCCGAATAACCATCAAGAGGAATGATAAAATTATTAATACAAATACTATCGTACTCACATTTGCAACACCTGTCTTACCAAAAACAATAAAGGTGGCATATCTGCAATTACATGTTGACGCCTACATCCCAAAACCGTTACGTTGCTACAATTGCCAAGCCTTTGGGCACCACAAATCCAGGTGTACTAAAGAAGAACTTTGTGGTAAATGTGGCGAGTCTGCATTCAAACACAACGAACCAGATTGTCCTAACGCCCTCAAATGTATCAACTGCGGTCTAGGACATCACGCAAATTCAAAATTATGTGAAAAATTCAAAAAAGAAAAAGAAATCATAACAGTTAAATATACACAAAACATTCCCTTTCCAGAAGCACGAAAATTGATTGAAGAAAAATATAAAATTTCAAGTCCGACCTCTTACGCATCTATTCTCAAAACGACAGCAACACACACAGAATGCAGGGATGCAGGTACGCAATACGAACCACAGCCAGAATTCAAAATACAAAGAATACTTCCTCAGTATCAAATCCAAACAAAAGTCAACAAATACAACTTAACAAACCAAAATTTAACTTTTCACCTAGTCAAACTTTTTCATTTAAATCAAACACAAATTCGGCAAGCTCTGGCAATGTCAAGAGCACGTCGATTTCTCAGAATTGGAAAGTGGGTTCTACTACGACTTTGAAGTCTAGTAGTTCCCCAATCGTGAAGTCTACTTCTTCGGTTGGAAAGCCTAGTGCTGCTCCAACTAAGGAAGTTAGAAAGCCTAGTGCTTCTCCAACTAAGGAGCACAGAAAGCCTGGTGCTTCTCCAACTAGGGAGCACAAGGAGCAGCCAAAGGTGTCTAATGGCACTAATGAGCTGCATAACAAATTTGAACAACTCATGGACATTTCAGATCCAGCAGCTGCACTGCCACATCCATCCTCTCATGAAAAGTTAGTTGCGGTGCCACTTCAGCCGACTTCTTCCAGGGAGGAGGATACATCAGTGGAGATGTCGCTGCTTGAGTCTCCTAAGACCTCTCCTAAATCTAAGGCCAAAAACAAAAATAAAATTAAAAATCGCCTTAGCGCTAAATGATTGGTAAAACTAATAAGATCATTCAATGGAATTGTCGAGGTTTGAAACCAAATTATGATGAAATCAGCTTAATTTTAAATGAACACAACCCTATTGCCTTTTGTCTTCAAGAAACATTCTTGAAGACAAGTGATAAGTTATCTTTTAAACAATACTCACTATACAATCATATTTGTGATACCGGGGACAAGGCGACTGGTGGAGTTTCGATAATCGTTAATCGAAACATTCCTCACAGACCTGTTCCGTTGAAAACAAATTTGCAAGCTATTGCGGTCAGTGTTACTATGCACAGAGTCATAACAATATGTTCCTTATATTTACCACCTAGTTCTTCACTAGATCCTAAAGATCTAAATCACCTAGTTGCACAAATTGCCATCACCTTTTATACTCTTGGGCGATTTTAATGCACACAACTACATCTGGGGTTGTAAAGATATAAACGATCAAGGCAAGAAAATTGAAGATTTCTTAGCCAAAAACAGTTTGTGTCTTTTTAATAATAAGTCACATACTTATTTACATCCTGCTACAGGCTCTCATTCTTCCATTGATTTAACAATATGCGATCCAACGCTTTTGATGGACTTTTCGTGGAGTGTTGGAGACGACCTCTGTGGAAGTGACCACTTCCCCATATTTCTTGAAAATATCGGCCCTCCACTTCTCGAAAAAACGCAACGATGGAAACTTCGCAAGGCTGATTGGACTACGTTTCAATCTCTTTGCGAGGAACAATTAAAGCCTTCTGTTTTCGATGATGTCGAAGACGCAATTGCTCTTTTTACCAAAACTCTTCACGATATAGCTGATCAAACCATTCCAAAAACCTCGGCAAATCCTAAACGCCCACATAAACCATGGTACGACGGTGACTGCAAAAAGGCAGTCAGCGATCGTAAAGCTGCATTAAATAATTTTAACTTGCGGCCAACTCAAACAAATTTAGATAACTTTAGAGTTTTTCGTGCGAAAGCCCGTCGAACTATTAAGGATAGCAAGAGGAAATCCTGAGGATCTTACGTCTCTAGGCTGAATTCTCGCTCATCTCTTAAGAAGACATGGGACATGGTCCGGAAAATAAGTGGTAAAGGTAACTCTAGTTCTGTAAATCATCTTAAAACACATAACGGAGATATAACATCTGTCAAAGATATAACAAACACTTTGGCAGAAACTTTTTCAAAAAATTCTTCTTCTGAAAATTGTCAACCAAATTTTCTGAAAAATAAGAAACGAAATTAACAGAAGAAGCTGAACTTCAAGTCGAAAAACCTGGAAAAATACAATAAACTATTCACTCTCAAAGAACTTCGAGAGTCCCTTAAAAAGGCTCATGATACATCAGCTGGTCCTGATGATATCCATTATCAATTACTAAAACATTTACCTGAATCCTCTCTCTCTACCCTTCTTGATATATTTAATAAGGTTTGGGTGACTGGAAACTTCCCCGATTCTTGGCGGGAAGCAATCGTTATTCCAGTCCCCAAACCTGGGAAGGATCATACGGACCCAATAAATTATCGCCCAATCGCTTTAACGAGTTGTATATGTAAAACCATGGAACGAATGATTAATGAGAGACTCGTTTGGTACCTGGAGTCCAACAAACTGATAACAAAATATCAAAGTGGATTCCGACGCCAACGAGGCACAACAGACAATCTCATACAATTTGAATCGTTTATAAGGGAAGCTTTCATAAAAAAAGAACATCTGGTCGCTGTATTTTTTGACTTAGAGAAAGCTTATGATACAGCATGGAAATATGGTATTATGAATGATCTCCATGACCTTGGTCTTAGAGGCCGATTACCTATTTTTATAGAGAATTTCTTAGAGGACAGACAGTTTCGTGTCCGAATGGGTTCAACCCTCTCTGACATCCATGAACAGGAGATGGGTGTGCCACCGGGCAGCATACTCTCTGTCACTCTTTTTAGTATAAAAATTAACAATATTGTTAAATGTATCAATCCTGGTGTGGATTGTTCTCTATATGTTGACGACTTTGTTATATGTTATCGTGCAAAAAACATGAACACTATTGAGAGACAACTTCAACAATGTCTCAATAAACTTCAGACCTGGTCTGAAGAAAATGGTTTTAAATTTTCTAAATCTAAAACTAATAGTATGCATTTTTGTCAACTACGTAAACATCATGAAGACCCTCATCTAACACTGGATGGGTCACCAATACCAGTAGTAGATGAGACAAAATTCCTTGGTCTTATTTTCGACCGTAAATTAACGTTTATACCACACCTTAAATACTTGAAGGCCAAGTGCCTTAAAGCTCTTAATTTACTTAAAGTGGTTGCTAACACTAACTGGGGAGCAGATCGTAAAGTCCTTTTACAACTTTATAGATCTCTTATCAGATCCAAGCTGGACTACGGCTCAATAGTATATGGATCGACTCGCAAGTCATACTTGCAGATGCTCGATCCTATACATAACCAATGATTACGACTCGCCTTAGGTGCCTTTCGTACATCACCAGCCGAAAGTCTATATGTTGAAGCTAATGAACCATCACTGCCTCATAGACGGGACAAGTTAGCCCTTCAATATGCCATTAAATTAAAATCTAACCCTTCAAACCCAACTTTCGATAATGTCTTTAGTCCTAGTTATGAACCTCTTTTTGATCGAAAACCGAAAGCCATCAGACCATTTGGTCTTCGTATTAAATCAAAATTAAGAGACACTGAAATCGACCTAAATTTGATTGCCAAGTACAAAGTACAACAAATTCCACCGTGGACTTTGGAAACACCAACAATTATTTTCGATCTTTGTAATAGTAACAAATCCAGTACAGACCCCACTGTCTTTCAAAGCAAATTTAATGAAATTAAATCGAAATACAGTAACTTTCAACATATATACACAGATAGCTCTAAAGATGGAGATAAGGTAGCTGCAGCAGCTGTTGTTCACAAACACAGCATAAAGAGCCGCCTGCCTGACAAGGCCTCTATCTTTTCAGCTGAACTTAAGGCAATTGAACATGCCTTAAATTATATTCAGGAATCTGATGATGACCATTTTGTAATCTTTTCTGATTCCCTTTCATCTCTTCAAGCACTGGGTAATATGAAACATGATAACCCAGTTGTGCTTCAACTTTTAGAAAAGTACAGTTCTCTTATAATTGATAATGTTATTATTTTCTGCTGGCTTCCAAGCCATGTAGGAATACGTGGTAATGATAGAGCTGATAGTGCTGCTAAAGCAGCATTAGGTTTACATATATCTGATACCAAATTACCTTATACTGATTTTAAAAGTTGTATTAACACATATATTGGTAATTCTTGGCAAGCTGCTTGGGATTTGTCAGTTAACAATAAACTCCGATCAATTAAACCGCTACTCGGAGAATGGCGTTCTTCTAGTAGACCCATTCGTCGAGAGGAAGTTGTCCTTACCCGGTGCAGGATAGGGCATACACGTTATACTCATTCATATTTATTACAAGGTGAGCAATTACCAGAATGTATACCCTGCTTTGCACCGTTAACGGTCAAACACATATTGCTGGAATGTGTAGACTTTGATCCTATGCGTCAAAGGTACTACAATGTTAATACTATGACCGAGTTATTTAATACTATAGATTTTAGTCTAGTTTTAGACTACCTGAAGGAAGTCAGATTATATAAATCCTTATAATATGTTCTTGTATATAATTACTTTTTTATATACCCGTTTTCGGGCATTTGTTGATTTACATATATACTTTGTATTACTACCATATCATCCCTTATAATTTAATATTTTTATCTTTAAATGTTTGCATTAATTTTTAAATAATCCTTCATTTCATCATCATTCAATCAGTTTTTGCGCACAATATGACCTATTTATGTGTCGACGTGCCGTAAAACACCATTCATTCATTCATTCATTAGTTTAAGGTGTTTGACTATCTTGTAAATTGTAACAAAGCTGATAGTACTATAACAAATATATCCAAATATGTAAGCGTCTATTTCTACTTAACGTTGATATTTCTTATTCGGTTAATCTAATTATGCATTCAATTGTTTTATCATATGTGATTTTGTAACGATTTACAGGAGTAAGAAATATTCTAGCGCATAATAGTGTTCGCTATCATACCACAATTAACCTGTCTAATAAATAACATTTAAAGATTATTTGTATCATGCCGAATATAAAAAAGTAATATGGCATTATAATGGAATAATTACACCACGAATCTGACATGCAGGTACTTGTAAGAAATAATTGGGTTTTACTTGTTCCGAAAAGTTATAATGTTACGTGTGTATTGCCTTGCTTGCACCGTCCTGAGCTTGGAAGTGTATCCCTTGATACACTGGCGACAATTCGTGCTCTTTGTTTTAAAACAATGGGCTTGTTTTAGTTTGTAAAATACTCTGATATTATGTTCATGGAAATCCTTCTTTTATTGTTAACGAATGCTACCTAGTAATCTTTTCACTATACTTTATGTTTTTCTTTATTGTTTTGTACGATTGTTAGGAATTGGGACTCTGGGACTCGGAAGGCGTTCTTTATATTTCAGCTTACTCCTTTGCATAGCTGTCTTAATCACATCACAACGGTGCGTTTGTATGTTGGCGATAGAATTATTTATTTTGTCCCTTTTAGCAATTATATGAAAAATAGAGGCTGTTCTGTCGCCATCATGCCAACTTATCGTTACAACCACATGTTTGCAATCGCTTTTCATATACTCATTCTTCTGCCACTGTACAACTCGCTTATTTGTATGATCTCCCTGCATCGAACCGTTCTGTCAACAACATGCCTTTCAAAAGCCATTATGCATCCGTATGAACGCATGGTCTTGGGCAGCAAATTTTACGATAACGTATCACGCAATTTTAGTCCAGTTCTCTGCATCCGCTTGTGCTCGGCTTTTGATTCTCTTAATGCAGTCTGGTGATATTCATCAAAATCCTCGCCCTGCAGTTTCAGTAAATAGTTTTGAAGGTACAAATTCCTCCACGGTTAGTACACCGGGGTCTAACATAGACACGCTTGATATCTCACATGGTCTGTCAATCATTCAATATAATGTGCAAAGTATACGGACAAAGCTTGATCTTCTTCAAACTGAATTGTATCAATTCGACATTCTCATTTTTTCTGAGACTTGGCTTAATGACCAAGTGAAGAATGAAGACCTGCTTTTCCCATCATACCATAGTCCGGAACGTAAAGACCGGTCCGCCGATAATCACGGTGGGGTAATGGTTTATGTTAAAGATAATTTGCATTACATCCGCAGGTTTGACTTAGAACTTATTAAATTGGAATGCCTATGGATTGAGCTAGTTCTAAATCATAAACGCATTCTTCTAGGTGTGTTTTACAGACCACCTAGTTCTAACTCAGCATATAGTGATATGATAGAAGATTCGATGCATCTAGCAATTGACACGGGAGTTAAAGACATCATAGTAATTGGTGATTTTAATTTTAACATGTTAAGTCGACAAAGTTCACGTAAAATTGACATGTTTTGTCAACAATTTGGTATGGAACAGATTATAAACGATACCAGATCATTGTCCGATATATGGTATATTCAAATTTAAAAAACACAAAGTAAGTTTTCATAAGGAAGATTTGGAAATACGACCAAGGCGATTATGAGCTGTTACGTGCGAAAGCAAGATCGTTAGATTGGACAGAACTTGAAAACGAAGACATCGATGTATACGCTAAAAACGTGTCTGATAAAATTCTTTCTTTAAGCGAACAGTGTATACCAAATAAAAATGTACGTATAAAACCATATGAACCACCATGGTTAAATGGTTTGATCAAACGCAAAATAAGAGTTAGAAAACGTGCATATAGAAAAGCAAAATGTTCTAATCTTCAACACAACTGGGACAACTTTAAGCAAATCCGGAATGAAGTAGTTGCATTAATACGTCAGTCAAAGGAGACTTACTATAAAACCCTTACTGAAAAGCTTAAATCATCTTCTTTGTCTTCTAAGGACTGGTGGAAAACCCTTAAAAGGTTCATTTCATCAAATGAAAAACAGTCTATCCCAGACCTTTTTGAAAACAACTCCGTTGTTTCCGACGAATCTGAAAAAGCCAATTTATTAAACGACTACTTCAAAAGGCAGACTGTCCTTAACGACACTAACATCGAACCCCCTTATGTGCATCCAAACTTTGCAGATCACACTCTAAATACCCTCGTTCTAACTCCATATGAAGTTAATTCAGTTTTGACGTCCCTCCCTGTAGGAAAAGCCGCTGGTCCAGACCAGATTAACAACATAGTCCTTCGTGAGTTAGCAAATGAAATTGCTTCTCATCTTTGTCATCTGTTTAATTTGTCTATTTCGCAGGGTAAAGTTCCCAATATCTGGAAAGAGGCTTACGTATGTGCAATTTTAAAGAAAGGAGACCCCTCTTGTGTTAACAACTATCGTCCAATATCGCTTTTAAGCAATATTGTCAAAGTGTTAGAGAGACTAATTTTCAAACATGTTTTTAATTTTCTTCGTGATAAAAACTTCCTTACAAACTTGCAGTCTGGATTTATCCAAGGTGATTCCTCAATTAATCAACTAACTTTTTTGTATAACACTTTTTGTAAAGCGCTCGATGCTGGGAAAGAGGTTAGGGCTATTTTCTTCGATATAAGTAGAGCGTTTGATCGAGTGTGGCACAAAGGGCTACTAGTTAAACTGAAAGCGGCAGGCATTTCAGCTGATCTCTTATCTTGGTTCACCAATTACCTTGAAAACCGTATTCAATGTGTTGTTATTCCCGGTGCTAAGTCTAATTGGAATACAATCAATGCTGGAGTCCCACAAGGCTCTATTCTTGGCCCTCTTCTTTTTCTAATTTATATAAATGACATTGTTTCTGACATTCATTCCAATAGACGGCTTTTTGCTGACGATACTAGTCTTTATATTATTGTCGATGAAATTGATGTTGCAGCTAATATCCTCAATTCGGACATTGCAAAGATAACCGACTGGTCAAACAAATGGCTTGTCACTTTTAATCCGTCCAAAACAGAATCTCTTCTGTTATCCCGCAAAATTCGTAAACCTGCGCACCGCCCTCTACAAATGGTTAACCAAAACATTTCAGAAGTTCAGTGCCATAAACACCTAGGTATCATTCTATCAAATGACTGTAGCTGGCACTCGCAAATTGAGTATATATAAAATAAAGCATGGAGTAGAATTAATATTATGAGAAAACTAAAACACCAGCTCGATAGAAAATCTCTTGAAACTATATATATAAGTTTTATAAGACCACTATTGGAATACGGGGATGTACTATGGGATAACTGCACCAATTACGAAAAGATAGAGCTTGACAAAATTCAAAATGAAGCAGCCAGAATAACGACAGGTTCTACCAAATTGGTATCCCTTGATCGTTTAAAAAAAGAAACAGGATGGGAAGCTTTACAGAATCGAAGACTTAATCATCAACTTATTCTGTTTTATAAAATGGTTCACTCCCTAACGCCTTCGTATTTATCGTCTCTGGTACCACCCTTAGTAGGAGACGCATCGCGATATCGTCTAAGAAATGAAAATAATATTCAGACAGTAAATGCTCGAACTAAACTGTATAGAGAATCATTCCTACCAACTACTGTTCGCGAGTGGAACTCTTTACCTCAAGATATTAGAAACACAGATTCCATTCATTTATTTAAACGTTATTTGAATCGCAATATCATACAACCGCCCAAATATTTTTACGTAGGAAATAGAAAAGAACAAATTCTACACACCCGTTTACGTACCCATTGTAGTTCATTGAACCTCTATCTGTTTCAAAAAAATTATAATCGCATCCCCGTTATGTGATCACTGCCATAGTGGTAGTATTGAAGATAACCAACACTTTTTCTTCAGTTGTCCTGCTTACAATGAAATACGTACTGACCTTGCACACACCCTTAGCCCGTTATGCACAGTTATACTCCAAACACTTTTATGCGGTGATCAGTCGCTAAGTAATGACAATAACGTTTCAATCTTTGAGGCTGTTCAAAAGTATTTAATAAAAAGCAAACGCTTCTAATCTTGCAGAGTATGTAGATATGATTGATGTCTGTGGTTGCTGGTCAGTGTTGCTGTGTCTCAAGGAGTAGTCCGCCTTCTGATCCCCCGTGTCACCCGTTATAATCCTGTTATCCAACAAAACTATATGCAGTTCTCTTTACTTACCCCTTTTTTATTGTTTTTTTTTTTTTTTTTTAGTTGTAATGTCTCGTTCGAATTTCTTTTTGTTTATGTTTTCCTTCACAATCTATCATCGTATTTCTTTAATTTCCTTTTGTATGTTTTTTTTTTCTTTTTAAGTTGTTTAAGCAAATATTAACTGAAAACCAATGTGACACTGAATATTTATAATAATTCTTCCAATTGGTTCATATATATGTATGTTCCGTAGCTATTAATACATACTTGAATTGTAAACACGTTTTCCAAGGAGAGGAACTTTATAAGTTTTCTTTCGTTCCAATCCTTCACTTTATATACTGTTAAATGTATTTATGCACGAATTCGAAATAAAATATGTTTAAACCAAATGTTTCCTTCAAATCAAACCATAAATATTTGAGATCTAGCGCTAACATTTTTTATCATGACGTCACTGGCGGCCATTTTTGATGACGTCTTGACAAAATTTGACATTCTTGCACAACTCAACCTAATTCCCTACAGGCTGTGAAAGTTGCATCAAATCCGATAATAAGTGAAGGAAATAGCGATTACAAAATTTATTCAGTGACGTCATTGGCGCCATTTTGGACGATGACTGACGTTGAAACTGTCAGAGTCGACTGAAACAATGATACTAATGAATTTTACAGCAAAAAAAACTTAGAAAATGCAAAAACTTAGAAAACGAATTTTTAATAACATTGTGACGTCACTGACGTCAAAACCTTATGACGTAGAGACACGCTTTGACATTCTTGCACAACAAGACCCTGAACTCTAGAAACTGTGAAAGTTTGTTTAAATCCGATCATAAATGCAGCAAATATGGCGATAACAAGATTTGCCTGATGACGTCACTGGCGGCCATCTTGGATGACGTCATGACCCCAAAAGCTTTAAGACACTATTCCAGCCTGAGCTCTTCTACCATTGTGTAAAATTTTAAGGCCCTGCGACCAGTATTACTACAGAAGAAAAAGAAGAAGAAGGAAAAAATAGAATTAGATTTTGATCAGGACCTGATCAAACGGGCTTTCCTGTCTTAATGACGTCATGACGTCACAACTGTCAAAGTTGTCTAAGATGATGGTCTGATTGATTTATCAAGAAAAAAACTTCGATCATGCAATCAGTTGAAAAATCGAATTTCTGACGTCAGGATAACGTATGACGTTCTTGCTCAACCAGACCCTGAACACTACAATCTGTGAAAGATTTGTTCAAATCCGATCATAAATGGAGAAGATATAGCCATAAGAATGGGTGGAACGCAGAAGTAGTCCTAGATAAACTATTGAATAAGTTACTGTGAAGCATAGGAGTGGTGAAAGACACAGGGCTGGTATGTATTGAATGTTGCTTCCCTTTATTTCTGAAACATTTATCTTGCTTCTAGTGAAAACCACATCAAAATTGAAGGTAAGATGGATATGCTGCACTACTGTGAAGCACAGTTTGAAGTGTACCTCAGAATTCAAAAAGAGGGTGGTTACTTTCAGTTAGGAAAATATTTTAGAAAAAAAGCAGATCACTACATCATCTAAGGCCCATTTTTGTGTTGCACTGGGCCTGACTAATACCACATTAGGATTTGATATTTTCGTGTAGGTATATATTAACTGACCTGTGTAAAAATAATCGTGTTCTGTCTAGGTCTGTCTATAGTTCTTGAAAATAAAGTAGACTAAATGGTTTATTTGGATGTGTGTTATTTATTAAATGCCAATTAAGCTTTAATGTAACTCTATGAAAATGCTATAAACAAAATAAACCCCATTCTCAACATCTGGTACATTGCTTCGCAGCATTATTCGAATGTAAATCGAAGGTTTCCATATTGGTTACGTCATCGCGCCTTAGATTCCCTCCGAAACAAATTTGCATTCAAAATTAAAGTTATCATCCATATTTTGCAATGTCATTTAGGTATTTCCTCTATCTATAGTATATATACATGAAAGCAGTGATACAACATTCATCTGTATTGTTAATAACATGCAACGCAAATCATCAACGACAAGTGTGGCCGACGGTCATATTGTTTATATAGGAACAAACAGCTTAGCAACAGCGCACTATTTTCTGTGTCGTTGCCTTCCGGCTAACAAAACTTCAATATTTTGAACATATCGAAGCGTCGTGATACACACGGGATTGGCCGAGCGTTCACTATTGAATAACTCCAAATGGTGACGAATGCGATGTCATCGTATTTTGGTTCCTATGGCAACCATTTACCAACGTTGCGTTTTGAGAGGACTTTATTTTTGAAAAGTAAATTGAAAGGCCTTACAAATGGTACATATGTTCTTGATAACAATTTCAACCGTTACTGAGATATAGGTGGTTATTGGTGTTTACACCTATCGTTTACCTATGACCTTGACCTTTGACCTGGTGACCTGATTTTCCCAGACTTGGTCAAGGTCACATAGTGGCACATATATGAGGGCACTGTTGGCGCTAGCTGGTTCGGTTTTCGAAAAATACTTAGAAGTTTCTATTTTAGCCTGTTTAAAATTAAACCACTATGGCCGCCATATTTGATGACGTCATCAACACCTTTTTCACACGATCGATAGAAGATGATGAAAACATAATTGTGGTAAAGTTTCAAAAGGGTCATGCAATAATTGTATTTTTGACGATTTTTTGCAGTTTTTAAGCGTCTGGCGTCTCTGACGCCATCACGTTATGACGTCATGACCCAGCATGACCTTCTTGCACAACTAGACCATAACCTTTACAATCTGTGAAAGTTTCATTCAAGTCCGACCATAATTGTCTGAGATCTAGCGCTAACAAGATTTTCATCATGACGTCACTGGTGGCCATCTTGGATGACGTCATGACCCCAAAAGCTTCGCGGCACTATTCCAGAATGAGCTCTATCACTGTGTAAACTTTAGAGGCCGTGCGACCAGTCTTACTATGAAAAGTGGCGGACAGAAGAATAAAGTCAAAATGTTGCCGAACAACAAAAATAGGTCTTTCCACTGGAAGGTGGAAAGCCCTAATTACAGATAGCTTATCAATATTTACTGCTGAGCTGATCGCGATAAAAAATTCTCTCAAATGGATCTACAAAATCAAACCTCCATACTCAGTTATATTTTCGGACTCCCTATCTAGTTTAACAGCAATAAGGGATAGAACAAGCAAATCAAGGCCGGACCTAATTTCAGATATTTTAATTCAGATTAATGATTGCTACCTCTCAAACCTCTCAGTTACATTCGAGTGGTGTCCGGCCCATGTCCAAATACCTGGAAATGAAAAAGCAGATCTTGCTTGTAAGGCAGGCTTAAATAATATATTAATTAATCAACCTGTCCCATTAGCCCCTTCAGAAATATACTCCATCATTCATAAAACAATTAACATGAAAGTAAATCATTATTTAATAGAGCAAACAAATAAATATAATACTATTACAAGGCTCAGCAATAATTTTAGAAACCATGATCTTTTCTCAACCAATAAATTAATAAATAAAGATATCACTAGATTGAGAATGGGATACAATATACTACCAGCAAGTATGGGAAGTCATATAATAAAAGATCTGCATAAAGATTGCCCCCCTCTTGCTCTGTCCCATTCACCACTGAACACTTCCTCCTCGATTGTGACCAGCTAGATGTAACGCGAAATAACTTGAAATTTAAACTTCAACAACTATCTATTCCGTTTAACCTTCCAAATATTCTTGACCCTGAAAAACGGAATAGACTATCAGTCTTTAGTGCGCTTAGTGACTTCATTAAGGATTCAAACTTCCAAAAGAAGATATAACTTTTTGTATCTTAGCTGGATATACAATATATTTAGATTATGTGTATAACAGCAATACCTATTCATAAGTCATATGATCCCTTATCTATATATTCTTGTTAGCCCCAACCTGTTAGTATTATACAGTATAAGCATCATCAGAACAATAATCATCAATCAAATTTAACTTACTTTTCTCTTTACCCTTCCCACTACTATATGTTTTAGAATTTGGACTGATATATATTCTGTCCATATTCAATTCATAATCTATCACTGATGGGGACCAACTTAGACTCATCAGTGGGTATAAACTCTGTATTGAAAATACAGACAGTTTACTACCTCCATTTGGAATAGACCTCATTTCTATCGTATTTTTTTCTTCTGTGAAGACGAGCATCGGCCGTTAATCTGTTCCTAATGGATACTTGAGACTAATCAGTCCCATTGGATCCACGGGATACTATATCTTTTGAATAACTTTAAACATCGGCATTTTGTAATGGACTAACGTCCGTCCTGCCCTATTTACAATGTAACAGGTTTTAATCCCCTATTTACAATGTAACAGGTTTTAATCATATTATCTTATGTTGGATTTTAGTATGGTTAATCGTTACCTACGAACCCATGCTTGATTAACGACAGCTGCTCGACTTTCCTGTGTCTATATAGTAACAATATATTGTATGTCCCCACCGGTCCCGCTGTGTGATTTTAATAATTATCTGTTTTTTTATGATAAGATAATAGAAATTCCTGGCTGTCCGATTTATTTGTATATATGCTTAAAAGATTGGTTTTACGTCGACAGCTGGGAAGAAGCTATTTTTTAGTCTTGTCTGACGCACACATCGGGATAGGGGGAAAATAATATTAACATGTAAATACTATATATACTTCTACCTTTTAATGTTCACTCGTCTGCATTTGACAAAGTATTTTGGGGCGATCCCGAGCATTTTCGGCCGGAACGTCTTATCAATAACGACGGTGAACTTGATCTTGAAACGTGTAAGCACATACTGCCATTTGGCCTTGGTCGACGGAGATGTGCTGGAGAACATCTGGCAAAGATGTCGATGTTTATGTTCTTCGTAACACTACTGCAGCGATGCTCGTTTACAAAAGCGGAGGGCAACATGAAACTTGACCTAGCACCGATACCAGGCGTGGTTTACACACCGAAACCATTCCGCGTTGTAGTAAAGGAAAGACGCTGCCTTTAAGCAATAGATGTAAAACATACTAAGAACTGTTTTAGACCGGATTCGGAGGTTAGCAAAGTGTCTACATGTTCTTCATTTACTCGGTATATGTCTAATTATGTGTACGAGGATATGCTTGATAAGTTATAGATTTGTTACTTTGATGCTGAAGTTTTCGCGTTGTGGCAAAGGGAAGACTCTGCCTTTCAGCAATACATGTAAGACATAAGCATATACGTCTTTTTAGCATGATTATACCGAGTAAATGAAGACAATTTAGACTTCATTTACTCGGTATAATCATGCTAAAAAGACGTAGCTTAACAAAACCCATATGTTATTATGATGCTTAAATAACTCGAAACACGCACACATCTACTATCGAAATAACTATACCGTATACATACAACTACGTAACTAATGGGGATCCAACATTAAAACCGTGCGTTACTAAGAACTCGGGGTAATGTTAAAACTTTCCAGTCTTAGAGATATGTCCTACCTAGTTCTTAATGAATTACTCACGTTTATCATGGGCTAGATCATCCCGGAAAAACATTTATATTCAAATAATAATAATAATAATAATAACTAGATTTTGATCAGAACCTGATCAAACGGGCTTCCCTGTCTTGATGACGTCATGACGTCACACCTGTCAGAGTTGTCGAAGATAAAGACACTGATTGATTTATCACGAAAATTACTTCGAACATGCAATCAGTGAAAAAAAGAATTTCTGAATATTTTGACGTCACTGACGTCGGGATACCGTATGACGTTCTTGCACAACCGGACGTTGAACTCTACACTCTGTGAAAGTTATATTCAAATCCGATAATTAATAGAGAAGATATAGACAAAACAATAGTTCATTTATGACCTCACCGGCGGCCATCTTTGATGACGACATGACAACAGTCCACATTATAGCACAATTAGACTTTGATATCTACAAACTGTGAACGTTTTATCAAACCCCGATGATAAATGAAGGAGATATGGCGATTACAAGATGTCTTAAATAACGTCATTGGCGGCCATTTTGAATGACGTCATGACGTTAAAATTGTCAGCGTCGACTGAGACAATGACACTGATGGATTATACAGTATAACAATTTCAAAAATGTAATCAGAGAAAAAAAGGATGTTCATAACATTATGACGTCACTGACGTCAAGACGTTATTACCTAGAGAGACGTTTTTACATTCTTGAACAACTAGACTCTAAACTCTACAATCTGTGAAAGTTTCATTCAAATCCGACTACAACTGTTTGAGATCTACCGCTAGCAAAATTTGTATCATGACTTCACTGGCGGCCATCTTGGATAACGTCATGGCAATTTTCGACATTCTTGCACAACCCAAAGTAATTCCCTACAAGCTGTGAAAGTTGCATCAAAATCCTATAATAAATGCAGGAGATATAGGGATTACAAGATTTCTTAAATAACGTCATTGGCGGCCATTTTGGATGATTTCATGACATTAAAACTGTCAGAGTCGACTAAGATGATGACAATGATGGATTTCACAATAAAACTCCTTAAAAAATGCAATTAATGAAAACAAAAAGGATTTTTCATAAAATTGTGACGTCACTGACGTCAGGAGGTTATGACATAGATACCGTTTTCACATTCATGCACAACTAGACCCTAAATTCTACAATCTGTGAAAGTTTCATTTAAATCCCACTGTAAATGCTTGAGATACAGTGATAACAAGACTTGCATATAAACGCCAGTGGCGGCCATCTTGAATGACGTCAGGACCCAAAAAGTTTCGGGACACTATTCCAGCCTGAGCTCTATCACTGCGTAAAATTGTGATGACCTGCGACCAGTATAGCTAGGAAAAGTGACGGTCACAAGAAGAAGAAGAAGAAGAAGAAGAAGAAGAAGAAGAAGAAACAGAACGAACTCAATAGGTCTTTCCGCTGAAATGCGGAAAGCCCTAATAAACAGAACGAACACAAGAGATATTTCCACTAAAAGGTGGATAGCCCTAATAACACAATGTTTTGAAAATCACATCC
Organism: Cyrtodaria siliqua; assembly: GCA_037043455.1. Classification (NCBI taxonomy): domain Eukaryota; kingdom Metazoa; phylum Mollusca; class Bivalvia; order Adapedonta; family Hiatellidae; genus Cyrtodaria; species Cyrtodaria siliqua. The sequence continues at coordinate 21,735 of JAWPHD010004546.1, read as the reverse complement.
TTACCTACCATTTCTTAAAGCTTCACAATTATCTCAATTTTCATATGTTTAATCTATGTCTCTAAAAAGGCGTGCTTAACTTTTTTTGTTCAGTATATAAATAAGTAAACGCGTAAATCAAAAGAGCGCATTAGAACTGACTGATGATATTTTCTTAAAACTTTAACCACATCCTTGTGAAAAAAAAGAGGCGTGCTTAACTTTTTTTTTTCAGTATATAAATAAGTAAACACGAACTGACTGATGATATTTTCTTAAAACTTTAACCACATCCTTGTGAAAAAAAGAGTAATTTCATTGTTATGACAACACACGTGACTCGCCACATTGCACCTCTAGCTATATACAAGGTACTTTGAGGGCGTACGTTATTTTATGTGCGAAAATAATTCTGTCGCTCCAGATAAGACGCGTATCTGCGTAATTACGCATATATTTTCCACCCAAAACGCATTAAAACTAACATTAATGCGTGCAAAAAGCATTAAAAATCGCCGATAAATATTGAGAACCAAATTCCTACATACACACTAATTGCTTAGAAAATAAAATTTGCCCAGTCATTGTTGAAATTTGAAGTACTTAATGACAATCAAATATCTCCAAGAAAATTTACTTGTAGTTGCTTGCAAGAAAAATGTAAATGGTATTTTTGTCGGCTGTTTGACACAAATTAATGCCATTTAAAAAAAGACAATGTTAATATATGTGTAAGGGGAAGAGGAAATACAAACTATATTTTATGGTAATGACTGAGAGTAAATATGTTACAGTAATGCTTTGTCCAAAACCTGTTTTTAAGAATACGCATTTGTAAATTTAAATACGTCATATGTGTTACTGTAGTTACGAATGTAGATTTGTTTATGAAAATAAATGTGAACGTATTGTGTCGTAATTTTGACGTTTTGGTTTTAGAAATACGATTTATTTGTTTGTTTGAATGATATTTTATTCTTCTTTCCACCAATAAATTTGTATTTTATTTTTTAGTAAATACTACAGTAAAGTTTCTTTTCAATGTGTGGGGCAGACATAGGGAAGTTGAACGGGTAGTACCTCTTGTTAAGTTATTTGTCCTTGCAGCAGAAGACGTCTTCTAGGTTACGCCACTGAACTTGGACAATTTCAAAACCAGTTGCAACAGACTAGACACATCAGAGTTATAGCCTTTGATTTTTTAAAAATTGTTTTCCGGTAGGCCTTAGACAAGCCAGTAGAGTGATACAGGCCCTCTTGTGCATCTTGTTACCGGAAGACTATACGAATCTTCATCGGTATCCGGTGAAGATAGGAAATTCCAACCCGAGGTATACGTGTTTTTATCGGAACCGAGGCTCTGCCGAAGTTCCGATTCAAACACTTATACCGAGGGTTGGAATTCCCTATCTGAACCGAATACCCATGATAGATTCTTTTTCTTGCATATCAGAGACATGTTGTACGTTGACACCGCCAGATATTGACGTTTTGCATGTTTTTCTGCATACCGGAAGTTGGCGCGCGTGAATTTTATCTCGACCCTAGAGTGAGATGGAAATATCTAGCCCCGGTAAAATGACAGATTATAAGATTCTTGCATACCGGACAAGGATATCCGTCATTTTACCGGGGCTAGATATTTCCATCTCACCCTAGGGTCTAGATAAAATTCTTATAATCTTTCATGGGTATCCGGTGAAGATAGGGAATGATAAAAATACTTTATTTTTGAAAAGTAAATTGAAAGGCCTCACAAATGGTACATGTGTTCTTGATAACAATTTCAACCGTTACTGAGATATAGGTGGTTATTGGTGTTTACACCTATCGCCTACCTGTGACCGTGACCTTTGACCTGGTGACCTGATTTCCCAGACTTGGTCAAGGTCACATAGTGGCACATATATGAGAGCATTGTTGGCGCTAGCTTGTTCGGTTTTCGAAATATACTTAGAAGTTTCTATTTTATCCTGTTTAAATTAAACCAGTATGGCCGCCATATTTGATGACGTCATCGACACCTTTTTCACACGATCGATAGAAGATGATGAAAAACATGATTGTGGCAAAGTTTCAAAATGGTCATGCAATAATTGTATTTTTGACGAATTTTTCCAGTTTTTAAGAGGCGGGCGTTTCTGACGCCATCACGTTATGACGTCATGACCCCGCATGACCTTCTTGCACAACTGGACCATGACCTTTACAATCTGTGAATGTTTCATTCAAATCCGACCATAAATGTCTGAGATCTAGCGCTAACAAGATTTTCATCATGACGTCACTGGCGGCCATCTTGGATGACGTCATGACCCCAAAAGCTTCGGGGCACTATTCCAGAATGAGTTCTATCACTGTGTAAACTTTAGAGGCAATGCGACCAGTCTTACTATGAAAAGTGGCGGTGAGAAGAATAAAGTCAAAATCTTGCCGAACAACAACAATAGGTCTATCCACTGGAAGGTGGAAAGCCCTAATAATGGTTTCGCGTATCTGTATGTGCGTTCAAGACGGGTACTGCGTTACGCCCGACACTGAATATTTAGGTCTGAGCTATATATCATCTTCACGTGTATACATACGTCTGCCCCACGTCCCACCCATACGCACATTATTTGGCGAAGTTTCATCATTATCAGACTGGAAATCTTTAGGAAGAGAAGCGTGAACAAGGTATTTCTTAGATATTCACTGGCGGCCATATTGAATGTCGCCGCGACCCAAAAAATTGCAATGCACAACTACAAGATAAGTACATTATTTTGACAAGAAGGGACATGTAGTTCTTGGGCAGAAGCGATTTTAATCTTCTTTCGTTTCTACGTTACTGTGACGTCATTAATGAGTCAGCTAAAAATAAACTTCAAGTTCGTATTTGCAATCATATGTTCTACAAAGCTGACAAATTTTACATGTCTACGTCAATTTTTCAAATTTTACGTCATTGACGTCATCGTATTTTGGTTCCTATGGCAACCATTTACCAACGTTGCGTTTTGAGTGGACTTTATTTTTGAAAAGTAAATTGAAAGGCCTTACAAATGGTACATATGTTCTTGATAACAATTTCAACCGTTACTGAGATATAGGTGGTTATTGGTGTTTACACCTATCGCTTACCTATGACCTTGACCTTTGACCTGGTGACCTGATTTTCCCAGACTTGGTCAAGGTCACATAGTGGCACATATATGAGGGCATTGTTGGCGCTAGCTGGTTCGGTTTTCGAAATATACTTAGAAGTTTCTATTTTAGCCTGTTTAAAATTAAACCACTATGGCCGCCATATTTGATGACGTCACCAAATATTTTCAAACGATCGATAGAAGATGATGAAAACATGATTGTGGTAAAGTTTCAAAATGGTCATGCAATAATTGTATTTTTGACGATTTTTTCCAGTTTTTAAGCGTCTGGCGTCTCTGACGCCATCAAGTTATGACGTCATGACCCCGCATGAACTTCTTGCACAACTAGGCCATGACCTTTACAATCTGTGAAAGTTTCATATAAATCCGACCATAAATGTCTGACATCTAGCGTGAACAAGATTTTCATCATGACGTCACTGGCGGCCATCTTGGTTGACGTCATGGAAATCATGTAGACGCACGATCTTGATTCCATATTTCCGGCTGCGAATGCGATTTGTCATGCGGCAAACTTGATCGCTCCATGGAGCGATCGGTGCGAATGCCGTAATGTTAGCTCTACACAGAATAACACTTGCCCTAATGTTCCGTGACACTTCAAATATCCATTAAAATGTATATACGTGAAGGCAAACTACAAAAATAGCAAAACAACAATGACCATAACTGCTCTATGCACCAGCATTTGGTTCAAAATGAAAGTAGATGACCTTTTATGACAACAACAGCCGAACCACACGTCATTTTGTTTAAAATCTTACCTCCTACAAAGTAGTACCACTCAGCACTCTGATGGCCGATTCCTCTGCTTTTTGCAGCCATATCTTTGGAAATTTATTCTCAAAAAAACAACAGTAAATAACACCCCTGATGGTACTACTTTCGAGTACGACAATTTTCAACTGTTGGCCTCTCTGCTTACCGGTCCAAGTCCTATAAGATGGTTAACATCTTTTATTTTAGTAGTCGCCATGAACTTGTATTTTTTTAAATGTATTTTTAGTGTGGCGGCAATTTTGAATTTCCGGCCGACCTGATTTTTACTTCGGACCAACTAGACATCAAGAGCAACATTCCTGTAAAGTGTCATGAAAATCCATCAAGTATTTCAGAGAGGCCATGTATGACATCGAATCGAAATGAATTTTGTGTAGGACCAACTACATGTCATGCCATTCATTTTAGTAAAGGCTACAAAGCAATATTACTTTTGGTTTTTGATATTGAATATTTCGCTTTTTTGCTTTGTTTTATTTATAATTAATTAATATACACATGTCCATGGTCCGAATCAGCCGACTACCAAAAACCGTACCGTGTTCCGCAAATTAAACCATCCAAAACAGGTGCGCATTCCCGGTGTTATTGGCAGCTAGCCTGCTGAGCAATAGTCTTCTGCGACGCTTTTTTCAAATACAAACATTACAAGCGTCGCAAAAATCTGGACAAATCGTCGGTCTGAGATACTGTGTTCAGTAAAATAGGTCTGGTCTTGAAAAATATGGTAACATCCGCGTGGTGCGCTAAAACGATGTATCCGGTCTATGAGCGATAGCATATGGCTAAAAACGGTCCAAAAAAAGCACCCCAAGAGTCAAATAAATAAGACTACCCCACGCCTGTCTGCGAAGGAAAGGGGAAACCACTGAACGTACTCACTGTGTTCTCTCACCTGAGCAACCTTAACTATAAAATATCTGCAATAAGAACAACACTGATCAACGCATTAACAACAAAGGCCGGTCTATAACGGCCAATAATTGCATATGTATGGATGTAGACCCTATTATAAAATAAAAAGGCAGTACCTCTCTCTTTGTTAAACAATATGTTTATGAAAATGGCCTATTCCTATTCTCATTTGATGGCTGCAGATTCATGTTTATGCCATCACCACCGAAGGCGATGGGACATATATAGTTAGGATTTTCCGTACGTCCGTCTGTCGCGCTTTGGTGTCCGGATTATGGTTGTCCGTACGTCGTCTGTCGCGCTTTGGTGTCCGGAATGGCTAAAATAGTTTGCAAACTAAAACAATGTGTCGCGTACAATCCCATCCTCCTCGACTCAAGATCAAGGTCTTGGTGAAGGTCAAATAACAAACTCTTGTTCGGGCCAAAATTCAGCAATGAATGACTGGATCAAATGATATTGAGCAGAAAGGTTCACCCCATTAAGGTACAACACCCGCCATCGTTGGGTCAAAAGAAAGCTTGGGATTGCTTTTAAGGTTACTCATGGTCGAGGTCACTATTACTGTAAATGTGTGTTATTGTTCCACTGTTAGGATATCAATATCAATAAATGAATTATAATTATGCAAATTTCTATTGTCCGCGTCATGTTTTCGTCTCAAAATATCTCGCGAGACTCCGTATTTGGAAACTTAGGCCCAACTCATGAGCACAACTGACACACACAAAATCAACATCAGACAAAATAACCGGAAATTCTCAATTGTATTTGGAATCTTAGCTCAGCCCAACTCATGAATACAACTGACACCACACCAACCTACCAAAAAAACAACACAAAAACAACCTCAGACAACATAACCGGATATTCTCAATTGTATTCATCTAAGTTTCTAAATTTGGAGTCTCTCGAGTTTTCTAAGAACAAAATAATGCGTAAAATACGTAGTAGTTATGTCATTTTACTTGGTGAGTTTTATACATTTGTATGTGGTATTAAAACAATGTGGGTGTCTATGCAGGCATTGTGTTTTGTCTTCAGAAACCTCGTCGAATGTGTGTAATGAAGTCGGGCCGCATACTCTACCTATATTTTGAATCAGAGGATTCTTAGCTCTATGGATAGAATATAAAACGATAGAGCTTGATTCTCACAACTTGATGCAGGTTCTGAGAAATAACAGTAAACATGGGAAATTAAGTGGTAAGCAGCTTTTTGAAGAAAAACAAGTAAATGGATTTAGAAATAATAGTGATATTTTATACGTGTAATACGTTTGATGTTATATGTTACGGACCTGTGTGATCCGACCACGTGATCCGACCACGTGCAAACAGTATAAGTATTTAAAGTTTTTAATTTGAAGGCTGATGTTTGTCAGACGTTGGGTAAAAATATACAGACACTATAATCCTGTGGAATTATGTTTAATAACAACGTGTAGGCTACATTCACCTTAAAACTGAATACTTCAAAGTAAAAATACCACACACACGTATATGCCTATAAGCATTTTGTTATGGTTCCAATCGCCGTATTATTGTAAGCTTTAGTTTTAATGTTTTCTTTGAAATAAAATATGTTTCAACCAAATTCCAAACGAGAAAAATACCAGTTTAAATAATATCAGTTTATAAACTTCATCTGAGGGCTTCTTTGATACCTTCAAAACATTCCCTTTTGTCCAATTGACCCTGTTGCCCGCTATATCCAATGTCAACCCACAGCATATTCTATCAGATATACTAAACAAAAAAGAAACTTTCGACTTTTTTGCTGGTATTTTCCATAGGCCAGTTTTTGAGGGCGTATAAAAGCTTAAACAGCGTTTGATGTTTGTAAGCACACATAAGCGAGTACTAAATATCCCTTTAAACAGTTTCAAATTTGCCAAGCAATACTCTTTTATGGATGATATGGACATGTTAAAGGGAGGTAATTTGATGATTGTTGATAATCAAAAGCTGCCATCTACACAATCTGTGTTATGTTTTTTATGTGGTTTTTGTGGTAAGGAACATAATTTGTCTCGGACAAATTTCGTAGATTTTATTTGTTTTTGTGGCCAAAAAGCATGTTTTAAGAAAAAGGGGGCTAAATCCCTTGTGTACTGACCTTTTCAAACACATCTTTGTTTGGACTATTGTTGGCGGTCTAATTATTCTTAAAACATATTAATGTTTCCTATTTTGCTGTCTAGACAATCAGCATCATTATCAGCGGAAGTTTCTTTTTTTTTGTTCAGTACAGTAGAGCTATCATGACAACACAAGGACTCACAACACTATTATCTCCATTGAATACTCGTGCCGACAGATAAAGGAAGAAGAGAAAAAAGTTCCTCTTTTCTACTTTTTACAGGACTTTCCATTGCGTACATTGATTAATTCTAAATCTACAGCATTTTAGGAAGAGATCACATAATATTTTATGTTGATATAAGATTTCCAGGTAATTCTGCCTCATTTTACACATCATGGGTCTAATCACCACGGCGTTGTATTTTTGTCATATTATTACGCTAAATTTTCACAGGTAAACATAAAATTCAACATTTTCAACCCGGTAAATATTTGTTTATTATGTTTTAAATTGCAGATAGTTGATCAGTGAAGAATTTCAGCATAAAAACATGTTGTAAATTTTGGTTATCTGTAAACCACGAGCAAAAACATTACATTGGGCCCTACGGAAAATTATTTGTGGTGTACGACTTTAAGGGTTGTTCTTTCGAGCAAGGTACATGACCGTGTACCAATGATCCGTTATATGCATTAATGTTCTCTTTTTGGCATTCCGTTTCATTGTGACCAGATTCTAAAACTTTTGTTCTATGATGTCAACGGTTGGGTGCATGTTTACTGTATGCAATAGGTCTTCTGCAACGTATTAATTCCTGTTCTTTCCCGAAAAGCAATCTGTATCTCAGTACATTTAAAATCGCAACATTTTTGATATTTTCAGCCCGCTGGTTGTTTGTTCAAATCATGTTTGTATTTTATGTTAATACAGAAGTCTCTTTGTCCCAAAGGTTAAAGTAGCTATCCCGCCAAAAACAGCAAAAGTTTCTAAACCTGCTGATGACGAGGTATGTAATATAACTTGCATATTTTGAGAATCAATACGCTATAGACACAATATAAACGGCTTGAACCAGCCAAACCAAACACCAAAACTGCATGGAGCGTCGAATTAACAGTTACCAACTCATAATTCATTTTACACATATTCAATCACGGGTATTTTAAGAACCAGTTTATAAACCTTTACTTTTGATCTGCACATATACATTATTACATGACCTGAACACCTGGAAATAGTTTTGATAAACGGTTATGTGGTGTAATTGTGTCGTTATTCGGCGGTTTAGCTTCTTTAACATATGGCGATAAACATTTGCATACGATTTGCTCTACTTCATTCAGTAAAAATACATTTAACTTCAACATCTTTAACATTCTAGAAATTCAAAAAACAACAACACAAGTGTTGCTTTTTCAAATGTACTGAATGCAGGATGTCATGTTTTACAGAAGAACGTAAACAGTGTATGTGTACTGAGTGCAGGATGTCATGTTTTACAGAAGAACGTAAACAGTGTATGTGTACTGAGTGCAGGATGTCATGTTTTACAGAAGAACGTAAACAGTTTATGTGTACTGGGTGCAGGATGTCATGTTTTACAGAAGAACGTAAACAGTGTATGTGTACTGAGTGCACGATGTCATGTTTTACAAAATAACGTAAACAGTGTATGTGTAATTATACAACTTCCTATTTCGGAGAAGCCTCTGTAACCACGTGTTTCAGCGCACATGTAATATGAACATATATTGTCAGACAGGGAAAACACAGATCAATTGTAACAATTAAATTTTTTCTTGCAAAATTATTTGCTTACTGCCTGTAAATCAGATGTTGCAACACATATAGATTCATCCAGAGTGATTTTGAACTCCGTTTATCATGTTCTTTTCATTCCTTGCAATATCCTTTCTGGGCACGTGCTCCTCATATTATTATTTTTGAATACTATCTGTTAAATCATGTTTTCCTTTGTTTTGCACATGTATTACATAATTCGCGTGTCTTTTTTGGTCTATGAAAGGATCTATTTTAATCTGTACAAAATAGCTCTGTACATTGAACATTTAACTGACCTTTCCCCATCTTCAGCACATTTTTTTTTTTAAAGTGTATGCATGAATAAACAAACACTAATTGTTTATCATGTAGTGTAACAAATAGTGCAGATGGGCCCTTATGGTACTTAAGCATGAGAAGATAAGCACTTTTGGCCCCAAGTAATTACATAACTGTGCTGAAGAGCACTTTTGCGTATAATGTTACGTTGTATTTTGAAGAACTGAGCTTTATATATAGTTTTTCCAGAGATACATATTATAAAAATGGATAGGAAAATATACTCGGTAAAAAAAGTTTTGGACCAGGGTATATAAAGTCATATAAAACTAAATCTAGTGGACAAAATAAATTTAAGTATCTTTTTTTAGTAACCAAGGTCTACCCTACCCGGTTAATTTGGTACCACAAACATTAAATTGCAAACAAGATTTGATTTTAAAAAAATATCGCGAACACACAAAGGGTCTGTAAAAAATGTTGCAAAGTCCATACAAAGTAACTGTTACGGACACATTCGAGTAACCAATAAAAAGATTATTATTTTTTCGCAAACTTTCATTGTAAACGATAATTGTTGTTGATTGTTGATCTAATGTGAATTATCAACTGAGATAATAACAGTTATGGTCGAATGTCATGGTTCAGCGATCATTGTATGGGTTCGAACACTGCCATGGTCCAAAACTTCTTTTACAGAGTAAATAAAAAACAAGAAATTGCAGCACAGCTGCTGGAAAAAATGTTGGACAATTCTGATCATATCATATTTTGTAGAAGGAGTTTGAAACAAAATCTGTTTGTGTTTTTTTTAGATATTAATTTACAGAATAAACTTACTGCCTGTTGAACTGGTGCATTGAACTGGTCCGCTGTCCACCCGCTGCTTGTAGTTGCTTTCTGAAAAGATAAAGTTTATACGATAGATATAGCACCTATACTTTTCATATATCAATATTTAAACAGAAATGTTACAATTATATTATGATATAATAGAAACAATATTTTCAATGTCACAATGTTTATCTTTCTACTTATCATGACAAACTATTGTGATTTCTACTTACATTCTTCGCACAAATCACAGCTATTATTAAGCTGTGAAGTTATGCAGTTATTTCCCTTGGCACGTAGTCGGTCCATTTCATTTGCAACAACTGGACTGCAAGCGATTGCACCTTCCTCGAGAGCAAGCAAAACCAGGCCCTCTAAATTTTTAACTCTGCTTAGAGCGACATATGTCATGCCAGGGCTAAAGACATCTTTACCAATGTCAAGGACAGCTTGGTCAAGTGTAACACCTTGACTTTTATGAATACTTGCTGCCCATGCCAGCGTTAATGGGAATTGTGTACGAACCAAGACAGCCTTACGCTTGGCATAGAATTCAGCAGTAATAGGCTCTATTGCAACTGCATTTGTGTTCGACTCACTATTACTTATATTTCCTACATTTGAGTCAAAGAATCTGACTAAAATTTTCTGAGGCATGCACCCATCAGTTGGATTTGTCGGATATACACCGTCCTTCCATATGAAGCCCGTAACTATTCCTCTAGCACCATTCACGAGACCCTCAGATGTATTTATGTTCCTCCTGAGCATTACAACTGAACCTACGCAAAGGTTTAGTTCCTTTGTGAGGCCAGCACACTGTCTGTCATCATCTGGTATGTACTCAGGTGGAACTGAATTTCCCTTAAACAATGATTTGCCATTTGTAACCTCCACAAAAGCATGCTTAGCTAATATGGTATATGTTACACAAACATGTGAAAGGGTATGTAACCTATGTTGATTGTAGCGGTCGCAACTTTTTAGGATTGGGAAAAGACGAAGCGCATTTTCAAATGTGTCATCATCTGGAAAGCCATGTGACAAACGTGTTTTTAAAAGATTAATGTCATCGTTTGTGTGTGTCGCTGTTCGCACACGAAGTAACAAAGCTGCATATACACGATCATTTTTTTGTCTCATGTTCTGCACAAGCTCAACGAGTGTGAAAAGATCTTTCCACAAATGTGTTTTTTCACAGGCCCCTGAGAAAACAAAGTGACCTGGTGACACAGGAGGTAATTGATAGAAGTCGCCAAGTGCAATGACGTTTAAATCGCCAAAGAAACAATCATCATCAACGCATTTTATGTCATTTAAACGCCGATGAATGTGAACGAAAGTTTCGTAAGACACCATACTTATTTCATCAATGATGATAGTATTGGTGTTTCTCCACTGTTTTCGCATTAGTGCCAATTTTTCGCCTTTCAAGGGAGTATATTTTGGAGATGGTCCATGTTGAACAGGACGATTAAGTGCACGATGTATAGTAACACCACGAACATTGAAAGCAGCAACACCAGTTAGTGCCGTAACGACAATAGCTGGGGAGTCTTTTGTCAAAATATCAAGAGATGATCGCGTGATAAGCTCATGTAACAAATTTATTAAGTGCGACTTTCCAGTTCCGCCAGGACCACTTATAAATAGACGAATAGGTTCTGGTTTGTCATTTGTTTCACCTTGTTTGTAAATGTTTAGTTGTTTAAAGTACTTTTTAACAATTTGAAAGGCCTGTAACTGCTCAACATTGAGGTCATGAATGAGATTGTTATACTGCAGATCAGTAAGCCTGGAGAAAGTAATATGGTTCAGTTCCTTGTCATCCTCCTCACCAGAAGCTTCAGTATCAAGTGCAAAGTTGTGTTCTTTGTCACTTAAATCTTTCTGAAGGATATCATCTGGGAGGTCAAAGAAATTGATGTTGTCGGGGTCTTCTTTAATAAAATGTTCGGCATCTGGAATGTCATTATCATAGGCCTCAATGTTAGGAGCAACAACGGGAGCTATGTAATTGCGAAATACACTATCATCCAGAGCTTGAATTTGATTAATTGCTCTTTCAATTTCTTCAGCATGTTTATGGCTATCTGGCTGTTGAAGAAGCTGATGACAGCTGTGAAAAGCTTCTTCTGCTGTAGAAAAGCCTCGAAGAAGGTCAATCTCATTACGCCATGGTAGGTACAGTATGAGAAAGGAGAAATAGTATGTGTCCCCATCTTGCTCTGCAGTAAATTTGGGTGTTCTAAGAACTAACTCACTCTTGCGTTTTGTGACAAAACCAGTTCCATCCTGCAATTTAATTGCATTTTTACTCTTACTTTCCTTACTTGAGGAGTACCATGTGGCAAAATTAGCTAATGTCATACATTCAAAAGCTACTGTTTCAGGTCTGCATTTATATCGTTCAAAGACATTTGAACAAAATATATCTGTGCTATCATTTTCTAGATTTTCAAGTTCGAGTTTCGGCTTTAGTAGCCTAATGCGCTCCTTTTCAGGCCGAGCATTAAGGAAAATGGATGCCTTGGACGACCCACGTAATGGTAAGCCACACATCTTAAATGCAGCTTCTTGTGCACTTAATTGCCTATGAGTTAGAAAAACATTTCCAATAGTGTTAAGGTGTTTTTTTGTAGAAGCATCAGGTGGTAAGTTAGACACAGCTTCTCTTAGGGATTTTCCAACCTCTTCACTTTCAGCCTTACATATGTATGAACAAACATACTTGGCTGCTCCATGGGCACTGCCTACAAGTTGTATATCCATGTTAGCATTCCAGACACGCAAGATGTTTTTATTGTAAGCATTAACATTTTCTGCACCTGGAGCACGTTTGATGGTATAACAGTGAGAACTGTTTTTCATTTCAACAATATCTTTCAATACGGTCTTTGGAGATACCTTCTGTGGGAATCCAAATCTACATGTTTGGTTTTGTTTCTCATATATATGGCAGGTATGAGTGTGTTTATGTCGCTGAAGTGCTTCCACTCTTTTTCTCATGAATGAGTCATCCTGAGAGATTTCAGTTGAGATGTACTTGTCAATGAAAGCTGGGGCATCAACCCTTCCCTGTTCTGTATCAAGATTTGGAGCATCTTGTACCCACCACAGTGAATGTAAATGAGGAGAGCCACGCATCTGGAACTCGATCCGCCAAAAATAATCTGTGATTTCACCTATTGGGCGTTCATCGGACAATATATAGGAGTGGATGAGATGATAAACTCTTCTGCAAAAGTGTCTGGCAGTTGTGATTGGATTGGCTATCATGAGTGCTGTCTTTTGTTGCTTTTTTAATTTGACGACATCATGAGGCGAATTTGGCTGTCCTGTTTGTTGCAGCAGTACAGACATCAGGTCATCCCAGTTCATGTCATTTGCAGAGAGTGTAAGAAAGAAGGTCATTGGACCTTTAGCTTTGATTAATGCTAACAAATCTAACTTTGCAGCATTCCAATAAGCAGCAGAGCCTCTTACACCTTTCATAAATCCAAAGAAGTGCTCTGGGTAATCAGGATTTTCCTGAAAAGTCTCTTTAACATTGCCCGCAGTAAGATCTCTGGGTTTTTTGTTTGTTTTTGAGCTGCGAATTCTAGCGGCTATGTTGATGCCTTCAGACAACTTCTCTTTTTCAGTGAGATTAGTAGCCCAAAACAAATGTGGGAAATTGGACTGCCAACGATTATCACAGGACAGTAGCCTTGATTGGAAATATTGCAAAACAGTCAATCGCAATTTTCTCGGCGTTCGGAGGCCATTTTTACCGTCAGGAAATAAGGAGGGAAATGCCATTTCTTCCAGATAAGAGTCAGAAAACATGTTTAACGGAGTATTTGTGTTGCGCTGGATAGTATGAACTGGAATGTGGCGGTCGTCAACAAATTTACTGTAATCTATCTTTGGTAAAACAGGATCTTTTTGTATAACAGAGCATTCTGGCTGCCAACCATCATTGGTACCAGTTTGTACGTCACTCAAATCCTGTGCATCAGAAGAAATGGTGATCACTGGAGGTAAACTTTGTTTTGTAGAAAATGTAGGAATGGTGATCTTAGAGTAGATAATATTGTGGGACTTTAGCCAAGTAAGAGCTGTCAGTATTTTATCTGTATCTACTATGAACTCTTTTGGGATGGTACCTTCCTTTTGACTATCAATTCTCACAAGTACCAAACCATGGTGTGAAAACTGGTCTACCTGCTCCTGTACATCATACGGAAAGTTTATAACTTGACCATTCATAGCTTTTTGCCCATGTGGAAGAATTACTACTTTCATATATACATGTGCTAAAGAAATCATTTTTTGTTCAGCCACATTCAGGTTTTGTAACTCTTCCGGAATTTTTGAAACTTGTAGCTTATTTAAAATGCACAAAGGGGGTAGTTTATTTTGTTTGAAAGAGGTATAGCACCTTGCACACAGAACAATACTAGATTGCTCAAGATTCACTAAGTCTTGCAACAAAGGTATCCACTGTTCCTTCATTTCATAACGTTTAATACTAGATGAGTAGTATAACTTCTGACATGACTGACATATGTTGCATGGACCCTCTTGTATGGCAGTGAGGAACTTAGCACCTGGCTTATCACTGCTGACTTTGACATCCGATTTTAGTTTACGACCTGTATTGGTATTGTTAAGTACTGCTTCAGTAGGGATAGAACGGCTACTACCGACAATTTCTTCTGAGACTGGATCGTTGAAAATGGAATACTCATCTGTGTTTGGGAGACACAATTTTCTCTTTTTGGAAGGCAGAGGAGAGTCTTCATCTATGCAAATTGTGTCCGACTGACCATTTATTGCGAGCATAGGAGGTTCACACAAACAATTGCAGGCAAAATGTATTGGCCTCACCAACATGTAATGTGAATCTGTGTTTAGCAAGGTAATGTATGGACTTGCAGAAGTGACAGTTGATGCAACATTAAACCTTGGAAGAAATCTTTGCCAGGACATGGTTTGACCGAAACGACTAAGTACAAAAATTGGAGTTTTCAGCCAAGTTGCACTTGCTTCGATTTCAATGTCAGTGGCCCAAGACAGCAATGATGCGTCAGTACAAAACATATTTGACATGTACTGCTGAACTGACTGTCTTCTAGGATTTAGCTGAATATCAGGAGAAAACATATTTAAATGTTCTAACATAAAAGAAACAACCCCGTGCCTTATAGGAATATGAAAGTCTTCCACACCAAAGAAGTGTAAACTGAGACAGCGGAAATAGCAATTTCCATCCCCAATTGAATTTTGTGCATATCGGTTGCAGCTACGTAAAACGTCATCAAAGGCAGTACATGCGCATGTAACATCCATCGATAACTGTTTACAAGGAGGCAAAATAGTTTCTGGAATATTGAAGTACTTTGCAGCTTCAACAGGAGAGCAGTGGCATATTTGTGCAGAAACATTGCCATGTGATGGGGGAATACGTGCACTTCCGGACATTTTTTGAGAAGATGAATTAACATTGTTAGGTGGCGCATTTACAGTGTCGGAATATGTCACAATTGACGTATCGGAACAGGCATCCAAGGCAGGTTGACTGAATGCATGATTATCATTGGTTCCAATAACTGCATCATTTGCAAATGTATGCATATCAACAGCAGAGGTGGTGCACCATTTTTTTTGAAATTTTGCATTATTATTACCGTCCAAAGCATTGGTGGTATCAGAATGCATTGTAACATTTGTGCAATCATACTCACTGAAAGTATTTTGCTCAGAGTCAGAAATGGGCGTGTCAGAATGTGTTGCATCATTTACATAATTATGCATTACAGTCTGTGTGTAATCATGATTATGCAAAGCAATGTCATGGGAAGGATGCTTCTTTGAATAATTATGCCCAGCAAAAGCATTGGCATGGGTAAGATGTGACATAGCCTGTGTGTAGTCATGATCATGCAAAGCAATGTCATGGGAAGGATGTTTCTTCGAATAATTATGCTCAGCAAAAGCATTGGCATGGGTAAGATGTTACATAGCCTGTGTGTAGTCATGATCATGCAAAGAGATGGCAGGGGAAGGGTTTTATTTTTAATTTGCATAATTATGCTCAGCGAAAGTATCGTCGTACATGGCAGAAAATGTCAAACCCGAGGTATTGTCACTACAGGTTATATTCATAGTAGGATCATAATCGTACTCAGATGTACGATGATCCATTATGTTAATGTAAAGAAATAGGGATTAATAATTATAGACTGAAAATGGTAATCTTAATGTAACTTGAAACTGAAATAAGCTACAGATAACAACAGGAAAAGTGATATTTTATATATATGCAACAATTACAGTAAACAGTCACCGTTAGCGATCACATACCACCAACTGGATTATATTTACTGTAAGCATATATAGAAATGATGACTACATCGTGTTAATACCTGATCCTTATTTTCTACGTTTCCACGGAGTGTCTGCATCAACACTGGAATCCTGAATGGAAGTAGCAGTACATTTTGTGGAAGTATCAAACAGCCAGTCGCTGTCACTTTCGCTGCTGGCTATTTCTTCATATTCGATAGAGTGGGAGGTTGACGATATCAAATTTATCTCGAGAGATGTGTATCGAATTTCAGCTCGAAATGAATTAATCAGTTGCTGAAACCAATGTTTTTTTGTTAAAGACACAGCATGGAGACCATCATAAAGATTGTTATACATATAACGGGTATGTGTCTTCAATGACCTTCCTTTACCACTTCTTTTTTTGTGCTCCTTACAAACAGATAAATGCCATGAAACAGTCCAGCAGCCACGTACACAAAATGTCTGAGCGTTAGAATTAACGATTTTAATTCTAATGTTTATTTCTGCAAGCAGTTTATTTAGATCAGCTTGCTGAGACTGTATATCTTCAGATGAAACGGTAGATTTTAAAAGTTTTTTTGACTTTACATAGTCATCATGAATTGCTTGGAGATTTGCCGTGGGAATTGTGACAAAGCCCACAAGTGCGGACGGAAGTATTGTCTTTACTGCTGAACGAAAATATAGCAGTTTCTATATAACATCATCTGCTGTAATTGATGACAGTTGAACTTCAATGCCACCTGTGTGATGCGTTCTCGACAAAATATCGTTAATTCCTGCAGCAATTTTCACAAAGACATGTTTGTTTTGGACCGGAAAATAATTAGATTTAATAGAACTGCATGTTTTTGATGTCAGTCTTGCAATAGTTGCACCCCTTTCAATAATATAACGGAGATTGACATCAGGCGGCTGCTTGTATTTGTCAAAGTTGTTGCCACGAGAGTCAGCAACAATTATGCAAAGATGGGTGTCAAATTCAAAGGGCATTTGTCAGTGAAATATATGGAATTAAACTGTAATATTAACAATGATTACAGAATATATACGAAATAAATACTATTGTTTTACAACCAAATAAGTTCAGGTATAAACTCTTAAAAGGGCCTGGTCTGGCTGAAAAGAATTCTCACTGACAGTTTTGACAGGTGGTCGTCTGCTCTAGTGACAGTGTCAGATTCCAAAGAGGTTTATCGTATACCGTAGTAAAGAGATATTTTAAAAGTAGTTCCGCCACTTAGCTCCGCCTTTTAATGGGAGGTAATTTTCATTGTTATTGAAAACGCCTGGATGTCGTAGAACGCCTGGATGTCATAGAGTAAAAATGACGGAAGTCTTAGGGTTTCCGTCATTAGAAGAAGCCAACACATATGTCAAGAGTTGGAAGTGAAACTGTGTACAAAGTACATCCTTCTGGCCAGGACGAAACATGCACGACTTACAGGTTAAGGTTCAAGATTGTTCAATCTGCAATTGTTAAACGTTTGAAAGTTACAATTTTCGTTACAATGTTATTCCCTTTGTTACTCCCTTGTTATTCCCTTTGTTAAGCTTAATAAATAAGCTCACTTCTTTTTGCAGGACCGGTGATTATAAAACAAACTCGGTACTCGACCCCCATATCGCCAGATATGAACATTAACCATACATATAGGTATGCTGAAACTAGTGGAGACTAAGGGGGAACCCCTTATTACACTGTTAGTGGTAACCCCATCCCCCTGTATTTCACATTGACATAATGTGCCTGTCTTTGCCGTTGTTAAAACAAGACCCACTGTTATATTCGCAAGTGTAGAGATTAATATACAGAAGAAATTACAAAACAATAATAATAGCATTCTATCCATTAGGCCATGCCGCCGTTGAATATTTGTTGTCAATTACAATTACTAATTACAAGGAGACCAACTAATATCGCCATAAATTCATATATAATAAACTTGAAAACAACGTCGTGAAAAGCATGAGGGTTATCTCTCTCATGGCAGAATATGCATCAAACAATGTATAATTTTCCAACTTCTGGATTTTCCGCTTGAGAAATTGATGTCCATTTTAAGGCTGAGTTTGAGTCTTGAGAATGCTCTATAATCTCCGACCCACGTGTCCCTCGGGGTCGAATATTGGCTCCATTCCCAATGCAAATTTCTTTTTAAAAAATTTAGTGCAAAAAGGACCCTTCCCAAAATACCTAGAAAAAGCCCTGAAGCTAGTATTATGTCGCATGTTTATTGTTACAATTAAAAATGAGAATAACCACTTTGTTTTTAAAATAAACGTAGGTGCCACGTTTAGCGAACGGTTAGCCTGAAGATTTTATTTCAGATACTTTAAACTTGAACTAGACCAAGATCTTCATGTCTGACTTTTAAAGTGTAGTACTTGTTATCCAATTTGATTATTTATCCTCTAGTCTAGGAGACAGAACAATTATGTAAAAGAAAAGTAAGATTAATAAAATATATTGGCAATTGTGTTGAGACAAACTTTTAGTATATATTGAGACCATTAAGATTATGTTTGAATATATGATGATTTTAGCAAAATGTGTGTTTGTGTGTGTGTGTGTGTTTGTTTAAATGATATTATTTAGTATTTTGTATTTCCCCATTTCAAGTTATAAAGATTTAGTCATGTCTGTCAATTGTTATGCAAAATATACTTACAGGGGCCACACAATTGATTCCACATGGAACTGAAAAATAACAGGACCAATAATATCTCAATAAAGACTGAAAAAGATGTGCTGTGTATCCATAATATTTTCCATTTCAGGGTATAACAAATTAGATTTTGATGTCAATTGCCATGCATGATATACCTTTTACAGGGACCACACAGGTACGTTTATTTTTAAATGGAACTGAAAAACAACAGGACCAATAATTTTTCAACAAAAGCTGAAAACTATGTGCTCTTTAAAACCGTAAGACCAGTGTATCTGTAATATGCCATAATTATTTTGTTTTGCATTAAAATAAAGGTTTGAACATAATGTAATGCATAAGTTTGTTCAAAGCAATGTCTGGTTTTCAATATGATGTGTGAGTGACAAAATGGCAGAGTAACATACGACAGGCACCCATCTTTTTTATTTGTGGATCTGTTGAAAAGACATTTCACCTCTACCCAGGCCTTTGCATCAGAAATTCGGATTTGAGGATTTTCATGTGGGAACCAAGTTTCATGTATAAAGAATATTTTGCCAGTCTACTCCATGTTCTGGACCCCTAAGTATAGATCTAACATTACATCTGTAGACTTTAACCAATTTAATACTAATTCATTGATAAAATAGATGTACAAAAGAAATCATTTGAATTTAAAGTTACTGGTTTATGAATGATAGGTCTATAGTCTTATTTCATTTGACAATAGTACATGATAGAGTACAGTTACTTACACAAAACATGCATTCAAAATAAAATAAATAAATGTGACAAAAATACAGCAACAGAAGGGACATTGAAAATAAAACTTACAGTCACTATTTGAAAATAGTTTAAGCTTTCAGGGTGCTTACTATCGTTACATATGTATATTAAGTAATAGATAGATTCTGGTCTCAGCGAGTTGGCTTATTTAAATAACCAATGAGCTGAGACAGACTCTGTCTTTTTTGTAGCATGGTGTACTTAGTAATACTGTGACGTCATAGTGACCGTACTCTAAATTCCAATATCCGGTAGTTGTAGTACGGCATAGCCACGCCCCTTTAGTTACCCTAAATTAAACGATTTAATGCTCTGCATTCATCAAAGGAAATGTCACCGACCATGCTACACCAACAGATATGGTTCAAATGAATAAAATAAATGAAGTTTAACTTGAACAATAAAGACAGTATACATTCTTGCAGATGTAATGTATCTGATTTAGTTGTAAATGAAGTAAATGAACTGACTTGTACCGGTACTTTTTTGTCTGAAAAGTTCTGGCACATGTGTTTGCTATATTTATAGTTGCTGCCTAAGTACCAAATAAAATGTTCCTTTGACAGGTTTCCTGTAAATTGCAGCCTACTGAATTGAACAGATACATCTGTTCATCCATATATCTTATTCATTGACAAAACTAAGGGAAGATGACATGTTTTTTGCAGTATATCTCACTGTATTGCAATGTAATGTGTCTTAATAAATCCATTTTGCACATGAAGAATGTGTATATAGTACTGGTTCTACCCAGGAATCATGTGGTCTGGTCTACATCCATTACTAAAAACCAACCATAATCGATCAATCAACTATTTTGCACATAATGCATAATTGCTTTCGCGGTGGGTGGAGTTCAAGCCATATGTTGGGCTCTGTTTTTACATCAAAAATACCATAAAAAGAAGTGGTGCCAAGTAGGAATTAACATTGTGAGGCTGTTCATTTAAAGGGAGGGACACACGGCAATCTTGATTTTTTAAAAACTAGCCGCGTCCCGTTAGTTTTTCTACATAAATTGCATTTGTTCAATCATTAATGTTAATTATAAGAATTGTTTTAAGCCATTTGTTCTTGCATATTATTAATTTTTGATATTATTGCACCAATAATATATTAAAACTTATAGTATAATAAGACAAAATAGTGAATAGTTAAAATTTGATTTATTTAAATGTTACCAGGGTAAAAGTAAAAATGATATCGGATATATAAATCGAGACACCCATTTCAAATACTGCAAGATTGCCATGTGTCCCTTTAAGATTAAATCTTTAAAAATACAAAAAAGTATAGAAAAACCGTCTTTATCATCTGTTATATTGTTAGTTATTGTTATTGTTATCATCTTCTGTTATATTGTTATTGTTATCATTTTCTGTTATATTGTTGTTGTTTTTCATTTTTAAACCTGTTAAATGTTTTTGCTTCCAAGGTTTATTGGCTACTATCACTTGTGCCCTTCTCAATTTGTAAGGCTTAAGTGGTTAAAAATGTTAAGTCTTCATTTCGGCGGAGGATACATTTAGCAGCTTCAACGCCATGTTAAAACGTTGGGTGCATATTTTAGTTGTTTCTTCAGGTAGCAGCTACACTTGCCGTTTGAAATTTGTCCTACGAGGTATGTTACTACGCTTCCCTTCACCTGATGTCAGTATGGTTAATGGATGGATCAACATCTTTAATATCGTTTTTTCGTCCATGATTTATTAGTCTTTAAATTAAAGGGGAACTTTCTGTAGAGGGGAATTTTTAACCTTAAATAGGGGAAAAATGTAGGTTCCCCAGATAGGGGAAGACGCCGGTATCCAGTGTCAGTTATATAGTAAAAAAAACAACCTGCGATTGATTTACCTATATCGATAAAATAGTAAATGGCGGCGTTCTAGCGCGACAACATAAATCGACAAACTAGAGCTTTTATGAACCCGTTTCTCCTCCCCGTATACTTACTCCCTGGTCAGAATAATAAAAAAAAAATGCATAGGAGCCAATTTATTAGGCTAGGTGCATTACAGAGCCCTGGTTAGATAAATATGTTCAGTGAATACACATAGACTGAGACCTACAGGGTTTCTGCAATATTTTCTACTTGCAATCTGCAAAAATTTACTTGCATTTAGCATGTAAATAGGCCAGTAGAGTAAGTATTA